>OW052220.1:142825582-143004434 GCA_932526605.1 Nephrotoma flavescens
GCAGTTTGTTAAGCTGAATCCAAAAAACGAATCATGCAATAAGTTTGTAACTCGATATTTCAACATATTCGTTGGACGTATCGATATATATATATATATATATATATATATATATATATATATATATATATATATATATATATATATATATATATATATATATATATATATATATATATATATATATATATATATATATATATATATATATATATATATATATATATATATATATATATATATATATATATATATATATATATATATATATATATATATATATATATATATATATATATATATATATATATATATATATATATATATATATATATATATATATATATATAATATATATATATATATATATATATATATATATATATATATATATATATATATATATATATATATATATATATATATATATATATATATATATATATATATATATATATATATATATATATATATATATATATATATATATATATATATATATATATATATATATATATATATATATATATATATATATATATATATATATATATATATTATATATATATATATATATATATATATATATATATATATATATATATATATATATATATATATATATATATATATATATATATATATATATATATATATATATATATATATATATATATATATATATATATATATATATATATATATATATATATATATATATATATATATATATATATATATATATATATATATATATATATATATATATATATATAATATATATATATATATATATATATATATATATATATATATATATATATATATATATATATATATATATATATATATATATATATATATATATATATATATATATATATATATATATATATATATATATATATATATATATATATATATATATATATATATATATATATATATATATATATATATATATATATATATATATATATATATATATATATATATATATATATATATATATATATATATATATATATACAGTGAAATCTCGTTATAACGAACTCAAAGGGACCGGAAAAATTATTTCGTTAATTCGTTAACCCATTAAAACCCGAACTATGTTCTAGTGGCCCGATTCCTCTGACAATCACAATTCACGTATATTTCAAGTCGAAAAATGTAATTGTAAGAAAAAATCCAATAAGTCATGTCAATGGGGCTCTGGAGCTGGTATGATATATCATACAATGGGCAGAAACAATATATTTTTTTATATTGTTTCACCTTTTTTATTTATTTATTTCTTTTTCTAATGGTAAATTTAGCATATAATAATATAAATGTTTTATTACAATTCATTTAAAATTAAAAAATTAAGAAATTTCAACACAATAAGTAAGCATTTGAAAATCTCTTAAAAAATTTGGTACGGGGTTTATGTAGAAAATTCTCTGCAAGTATTAAGTGACCCAAATCTCTAGTAAATTATGAGAATGGGATCTTTGGATGTGCTTGTCTGTACCAAAACCGTCTGTTAGTAACAGCTCCATTTAACGTGAACGTCATAGCCCATTGTATGATCTACTATATACCATCGAAAATATTTCACTATAATTCCTTTAATTGCGAGTTATAATTTTTATATTCTTTAAAATTAAATTAATCAGTATATCCTTTTTGTAAAAAAAATACATAACACACAATAAAAGTTATTGACACAACTAATTTTTTATAAAGTCTCTACTTTCCAACGACAATCCATTTTGCCCTTAATGCAAATCGAACAAAATGCAACTTAACCTTTTTTATCCGTTACGTTTTATAGTATTTTACTAGTATACACCATCCTCAACCACTTAAGATAAAAAACAAAAAAATTGTATGTATGGTATTCAAGAGAGAAGAAGTTAAGAAAGTAGTGATTTGCGTATGATATATCATACATCGGGCTTTAATGGGTTTTAAACTGGAATTTTGTTAAAACGAATTTTTTTTTGGTTCAAATCACAGTTTTATTTCAATCTATATTATGTAATACATATGGTAATAGAAATCACAGATTTCATTAAAAAAAACAATTCAAATAATTATTTAAAATTATACATAGTAAATCACATACATATTCATAAATTTGTACATATAATATATGTACGTTACATATTTCACATATTCAGACTTAAAGTTATGTACCTAATACGTACATACATAATTATTGAGTAAAAAAATCGGTTAGTTTGGTTTGTAGCATATTCTTAGTAGCAGTTTTCATTATAAAATTTTCAATGGCCTGAATGTTTTGAAATGCTTCCTCGGGAGCATTATTAATTGTCGACAAATAAAACTTGACATCGTTTAAACAATTCAGAGCTGAAGAAAAACACATTTTAGTTTTACTTATAGGTTCTTCCGAAGCATCGCTGTCACTATCGCCGCTTTCAAGTGTTAATCCCAATGAATTAGACGCATCTTTAACACTTTTCATAATTTCGTCGTTAGTTAACTCATGTGAAATTAAAAGTTTATTATCGACATCGACATAATCCTGAAAGGTGATACCAGGCGCATCGACTAATTTCCACAAATCCTCCAATTCAGTATTAATATCATTTTGCTCTGATTCACTTTCAATGAATTCAATTTCAATGGGGTCAGCTTCTGCTTCTAAAAGTCGGGTTTTAATTAAACATTTCATAATGGTTGACTCCCGAACATCCCACCAAGCCGACGTTAATAGCTCACAACCTTCTTTTACATTGAGCTTGGTATCACTCAATAAATTTAGGAGTAATTTTTGAACTAACTTCTTTCGAAAATTAATTTTAACTGCCTGGATTATTCCCAAATCAAGGGGTTGTAAAACCGCTGTGCAGTGAGGTGGGAAATATTTAACAGTGACGTTTGTCAACTGACAATTTAAGTTATGAGCCGAACAATTGTCTATGAGCAGCAAAATTTTACGTTTATTTTTTTTCATTTTTTTGTCAAGATCGACAAGCCACTCGTTGAAAATATTTTGTCTCATCCAAGCTCTTTTATTGGCACGGTATTCACAAGGCAATGACCGGATATTTTTGAAACATCTTGGTTTCAGTGATTTTCCAATTACTAGTGGTTTCAATTTTTCCGTTCCGGTGGCATTGCAACAGAACAATGCGGTAAGCCGCTGTTTGGATTTTGTTCCACCTTTACAAGAATCGCCTTGTATTGTGAAAGTTTTATTAGGCAGAAGCTGATAAAATACACCTGTTTCGTCGGCATTAAAAATGTTCCTCTTATCATACGTTTTTAAAATTGTTTATATATATATATATATATATATATATATATATATATATATATATATATATATATATATATATATATATATTTTATCGGTTATGAGTTTATCACGGTTCATTTTGCAACATTTGGTTTTCTTTTATTATACGCGCAACCCAAATATAATTCATTTAGATTTGATCAAGTAATCCTTTCATTTCATTGATTATAGATACAATCCCTTTAATAGGAACATTTATTAAAAATATTTCTTACAGTTTAATTGTATAAAATTTTTAATTTTCACAAATGACCCACATACAAAATCCTAAAGAAAATTACAAAAATTACTGCGAAAGGCAACCAAACTATCAGGTTGTAACAATTACGTTTCTACTACGTAAGTGGTTAATCAAATCATTAGATAAATAAATTAATTGTTTTTAATTAAATTTGATTTACGGCTGGTTACTTTGAATTTCCATTCTCCAAATGTAGTACAACTATAGTTGTAACTCACCACGATTGGAATAATACACTAATTTATTATCCTAGCACTGTATTATTAGGGCAAATTTTGGAATAGAATATTTGTCTTTTCCCAAAAAAAAAATAAGACGTTTCAAATAAATTTGATGATTGAGTTACAAGTTCGTAATGTCTATTTTTGGGACGAGTCAAATTTTTTTGTTCATTTTATGAATAGGTTTTGGTAAAATCAAATCAGAAGTTTTTCGTTTCTGAATTATAATAATAGAATTTTATCGAATCAGCAGATTCACCAAAACTAATCAAACATCCTAAAAATATTTTTATTTGAAAAGAAAAATACTCGTGTTACAATAATAAAAGTAAATTGAAAACAGTTGAGAAACTGACCAGAAGTTGGCTTTGATTTGCACGCACAAAACCATTTGGGAAATATATAAAATGCTTAAAATCGTATGTAACACAATCTCACAATATATCATGTAATTTATTATCAATAAATTAGTTCAAAGAAGATCGGCACGCACAAAGTAAACGGCAAAACTTTCTTGATTTATACTTAAATTTATATCCGCTATATAGCATTTTGAACGGCGTAGAAATCATTTTAATGGTTTATTGGTGAAACTTATTTGATTTCATCTTGACAATAAGAAATATTTTTTTTTTGAAAACACTGTTAAAAAATAATAGTTATTCAATGGCTGTGGGCCAATTCTTAGGTAAATCGATTAGTACAGTAAATTAAAATTTTAGTACAAATTACTTTTCAAATCGTACCAATTCTCTAGTAAATAAAATAAGGTAAATGCGGCTTAAAAGGACACATGGTTTCTAGGAATATACAAAAATTGGTATGTAGGCACACGAACTAATGTCATAATTTTTATTGTTGTTGTTCCAATTATTCGTATTGTTTATACGAATAAATTTTGATTGTATATTTACTCAAATTTGCTGCGTAATATGCACAATAAACTTATTGGAAAAATAAATAACAATTTTAACAAATAAAACTGTGTTTATAAATATACAAGCACATTTTCATTTCATGGAAAATGCTAGTGAATATAAAAAAAAATTATGTCTAGAAACATGGCCGCCATATTTTCATGATTTGTTTAGCAAAAATAAAAACCACTAATATTTACCTTTTGTGTCTTCGCTTTACCCTGCGTTTTAGTACAGTATTTCAATTTACCGCATACACTGTTAAAAACGGCATTTACCCTAGATTTACTTGAGAATTGGCCCACAGCCAATCAAATATAAAACTGCATCACTGTTTGAAAAGGAAACATTATTGGCATTAATTAAATAAATTTATTTTTAAAGAATTTCAATATTATTGACATTAATTAAATACACGCCACATTTCTATAATTTCTTAAAGTGATCATTGTACTACGATAAAGTATTCGTGAAGCCAATTAGACCAATTATATTATGATAAAATATTTGTGCTTATTTTAGTGTCATCAATAGCAAGAAAACGATGATAAGAATTAACCAAATTTTCAAGAAATTTTCGTAGAACATTGAGTGTTTATTGCATATGACGATAATTTCTCGGTCAAAAAGCTATTTTGACGAATAATACGGAAAATTAATTTTAGTTTTAAAATAAAAATTGTAAGCTACTTCTATGATTACGTTTTAAACAAACTACATATATGATCAACCTTTAATCTGCAATTTAGCATAATATAAATAATGTCAAAATGTTGGCATTGACAATTTAAAATATTCATAACCTTACCGCGAGTTCAAGAGTAGCTTCTTTTACGATGATACTATTTGAAAAAACTATTACGCTACAGTAAAAATTGCGATCAAATTTAGTTATGTATACAACATAAACTGAAAAATGTTCGAGAATTTAATTTTCACGATAAAACGTATTTATGTAACTAAAACCGTTCATGACTTTTCATAAAATTTATTGTATTCACCATATTACGCATAACGCCTGATATCTAGTGGAATATTGTAGAACTAGAGCCAACCTTGATCAAGTTATTAAAAACTAGAGTTTAGGTTATAGAAACTTTCTATTTGATTATAGCGCGACCTTAAATTATGAATAATATCAAATTAATATACATATATGTAGCTAATGTCGAGCATATGAAAATGATGCAAATGTTTTGAGGTATCTGTGCACGTGGCGCTCTAGATTAGAGAGAGAGAGAAGAGAAAAAATTTGTCACCACTACGTAACCCACACACAAAACTAGAGGCTAACAAACTTTTTTCAAAAACACAAGGAAGGTATAAACTCTAAACAAAGATGTCGGATTACCATATCGGATTCATCACAAACAAGATATCGAAAATTGTACACGAACACGATTATATATAGCGGCCTACAAAATGGAGCACAAATTGAAGTTGGCTTTCTCCCTATCAATATGCGGATAAGAAAAATTGATATCACGATCGTGAATGTATTTACACTCATCGAAGAGAAATCTGATGACCTCAAGGATCTATTCGTAATTTAATACATTGCACATCGCCCCTAATAGCTTGCTTTGATAACAACTACGCCAGCGCGTCACTAATCTGGCAATAAGATACAAATTAGTTGTATCAAGTAAGTTTTTTCCACATAAGCGAATCAACAAAATAGTGTGGAAATCGAATGATTTAGGAACGTAAAACCAATTCATATCCAACGCTACATCTTCATGCATATCCGACGCTAGATCTTCAAGAATCCCGGCGTGGGCACCCTAGTGGAAATAATCGACTATTTATTGTAGGAAAGTTTAAATTTTTAACATAATTTTGGCTACCGTTCAATAGCGCAGTATGACTAAAAAT
The DNA here is from genome assembly GCA_932526605.1 of Nephrotoma flavescens. Taxonomy (NCBI): domain Eukaryota; kingdom Metazoa; phylum Arthropoda; class Insecta; order Diptera; family Tipulidae; genus Nephrotoma; species Nephrotoma flavescens. The sequence goes on from OW052220.1 coordinate 142,832,147, forward strand.
TCTACAAAAGTATGTTTTTTAAACATATTTATTAAGCCTAAACGCTTTTCACAGAAATATACCGTTTCAGACTGAAGAAACAGAAAGCATACTAGGAATTAAATTCCAATAGCCACGACCTACTAAAATTGTACATAAAATTATTACTTTTGGTTGATGTGTTAAATTATACCTCAAATAAGCCAATATTTGTATATTAATTTTATAACCCTACATACATATACAAATTATACTTTTGTTTAGATAATTTTCACCGACCAAACGCCACAGTGGTTAAAGCGTTGGCGCTTAGAGCGGGAGGTACCTGGTTCGAATCCTGGTAGAGGCAGGATGCAAAACGGATTTTTCATCACCTGATTACGATCAGTGATGGATCCATTGTTGGAGTGCACAACTCATGGGCTGACCAGTATTATAAGCTGGCATGGAACTATGCAATGTGCAGATGGTTGTTCTACGTAAATCGGAAATATACCGTACGTCTTTGATTTGGCAAGAAATGCGTAAGTTAGGACGTGAAAAGTGAACCGCGAAAGCGTTGGAAGTGCTTCGGCCCCAAAACATAAAAAAAGATAATTTTCAACAGGAACGACAAACAGGTAGAACTTGTATCACACGGGTTTAAAGAACACAAAAACGATGTTGGAAAAACCACAACACAATCAAAATACGCAAAGCACCGATTCAACAATAAACATACATAATCAGGATACGACAGTAGTTTAAAGATACTACAATGAATGAAAAAAAGGAGACAGAATGAGCAGAATAGAGGAGTATGAAATATACAAATTTAAGAAGAGCATGCGCACATTTTTTGAAGTATAGGATGCTGCATAACAAAATTTTCCAATATATTAAGGACAATTTGTTAATCCAAAATTAGAATAGGTAAAGTTGACAAAGAGCCAAGGTTCGAAACTATATAGTACTTTGTGTAAAATTAATATAATATAAAATAGATCAGAACTCTAAATAGGTACTTCTATGTGATTGCAGTTTTGTGTAATTTCACTCAAAAATCAGAAGCAGTCGATGAGAGCTAAGCTAAGAAATCCGTAATGAGCAATTCCGCATTGAAACTTTGTTTGATATAACCTATCCGTAGGAGTTATCTTTATAGTGTTGTTATTGACTCTAATGTGATTCACTTGAGAAAAGAGTTTTAATTAAAAAAACTCGTACTGAGCAACTCTACATTGAAACGGTTTACAAGGCTTTTGCGATATTTCAGACCTTTATGAGCAATATATCTTGTTATTGACCTTAATGTGATTCACTCAAAAACCAGAATGAGCTGATGAGAGGTTTGCTGAATTGCAAATCTCTATTGAATCGGTGTTCACGCAATTTGGTACTTCAAGTCCTTGTTAATTACTTATACATGATTGCATTTTAGTACAACCTCTATAGCACCTTTTCATTGAAAATTGGATCCACTTAAAAATTAGAAAGAGCCGTTGACAGTTTTCTTCAAATGCGCTGAAAAACGTTTAGCAGTTTCCTCTATACCCAAGTATTTTTACTTTCAATTTTCCTGGCGATATTTGTACTTAAGTACTAAACTTAGTCTAGTATTTTTCTAAGTTTGAGTTGCAATTTATTAAAATAAAACGTATGAAACGTGTCGCGATTATACGAAACTGAACGAAACTCAATAAAGGAGAATTGTATACATGTATGTGTGAACAGAAAAGACAAAAAACAAAATGGCGGGAGCGAGGTTGTGCATGAATGTAAAATGCTATATTTGAAAATGTTAGAAGAAAAAGATGGCGGCATCCAAATGTGAGAGCAAAATAAAAATTTAGGTTTAAAATGAATATTTTTATTTTATTAAATTTGCGGTATAAAAATATACATACATATATACATATTATATACGAATCTAAATTATATTTTAGTTAATTTTTTAATTATTTTTTATTATTACACAATTTGAAATTATTCTTTGATTGTAATATTAAAAGTTTAAATAATTTTCCAAATAGGTACTATGATTATTGCACATCAAGTTTATTATTTTCGCATTTGTTTTCTACCTAAAAACTTAAAACTGAACTAGAAATTAATTAATTTATGAAAACAATATTTGAATAGATATAAAATATATTTTGATGTAATTTTATTTAAATTAACGCACATCTTTAAATTTTTTTAACAAAATTTTATAAAATTACCAAACTCATGTCGTGAACATGAAAAATAAAAACAAACCATGTACATTACACGCTATACACATTCCTACGAAAGAAAAATTGCGGTAACACAGTATACAGTAGTAACAACACAGTATACATATACGCTACAAACACTATCATTATAATGTGAAGTTTAACTTTCGTTAATTTTGGATGAAAACGAAGGAAAATACTATGCTCAATTTTTACTTTCGTTTTGTTATACTTGGGTATGGTGGTATTTCGGAAAATTGTTATAATGTTTTGTTATGGATAATGGGATTCACTTAAAAAGAAAAGAGAGAATGAAATTTTTACTCAAAAAACGGAACATACACCGTTTGATAGTTAGCCCCGTACGAGTTACGTTCGTATAGAGAAAATTTATATTGAAATGTTTTATCGCGTACGGCAAAAGTACCATGTCAAAAATTTATTTTTGTATGTGTTTACAACAAACTTACACATTTGTGTTTTCCTTTCAAACTTATTTTCGTCCGAAAAAACACTATAACCATACTTACAATTGTTCAATTTACGCCATTACATACTATGATTTTTTACTCACACATTTGTGTGGTTTGGACTTAAATTGGGCCATTTCGGTTGAAAAAGGGATATATGATTGCATTTTAATGCAATTTCTATGGCTCTTGGTTATTGGTCTAAATAGGCGCAAGTTAAATTAGCACGCAAGAGCTACTTTCAAATGATTACATTTTTGCGCAATCAAATGGCTCACTCAAAAATTTGGAGGTGCCGATGAGAGTTTCGCTCAAAAAATTTCATGGGACAAATTTATAATGAAACGGTACATAAGCCGGTTGATAAATAAGACACATAGTAGTAATAACCTGTATAATGTGGTAATTTGGTGTAATCTCTTTAGTGTTTTGTTATTGACCATAATTCGATAAACTCAAAAACAGTTCCATGGGAGTTTTATCTATAAATTTGTACCTCTGTTTAGTAGAACTTTGGTGGAATATATTTGATTTATTTTTAGCGACCTTGTGCAACATACTCTTAGATTAAACTTTCCATTGAGAGTGTTATTTAAAACAAATTCTTTGGAATGTTCCAATAGAGTATTATTTATTTTTAAAAACAGTTTTATAGCACAGAATTATGTTATTAATTTATTTTGTCTCTCATTGTATATTTTAATTTCAATGAACATTAATCTTCGATTATGTTTAATTATAAAACTATACAATATTAAAATAATATTGAACAGTATTGTAAAACGTTGTGTCTGGATTATTTATGGCATTAACTAGTTGCCCCGCTCAACTTTTTGCTTAACTGTGTAACAACTAACTTGATATAAAAGGCACACTCATAGCCATAGTTTTTTTCGTAAATGCTATTCTTTAAAAGTATTTCCTTATAAAAAAATTCTATTAAAAGAGACATTTCTGCTAAATTCTCAAAAAATTAACATGAACTACTTTTGATGTCACCCTATCTCCCATTTACATTTTGTTGCTTTAAATTTTTTTTATTTAATACATGCCAGGCGAGTTTTTGTATGCATTTTTTAAAACCAAAAAAGTGTTTACTGAAAAAAATCTCAAATTGAAGCCAGTTAAGTTTTATCTAATGTCAGAGTCCGCCTGTGAAAGAGTATGAATTTTAATCGATTTTCAGTTTTCATGAATAACTTTCTATTTCCTTTCTTTTCTATACTATTTTCTGCAGATTTAAGAGCATACATTTAAATCGATGTCTTATGGGTTAATCGATGTCTTATGGGGGATTAATGGCACCTAAATAACAAGTAGATACGAAAACTGTAATAAATATTATACAAATAATAACGGATTTTGCATGATTTAATTAAATACCAATAGACTGACTCAACGTTTAAAACTATCAGCATACGATTACTTATTTTTGTTTATCTCCTTGTGAAAAAAATTCAAATATTTACGAATCAACAACCGGTAATTTAAATGTTTACTTTTACAAGAAACTGAGGATTTTTATCGGTCATGGTTTGGTAAGACATACGTCTACGATAACATACTTTTACTTTTCTGGAAGGGACTGATTGTGTAAGGTATTAAAGTATAGATATGTATAGTATGTCACAAGTATTTAAGTTCTTTGTACCTTTATTGTAAATAGTTTTGAAAGTCCATACTTGCATAATAATGTTTAAATTAGTGAATTCAGGTAATTTATGAACGTATACAGTTCATTATGTAATTATGTAACCAACTGAATTCTACTCGGGCTATAAAGTTGACAACGATTATCTTATCAATTATAGATATAAATAAAACCTAAAAGCAATAAATTAAACGAAATTTGCGTTAGGACTGTTCATTAATTACGGTTCAAGTAATATTTAAAATGAAGATAATTTTTAATTAGAAAATGAAAATTGAAATGGACTTACGCGTACATAAATTATTACTAACTATGAAGGTAATTCGTATATTACGAAAAACAGATGGCATAAGGTGGTATAATGAAATAATCACTACATTAAAGGTCAAGACCCAAATTCTTTGTGATACACCACCATATAATACAATCTGGATTTTTTGATTTGTATTACATAAAGCGAACCAGTTCACATCCAAAATGAATCAAAGTACTTTTGCAGTATTAACTGAAAAAATTATAAACATTCTACACTTTTTGCAATACAAAGTTTATTGCACTTTTTCTTTACGTTATAATTTTAAAAAATCTCAAAACTCAAGTACGAGTTTATTAAACATATTTTGGTTATATTCTTCCATTATAATGCTTGTATTGTAAAAATAATTACGCACGCACAACAGGATATTACAACAGTATTTTAACTGCTGCTCTTCGAAAATATATACCAATTTCTTTTTTTTTACACTATTAGCCGAAGACACTTGGCGAAACACACTTCCACTTAATAAACACATTTTATTAAACACTTGTTTTTTACGAGTATACCAATTTCCTTAAAAGCGATTGGTAAAACATCCTAGAGGCCACTGCCTATCTTTTGAAATTATTTTGCTCGTCACGCCAGCAGCAAACATACGATTTCAAAATGAATCGCTGCCCCTTCAATCGAAAAAATTCATGTAACTAGGCTAAGGTGCTAATAATCTTCAATAGTTTATTAAATTTTCATGCGTATTAAAATGTACCTGCCTAAACGATTATGTAAATATTTAAGATTTTCACTACATACAAGAGCCCATATAAAACAGAAATGGGGATCACTGTTACTTTCATATATAATATTACCATACCTTTTTCGGTTAAATTATTTGGTTGGTTTATATGTCTGTACAGTAAAACAATAATAAAATCTCATTGTTTCCCTTAATTTATTTAAATTAATGATAAGCAAAAGGAGATGTTCATAATAATAATAGCATTAGAAATTTAAATACATTGTTTAATTAAATTTAAATTGAGGTGTATTGGTTTTGCTGCAGGTTGTGTTCTTATCGTGAAGCTAGAAGCCGAATTTATTATAAAACATTAATCTTTCCTTGTGCTGTAAAGTGTTCCTTGCAATTTTTATTGAGCTTTGTACACATTTTTCAAATATACACATTTTTCAATACAGGTGTGCATTCTACAATGTCAATTATCATTATACATGATATTAATGGGGTTAATAAAAGGAAAATTGTAAAGGAACATATTACATCAAGAATATTTGAAAAAGTTAAAGTTCCTCTCTAAAAGTTTCGATGGATGGTGATTTGAAGTAAAGGATGATCAACTGGATGAAATAAAAATAAAATGGTGTAAGATATAAATATAATTTTTTATTTTTTTTAGACAGTTTTTTTAGTTCATGACATTTTTGAAATACCGCTTCTGGATTTTTTAAAAAAAAACCGATTCTGGAACAATTTTAGGCCATCTTATCAAATAAATCTGTACTTATTTCAACAATAATAACACGAACGATGTTATTATTTCACATGACCCCAAAGAAAAAAGTGCAATGGAGTTATATAGCATGATCGAGGTAGCCCTGGATCTCTTTGTTTGGCGTTTCGCACTGGGAATTTTTTTTGTGTATATCTTGTCTTGCGAGTCCGATAAAATGAAAAATGCAGATTGCACTAAACTGAAATCCATTGGCAGAGTAATCTTGAACTTGGGTTCACCAAGAACTCAGATTCAATGAAAAATTACTTCCACTGAATGATCTTGTTGAGTGATCTTATCTGTACCCAGTCAACTCAGCAACTCGCTGACATAGGACAGTGAAACCAAATTTCAAATATTATTAAACCGTTAAATAATCTACTTAATGTCCGGCTTATTTTCCAAAAAATTATTAAATTTTTGTGGAAAGATAGTTTTCAATTGGTTCCCTCCGATCAGAGTAATTTTTTCCTTAACATATTAAACGTTTAACCGTGAAACTTGATGCTACCAGTGACTCGTAAAATTTTAAACTAATGTATCTTTTTTTAAATAATCTCTTTTGGTGATTGTTTTTACAAGCTTCATAAACACATTCTAATTATTTAGTGTAAACCTTACTGAAGTCGGCTTATCGCAATCTTCTTAAATTGCGAAAACAAATTTTAAGTTCAAAAATCATTGCATCGGTAGTGTACCAGCTCCAGTACATTCTTGAAAATCATAGAAAAATACAAAACAATATTTTTAAACCTTTTGCAGTCGATTTATTTTCAAAGTTGTTGGGTGTCCAAAAAATTCAAATTGTTGAACACTTTTCAGTCGCAAACTCCTTATTGAAACCACTAAACTAATTCAAAAAACAGTTCAGATAATTTTAATTAGATTTTATTTTATTTAACGTTTTCGATCACTGAGTGATCATCTTCGGATAAACTTTGTGGGGGTGTCAACTTCTATTATTTTTAGCTAAATGAATTAAAATAAATAGATAGGTAGAATTGAACGTATTATATTTATTCCATTTATTACTATTATAAAATGGTTTAATTTTTGTAATCTTTCACAGCGTGGTTGGCTTTCACTTTTTTTTTGGTCTAGTAAATTTATATTGTCACCTCCAGGGTGACATACGAATGCAAAAGGAACAACTTAACAAATCAAATACTGTATAAGACAGCGGAAATTTGCCTGCGCAAAATAAAAGATTACACTAATTGTCATAAGTGGCGGCACTATCACAAAAGAGAATTTATGTTGCGGAAATTTTTATTCATTTTGTGCCTACATTTTACAAAATAAAACACTCCAGCGAAATAAAATCTTCAAAGCTTTCTTTAAAATGGACAATTCGGATTGACCTCCGAGCCAAAGAAATTCGGTATATGAATTTTTAAAATTTTATACAATGTTCCTCCTTCCTCGAAATTCGATTAGTTGTATTGTATTTTTGTATAGATTTAGCATGGATTTTGATATTTCAATTTTAATTAACACTTGTTTTTCTATTGTCCCTCCTTCTTTTATTTATTTTTGTTTTTTCTACCATATTTAACAAAATTTTTACCTTTACAAATCAGTAGATACTCCTGATGATGACCTTACAAGGCGAAATCGATCGAGCGATTTTTTAAACAATTTGAACCAATTTTTTAATTAAAATACTCAAAAATAATTTTTCGCGAAATAGAAAAACAAGTGTTAAGTGAAATGTGTTTATTAAGGGTTATTGTTTAGGCGGGGTAAGTTTTCCGGTTAGAATTTTCACCATAATTTTTTCATTTTCTGTGCCCTTAGTAAGTTCTTTTCAGTTTCTGGTCAAAAATTCTCACAAGTAACCAATACTTTCGGTTAGTTTTGTAATAACTAAGGTCATACCGAGGCTACATGGGAAATATCTCAAAAACTCCCAAAAATAACCAATACTTTTGTTTTTTTTTCTAAAAATCTTCTTATTTTTTAACAATTGGACATAAATGGGTGAAATGTTATTGTCAACAATCAAACGATATGTTTCAAAATGTTATGACAATCTTCCATTAGTTTACAAATTAAAGATGTTTTAAGAACAATGTTTTTCAATTTCCCAAAACAATTTCAAAAATTGAATTTTGTTTGTTGATTAAACGCTGTTTTTTGAAATACCGGTCAAGTTAAGTAAAACAATCATCGATCGGTGAGTTGCTGATTTTAAACGTGGCCGGGTACAAACACCGATGATTCTGAACACTTTGGTCGCCCGAATTTGTTAGTATTCAGAATCGCTACCATTTAAAATTTCGACTAATTTATTTTAAATGTACACTGTACACCACATTTATCTTCGTTTATTGTATTTTTGGCACTTAAAAATTTTGTTTCGCAAGAAATGTTGCGATTTTTGAACAACTCATGTTGCTCAAAATCTAATTTTATTTACTGATAATTTAAGAAATGTTTTGTCATTTATACATAAAACAGTACCTACTTCCTTTCAATCAAAATGTCCGCCTATTTATCCAGTTTGCACTGAAAAATACTCGTAAGTAACAAATCTGTGGCCACAAAATAAGATCTGTTTCCCATTATTCAGGAGATTTTGAATTACTTCAATTTATATTTAACCAAACGATTATATGTGTAGGTTGAAAGCAAAACATGATCATCTACAAAAAAAAAAAAAAAATTACTTATAGATGTCGTTTGATTCGTTATTAAAAAGGGCAACTGTAAAAATGAAACAAATCTTGCAAAACTCATCTCATCCAGTTTAAAAACGTCAACAAAAAGGTAACCTTATCAAGATAAAAAATATTTATAGCATAAACCACCTTATCCCATATCCCTTTTTTAACCAAAAAAAAAAATGGCTCGATTTAAGTCCAACCCGCACAAATGTGTGAGTATAAAATCCTAGTATGTAATGGCGTTTTTGATAAAAAATTTCGCTTGATTTGAAGTAAAACCAACATAATTGTGTGTATAGTTATAGTGTTTTTTTTCGGACGAAAATAAGTTTAAAAGGAATGCGCAAATGTGTAAGTTGGGTGTTGGGTCAAAGAACATACAAAAATAAATTTTTGACATGATACTTATGCCGTACTTGCACAATTGTGTTAGTAAAATACAAAAGGGATATACATATTTGTTTTAATAAAGCAAAATGTACCTTATCCCTTTTTATTCCGTTAGAACAAAATCAGATGATTTTTTCTGCATGTGCAGTTAAAACAAATTCAGGTGATTTTCTGCAGGTGCAGTCAGAGCAAAATCAGGTGATTTTGCTGCACGTGCACGTGCTTAATATTTTTCTCTTGACATTAGTAATTAGTATTCATCGACATTTTAATGAGTCTGGTTATGCTCATTTTATAAAAAATACGTTAGGATAATTTCGCAAGAAATGTAGTGAACGATGAAAAAGCCAGAAAATTATTGTTAAATAAACAAAATTGGAAACGGGAACAACAGAAAATAAAACGGTAAACGAATTTAATTATAATTGTTTTACTATCCTTATAAAATCTCGTAAATTTTAGGTATTCTCGCAAAAATTTACTGAAAATGCCAAAGTGTTTACATAAAGTTACCATTTTCAGTTGTAAAACGATTAGAGGAGTTGATGTTTTGAGTTTTTCGGATTCATTTTACAAATGCAAAGATAAAATATCGCAAGGTTGTTTTATATTGTTACATACTAAAATAAATATACCAAAGCGTCGTCGAGGTATAGGTGGCTCACCTTAGAAGTTCAGCGTGGAATATTTGATGAGGAAAGACCACTCCAAGCTTGTCAGAATATGCCAAAAAACTTTTTCGAACATTTTGGGATTAACCAAAATAAGAATAAAAGGGGTAACTAGAAGATATTTTGAGAAGAAAACTGCACCAACAGAAAGACGTGGGGCGATCGTATATCAACAAAATTTAATTCCAAACGTGAAGCTATAATCGGTTTCGTCAAACGTTTTCAGGTAATTATTCTATTACATGTTATTTATTACAACTCTATTGATAATTGTGTTTTGTTCCAGGATCTAGAGAAACACTACTGTCGATCTCTTATCGCAGAACGGCAATACCTGTCGAGTGAACTCTCTATTAATAAGCTTTATAAGTTGTTCACCATCGATTTTCCAGCGATGGAAGTAAAGCGAAGCTACTTCCGCCATATATTTAATAGAAGCTTTAATATAGGTTTTAAAGCACCATCTTGCGATGTCTGCAGCACTTGTCCAGCTCTTAAGGAACTGCTTAAACGTGAAACAGATCGACAGGCACGATCAGTTTTAATTACGACCTCGCGAGTGCATAAGTTAAGGGCATAAGCATTTTACAGTTTGGCTGTGTAGGAAGGCGAACATGTGGAAACATTTTCTTTTGACTGCCAGAAAAATATAGATTCCCACAAAAGAGTCAAATGCAGTAGCATCAGCAGTACACCATCGACTGCAAAGTACTAATTTCTACTCTAAAATTCAGAAAATTAGGCTTATATGTGATGACTGCGGCGCACAGAATAAAAATAGCGCTATGATGACTATGTGCTTATATTGGCTGACGGTGGAAGCTCCGAATCATATTGATGAGATCGAAATTGTGTTTCCTGTACCCGGACATTCATTTATACCACATGACAGAGTTTTTGCTCTAGTAGAGAAAATAGCAAAACACAGAGAAACAATCATTAAGCCGGAAACCTATTGTCAATTATTTGGAGATACTGGTACTGTTGTTCATCTTAGTACTCCATATTGATTAGTCAGAAATTGTAAGAAGGCTGCAGCTGATACAATTATACCACCTGTGCAGTGACATTTTAAGTTTAATGTTTCAAAGCGGTTTGTGATTAGACGACTACCAAACGGATCAACAATCATTCTTGGAGAGGTGGCTTACAAATCCGACCTGGGGATAGGGAAATATGTTCTTAAGAAAGGACAAAAAATACAAAATATTGCAGTAAGTGTACTGCTTCCTAACGTAGCAGTAAAAGCTGAAAGACGTAACCGTTTTATTGCAAAAACACTTTGGGGAAAATTGGCCGATAAATGAGGAACTCTCTCTCTCTCTCTCTCTCTGTCACTATATCCCATCAAGGGATTTGGCCGCCTCAAATGAGGTTTCATTTCGGATAGTTAGTGATTAATTCATTGGTCCTAAACCAGCCGTGAAATGTTTTCCTTGTCATCACCGGGAATCGAATCCGGGACCTCCGGTCGCTGGAACAAGCATGCTGACCACTTTGCCGCCAGGGCGATGAGGAGCTGAGGAACTACAATTTTATAAAAATATTCTACAGAATACGCCAACTGAGTTAGCGGAACTGATGGTAGAAGAGGAAAATTGTGAAGCGGTAGAAGAGGAGGTCCAACTCAGGATTTGAACAATTATTTTATAACAATTACTATAATAAGCAATGGAGAAGCTATAATTTTATTTTAGTCTAGTTTTTAGTTACTATATCAAAATGTGATAGTATGAAATATTATATTTATTATTATTTTAATAGTTTTAAAAATAAACTTTAATTACAGAAAATAAAATTATTTTGCCCATTTTTAATTACACCTTATAAAGATCGATTCATTGCAAAATATACCTTATCCATTTGTGCATTGCAAAACCATCCTTATCCAATTTTGAATCGATTATAATCTTGTATTAACTATATTTAAATGTTGTGGCACATAATTTAATAATGTTATTTTATCGTAATCGATTAATAAAAATTGTGGCATGTATCATTTTTTATTTCCTTAATAAATATGAGGCTTTTTTAATTTTTCTCAGAATGAAGTTTAATGGAGAAGATCACGTTTTGCTTTTAACCTACACATATTGGTTTACGTGTCTTTTCCCGAAAATTGATGAAAATATAAAATATGAGTTTGTAGTGAAATCGACTTTACCACTTTGCTGACCACAGAAATAATGGGCACTTACTGAACTAAAAAAAAATTAGGTGAAATGTTCGAAAGAGCATTTTTGTCAAAATCACGTAAAGTTAGACGAGGAAACCTGTGAACTCGATGAGCAAATAAAGAAATGAGATAAATAAATAAAATTATAAAAATTTTGTTACGGGTACGTTAAAAATAAGAAACACCGCTATGTAATTAATGTTTAATGTAATTAATGGTGTAATTAATGGTAATTACACCCGTACCCGCACAATGCAGGGTATTCCTAATTTAAAAAGAAGGGCTGAAGACCGAGCTACAGGGCTTGTTAAATATCATTACCATTATTCTACATGGGTTTGCATGGAAAACTCGTCATATCGGTTTTCATTTTGTTTTGTCTGTTTTGTGTTTGAATTTTTCATTTTTTCTCGAAAATTAACCAGGAAAATTTTTGATATTTTATCATCGGATATTGAGGTTCTTTCAATTTTACGTTGCATAGAAACAATCTTCTTTATGAATAATGCGTGTATGTGAGTAACCTGAACTAAGAAAAACTTTACAGGGATTCTAGCTTAGTTTGGTAGTCATCAATCATCTCTCGAGATGTTGTCCTTTAATTTGAAATAACTTGTTTCACATCTTGTATAATCCTTTCTTACGCACAAAAAGACAAGCTTTATGTTGAATCCTAGGTAGTTTCATTTGATGCTTAATCATAATAACATCGTTATCATAATAACATCATTTTGTTTACACATTTTAAAAAAATGTTGCGAATCAAATTTGGGCTGACATTGAAAAATATGACACTTACTTGACTGATACTTTAATAAGAATATGAAACAACAAGTCTGTAATATAAGAAAATGTACTAAACTTTTTTTTATAACGTTTTTATATTTTTGAAATATACATATATTTCGTAGGAAAAGGATTTTTTTGGAACAAAATTTTTATATAAAATATACGTGAGATTGAATTATTTCTGTTAATATAGCAACAGCGCAAAAATTGATTCTTTGAAATGTGTATTCATTCGACTAAATGTAATAGACGACTTATGCATGTCGATTGTAGATAAATATATACACATACGCGAATCCTGCAAAAAATCAATCTGGTAAATAACATGTTTATTTAGCCTTTATTCCCATTTGTATACCAAATACTCACATTCTACAAAAATTTTAAATTGAAATTATTTGTACGAAGCTTTATATTGAAAAATAAATAAGAATAAATAAAATAAATTTAAAGAGTGACAACAGCAAAAAGAAAAATTTATTTCGCATAACGCCTACATATATTTATGTATATTTACACAAGTTTATAAATTCGTTACAATCACATGCGGTTGGGAAATATTTTATGCGTTTTATGATTTAACAAAATATAAAATTTCTTCCTGGTATTCGCGGCCTTTTAGCATATGCTGTTTAACAGGGAATATGTAAACTTAAACTTAAGCAACAATTTAATGGGAAGTAATACAGGTAAATTTAGATCACTTATTGGTTTTTATATAATATTGTTTTGATAATAATTGAGAGATTATAATGTAAAGTGTTGTTTAAAATTTATTATCCACGCATAATTAATGTCTTATAAATAACTACGTTTTACTCGTGTATCCGATGGGAGCGATTAGCCGATTTTTTTTTCGACCAGTGGCCCTATTCTGGTAATTCCTGGGGAATGGGAATTTTAATTTTTGTAGCAGTTTTATTCCCTTTTCCCCAAAAGTGTATTCTGGCATTGAGGGAAAAAATATTTTGGGAAAAAAATATTCCCCATTATAGCAGTTTTGACGTTTATTATTCCATACCTATTTTAAGAAAGAATTAACTGGGAATAGAATTTAACGGAAATTTATTGTATTTTGTACTTATAGCAATATTATTACTTAAATTTATACTGAAAACTGGTAATATTTATTGGAAATATTAATAGCCAATGTTTTACTTTAATAAACAAAATTATCTTTTAAGTAAATATCGATAAAAACCAATTAAATGTAGTAAACTACTTTTACACTTTTGTCTTCTTGTTTTATTGCGATCACTCCTCAACTAGACCACAGATCACTAGACCGCGAATAATTAAATTATTTCCCCGTCAATTTATTCCCCAATCGCCAGAATTAACTTTTGGAAAACGGGGAATTGGGAAAAATATCTGGGGAATAACTGCTACAAAAATAAATTATTCCCTATTCCCGGGGAATTACCAGAATAGGGCCACAGTTGAAATATTTTGTTTTGGGATATTTCGGTTATCAGTTGTTTTCATTTTTTATTTTGTGTACCATAAAATATTTAATTATGCAATATCAAGGCCAAAGAACTACAGACCTAAGGCGGTCTCACTTCGAATCGAAAAAAGTCGAATTCGAAAAAAGTCGAATCGAAAAAGTGAAAGTTGTATCATTTTTGCTTTTCGAAAATGATACAACATACCACCATTCGACTTTTTTCGAATTTTGATTTGAAGTGATGGTACAACATACCGCCCCTGATTGTATACATCAAAAAATTCATCGGGCTTTCAATATGGATACCCAAACGAGTGTTTTCTATGGAAAAATGATTCATTCGATCGAACAATTATGTTATAAGTAAAATTACTTTTACGAATTTATTGCTGTTCCACATTGCAATTGTATTTAATTACATTTAGTTTGCTACCATAAATTGAATAAAACATTTCTAGCATAAACAAACTCGATGCGCAAGACCCGCGAAGCTGTCAAAGACGGGCGAACCACTATGAGGTTTTTTGTAATACAATCTCGTCGCGCGTTTTTGACATTTCGGGATATTTCTACATAGTGTGGGAGCTGAATTCTTCATTTAATTTATCGTCTCGAAAATATGTCCAGAAGCGTAAAAGTGTTGAACTAATTATCGATTGCCAGTTATTAAGCAAAGAGTTTTTCATTATTACATATTTTTTAAATTAAAAGGTTTTCCAATAAGAGGTTCCATTTTGATATTAGAAAAACGTGTATTTTTTAAGAGAAATCAATGAATGTTTATTTCATTGTAAAGAGGAAGGTATGCCATTAACTTTTGAACGCGATATCAGCCAAATGGCCGCCAGAGCTACGCTTGCAGCACCATATCCTTTTCATCAATTTTTCAATGACGAATTCGCGAAGATATGACGTTTATGGTGATGGAGTGGCTCGAGTTCTTGTGTTAACTGAACTTTAATGCTGAATGGCACTAATATATCGCACTCGCTCTCGCAGGTAAATATTCATACCTGCGGTGCGAGTGCGATATATTAATGCCGCAAGAATTTCCACAAGTATGTATTCAGCATAAAGCCTTAAGACTTAAGTCTTTATGCAAAATATGGTGGAATGTCGTTTGTGGAATGTCTAGTTCCAAAGATCGACGAGGAATCGACAAACCTGGGTGCTCGTCAACACTACGGGAGCAATACACTACAGCAGCAATATTCTCAGTTGTTCTTGAGCGACGCACACGGTTACGATTCTTCACACCACTTGTCCTAACGCTCGAATTTTTCTACCAGTTTCACTATTGCCGGCCGAGAAGGTGCTTCACGACGACCCAAAAGCGCTTTAGTTTTGCGAACTACGATTGCAAATTTTCACAATTTTTGTAGTAAATTTAACAATTTTAGTGCGTTATTGATGCGTGTGTCACGCAATGGGTACCATTTTTAGTAATGACGTAGTTTTTATATGTCAAATGTCAAAAGATGACAGCTTCAAATTGACAGCTGCCCAAATAGCAGGCTATTCAAAATGAAACCTCTTAGTGGAAAACCCTAATACCTACATGAAAGTGTTTTAATCGTATTTCTGGGTTGTTTTATGTTTAATTATGTATATACATGTGTTCTAATTGTAAATAACCAAAATAATTATCACGATTGGAATTTTTTTTTGGGAAGTAATCATTTTTTTAAAGACAATTGAATACCGAAATTAATAAATTAGCCGGTACCTAATACATTTTTCAAACAAAACTCATATGCAGTACTTGGCCTTTTCATACAAAACCCAAATGCATGTCCAAAATATTTTCATTTTGTATTGCATGCTTGAGCGAGACGAATAGTAAAAACAAAATTTAAGAAATCTAGTAGGTTGTGAAGCACAATGAAAATTTTTTACACATTTAGGTGTCTAACCTATGCCAATTCTTACATCTTTTTTTTTAATTTAAATTTGTTTTGCGACTGTTAAGTAGAAATACATAATAAGACTGCGACTTCGGAAAATGCGTAGCAGTCTTTTCGAGGATTTTTACTTTACAATCGCAAAACAAATTTAAATTTAATAAAAAATATGTCAATTGGCATGGTTAAATAAATCTAGTAATCATATTTCGCCTCGCAATTAAATAATTTGCGAACCGATAGAGTATATACTCCTTATACACTAAGCCGTTTATTTTTTGTCAAAATACAATTTCATGCTGATCACGCAAAAACAAAAAAAATGCTGACCCTAAATTTTGTATTTTCGTTTGTGTCATCGAGTTTACAACACGAGCCGCACATAAAATTATTTCTGCGAACGTGCTGCAAAAAACCGCACTTTAAAATTTTGTTTATAGGCGAAGAGGAAAAAACGAAGGCAAACGCATCATGTTGCCGCACTGTGTGGAGTGGTACAAAGTCGTTTTGCAAATGTTATACCGCAGTCAACAATCCAGAAGTGTTTTGTGTAAACTTACATATGGCAGCACAATGAAAGTCATAAAAATGATGATAAAGCTTTGACAAATGTAATAACTTCTTTATAATTTTATATAATTTCTGGTTATTTTTGAGAATTTAAATTAAAATCAGATGCACTTATGTTAAAGTGCATCTGATTTTAATTTAAATCAATATATGTTTCAATATATATATAAATTATTAAATTGTCAAATTAAGTACATGTTACCTATGTGTAATAGCTTTACTTTTTACACATTTCGTTAAATATTTACGGAAACCTACCTGAAACGACATATATTTGATGACCAAAAGAAACTTGGTGTAAGCTTGTTGTAACTTGAAGAAAGTTCAGAAGTACTATAAATAATCACGTTATATTTTTTTGGTAAAATCAATACTACATAGTTTATTATTATATATTTGGTCAAATACGGGCCATCATAGAGTTTATTTATGTCATTATAAAGTGATTTATGACCCAAAATCCACTACTTAACATATGAATTCAATGATAATGAATCAAAACGCTTATCAAAATATATATAATAATAAAACCTCTGTGTCTATTAAAAGTTCTATTCATATAAACTGACACAATAAACAATAATTTGTGAATATATTGCGTTACATACGCCAAAAAACTTGATTGTTATTTATAAAGTTTGCATAAATTTAAATAAAATGTGTTAAATTCTTCTGTTCTAAGCATACGAGTATCAAAATAACCTAGTCTTTAATCATCTGTAGGTAATTAAATTAGATTTTTATCACACAAGTTATTTAGCATATTAATAAATTTATGTATAACCTGTGTGGACACAAATAAGTAAACGGGATGATGTTTGCTTGGCAACAGAATTATAGATAACATATTAGTTAAGTATTTGATAACTAGTTTTGCATGCGCCACTAAATTTTTAAAACGCGTGTAAAAAACCTCGGTCATTGCCTGTCGGTCATATCTATAAAAAAAGTGATAAAACACAACCTTGGTAACATCAGAAAACTTAATTTTGAATTGTCCTAAAAGCGTACAAAATGGGTAATGAAACTTCCTTATTTTTATTTATCAAAAAGGATTAAACGTAAACTTTGTTTTGGAATAAAATGGTAAACTGTTTAAGCTATTACAAACTAGTGAGGAGTAGTGTGAAAAAATGAAATAAAAATTGTACGGAAGATAAAGTTTTAGAGTTAATTATAAAAATGTCAGTGGCTGGACTTTGTTTAATGAAATTGATTGCTTCAAATATCAAAGTATAATAAAACATTATAAAATTCTAAATCAAACAAACCCGTAAATAGCTCACCTTGTGGGGTGGGTACACATCAGAGTGTAGTACAGTCGTCTACTGTCTAGAAAAATTGCAGTCACACAACAGTGTTTTAATGTCAGATTGTATTCTCAAATCGTACGTATACAGTAAAAAACTGTAACATTACTGTCTTGGATGTTGACATGGGATAGTATACATAATTACCAAATCTAGTGGGATAGTATACATAATTACATAATCAGTGAATTAGTAAATTGGCATTAGTCAGGAACATATCAAGGAATACTATAGGCAGCCATTTATTCGGTTTATTGGGACAAATTGTATACTGATGATTCTCTCTGGGGTAAAACACTTCTAGGCACGTAAATAAAATAATAAAAATGGCATGGTTTGGGCAATGAAATCAGTTGAAAATGCACAGCTTCAGTGAATAGTAACAGAACAAATAGAAATTTCAAATTTCTATTTGTTCTGTTACTATTCACTGAAGCTGTGCATTTTCAACTGATTTCATTTCCCAAACCATGCCATTTTTATTATTTTATTTACGTGCCTAGAAGTGTTTTACCCCAGAGAGAATCATCAGTACAATTTGTCCCAATAAACTGAATAAATGGCTGCCTATAGTATTCCTTGATATGTTCCTGACTAATGCCAATTTACTAATTCACTGATTATGTAATTATGTATGGGATAGTATACATAATTACATAATCAGTGAATTAGTAAATTGGCATTAGTCAGGAACATATCAAGGAATACTATAGGCAGCCATTTATTCAGTTTATTGGGACAAATTGTACTGATGATTCTCTCTGGGATAAAACACTTCTAGGCACGTAAATAAAATAATAAAAATGGCATGGTTTGGGCAATGAAATCAGTTGAAAATGCACAGCTTCAGTGAATAGTAACAGAACAAATAGAAATTTGAAATTTCTATTTGTTCTGTTACTATTCACTGAAGCTGTGCAAAGTTATTCGCCAAATCAAATCTTTACGTATATTTTAAACGTGTACCTAGTGCTTAATTAAAAAAAAATTCTTAATCACACCGCACAAATTATAATTTACATGAAACTGGTTTCAAAATCAAATGTAAATAATTTAAATTCAAAATGTATTAAATGTATAATTTAAATTCAGAATGTATTCTCGACTATACAAATATGCAGGGTGCCCGCGACTGACGGTATTACATATATTCGACGGGTGAAAAAGCATTTAAGTCTGAGTAAATACTACTAGGAATATTCGAAATTCGTTCTTACTTAAAAAGTAAAACTAATTTTACTTTTTACAAAATGTGTAATTGGTATTTGATTTTTGGAAAATTCGGCTAAAAATAACGGAAAAAATATCAAAAAATTATGGTCACCTTCGTTTATTCTGACGAGGTCGTCGAGGTGCTTAGCAAACAGCAGAATTCTATTTTTTCAAAGTTTCGAGCCGTTTAATACAATATAGTACACGCTCGCTGCAGCCGCCTCTAACCTGTAGAACAGATTTCGTCATATAATTGACAAAATTTTATTTTATTTTTCTAGTTTCAAATATTTTATATTTTGTCTTTTTAAATAGGTTAAACACGTAGGGTTGTTGGGGTTGCATATAATTTTATATGTATATAAATAGAAAAGCTTGAAAAAAGAACTTGAGAAAGGTAACTTGCCATACGTTTTTAGAATGTACAATAGGAGTCGAACTATTGCCATCAGAAAAAATGATTAACAATTTCTGTTTGAATAAAAGGCCTGTTATATCTGTGGCAATTCAGATAACATGGGGGTAAAGCTGTTAACTTCATGTTATTGTTACACATTGCCAGCAAATGCGCCATATAATTTAAGTCACTACAAAGCTAGCAATAACGAGCTGAGCAATAAGGTTAATGTCCACATTCTACTGCAAAATAAATTTAGCTCGGCTCTCCGTTTATAATAACTATAGCTGCTGAGTCATGGTTCTTTAAAGAACTTCTCATTTCGACAATAATAAAATAGTGTGATTTTTTTTAATTTGGGGTAGTACTACTGCGCTACAAAATTAATAGATTGGCCAACGTTGAGGAAAACTAAAAAATGAAATACTCTATTTTTTAAGTTTGAATGATGAATTAATTTAGCAAGCTGGAGCTCCACATCACATCTACACATCAATGTGAATAAAAACTGGAATTGTATTATGTTATGATAAATAAATAATTTCTTCAAATAAATAAATAACATGCATCAATTTCGTAATTCGCAAACAAAAATTAAACTCCTATCGCCTTTACCTTTCCAAAATGTTATTGTACTAATTTTAAACCGTTCAGACATGTGTCACATACCATTTTTAAATTTAAGGCAAAATGCACTAAAAATAAATGGAAAATTTATTTTTCTGAAAATCGAATGTGCATACATTTTTAATTGAATTATATTCTGCTTAATAAAATATTGTTAGTCAGTGAGATGAAAACATTAAATACCTAGTAAAATAATAATAGGTAAATTTGTCAGAATTGTTTTTTGATAAATTCATTAAAAACAACTATTCAGAAAAACTGAAAAAAAGTGTTTTACGAATTTTATTTTATTTCATTTGCAGATTCCTTAAAATGGAAACTATTATTTACGGTCCGAAATTAGAACGAGGTCGCAGTTTACCAAATTCATAATAATTCTATTAAAAACCCGTTTCAATCGTGACGCAAATAATATTCGGGTTGAATATTCATATGATTTTCACAAAACCGACTAAAATAATTTTATGTTATCCTTAGTGTTTACAAAATATTCGGAAATCAAGGATAGATCTCGTATATAAAATACAAGCATTAAAAGTGATTTTAAACAAATGCCACTACTTCATACTTCAACCCTTTGACTCACGCACAATATGTGCTGCACTATTATTGAGGGTCAGATGTTTTTTTTAGATAATTTACGGCCAAGAGGATTCAAATTTTCAAGTTTTACATTTCCTGGAAATGTAGTATAAGAATGAGCTTCTGTACACAATTGGGGAAATATTGAAAAGAGTTGCATATTTTATCATTTCAATTATAAAGTATATCCAGAGATACAGCGACAAGATACAACGCCTGTCAAATTAAAATACACATAACCCATAGGGTGCTAACACAACCAATGTCGCTGGCGATGACGACATTGTAGCCGATTTTTTTTTAGAATCTATGCTAATTTTGTCGCCGTCGCTGCAGTATTACCAATATAAGTTTCAAATTATTATGTTGATAAAAAAGTTTTATAATTGTTTTTAAATTAATTTCCACCAAATCTGAATGTTGTACACAATGTTTTATTTAAAAAAATTTAAATCGAGCCGATGAAAAGATAAATGAAATATTTTAGGGTTAATTTATTATTATTTTTCTTGTTTTGTCGCTTCAAAGCTGACGCGCTTGTTGTGTTTACCAAAACGACATCGCCGGCAGACAAATGTATTTTGTCGATGTATCTTGTCCCTGTATCCCTGGTTCTGTTTATACCTATAGACATTATTAATGGCCGGTAGCACAGAAAAATGACTTATTACCGGTTAGTTGTGCGCCAGTTAAATGGTTTATATGAAATCTGTTTTTGCAGTCAGAAAAAAATCAACGCAAACTTGGTTAAATATATTTTATTCCGTGGAAATATTTAGCTTGCATATAAATATTTAAATGGCCAATTTTGATTGAATAACTTTTTAACTAGTCGTTAAATATGAAATAAAATTTATTTAACCAAGTTTGCGTTAATTTTTTCTGACTGAAAAACAGATTTTATATAAAACATTTGACTTGCGCACAACTATCCGGCCGTTAGTGGTTTTTATGTGCGACCATATTGGCCATAATGGTAAAATATATACAACGTAAACTAAGTTTTTTATTACCATTGCTTAATAACTAAGGTGATGTATGTATTAAATAAAAGACAAAATAAATAAACTATCACATTTCATTGCACTGCAAATACTCGTAGCATATCATCAATAATTTATACTATGCTTTTTGAGATTTTAAAATGCAATTATTAGTTTTGTTTACACTCAAAAGCACTTTACATTTAATATATTTTACTCGTACGCACCCATCCAGTGCATCCTTCATATCACGTGATGAGATGTCACCATTATCATCAGTAGGAGCGTGATCTACTCTATCACGGAGTTCAAAAATCCACTGGAACTTGGCTGTCACGCTTTACCATATTACCGTATAATATACTTTCAGCTAAGTCTAGTGTTCATTAAGCTCATCATGTCTTCCGATATATCCTATATTAAATTATTTTTGTTTTCAATACAGGCGACTAGATCAACAAAGTGTGCAAAACTCGGAAGGTTAATTTTTTCGATTTTATCATTTTTCGATAATAACTTTAATATTGATCTAAGAGATCGACAACCCTCATTCCAAATTTACATTTGTCGTTATCATTTGTTCGTCTACGCTCACAACTTCTTCAACTAGCATTTCGTTGCATCTTTTAAAAATACTTTCGATAAGTGGTCTCATTTTATAAAATTTATCGGGGCAACTTTTATATATACTGTAGTTATCGATACAGTGGAAATTTTTTTTCAATTAAGAAAATCTCTTTATTGGCATTGCTTTTGACACTGATTAAATATCTAACTGGTGACTCCAATAAAAATTTCATCATCTCTGCCGTATTTGCTGCTCTCTAATGACAAAATTCCTTCTTGAAGCGCGTAGATTTTAGTAAAATTAGCCATTTGGTCACACAATTCAACAGGGATGTATTTTATGAAAATCGCGTACGAGGAGCACCAATTTCTGTTCCATCATTTTGGTTTAATGTTTCACTAAAAATTCGATTAGATGGTTTTTAAGGTAAATGCCACCATTCTTTGTTACCGGTGCAATTTAATTTATTTGTATGATCGACAAATTCAACATTGACGTCTTGGAAAACTTGTCCCGTGCTGCTTCTGTTAAATCGTCGGTCGGTTTCGGCTGAGTACTCATCGTCCTCATCCATTATTGAACCAGTTATGATTTTTTTTGTATTATATGTTCTGAAATTATCTCAACTTCACTTTTATCATTTTCATCATTATCTGTGTCGGATAAATCAATATCCGAACTATCGGTCATAATTAAATCTGCCACTTCTTGTAAGGTCTACGTTTGCTTTTTCTTTGTATTCTTATTCTTATATTCATCGCTAACATGTAAGAAATGTAACTCTAAAGAATACTATTACACATTTATGGGCATGTCGCCAATAGTGTACATTGTACCCTTAACAAGATATGCAACAAATGGCGACATCATTTTTAGAACGCTTCTTACAGAGAAATCTCATTACAAATAATTAAATTTGAGTGACATGGATAACATTATAATCTAAAACCACAAAAATATAATATAGAATTAAAATGAACCGCGGACAAACAACTCTCACAACTTAGCACACATAATAAAATTATCAATTTTAATATTGGTGGGAAATTTTGACATTCAACCCAATATATAGATTTCGAAGAATATTTAAATCAAACACCCAGGAAAAAAGCAATACGAATGCCAGCGATATTACGTGCACACAAACGTGTACGTAGTTAGACAAAGGTGAAAGAGAACCTATAAATTTTATAATTGTTATGGCCGGTTGCACTGAAAACTGATTAACGACCGGTTAGATGTGCGCCAGTTAAATGTTTTATATGAAATCTATTTTCGCAATCAGAAAAAAACTCAACGTATGCTTGAATAAACATACTTTATTCCATGGGAAATAAAATAAGACTTACGTCGTTTTAAACTTTTCTTTCCAAACACGAATAAATTCTACTTTCTTTCTAATAATTGCAACATTTTTGTTGCAGGTTTATTAACTTCTTCTTCTTCTTCTCACATTTTACTAGTTTATATACTTGGTAATACCGGACTAGTGGCGCAGTGGTTAAAGCTACGGCACTTGTACCGAGAGGTCCTGGGTTCGAATCCCGTCAGAGGCTAGATGCAAATTGAATTTTTGCCATCGATTACGATCGGAGATGTTAATAAATACAACTAAGACCCTCTGATGGAGTGCGGAATTCAGCGCCGACCCACCGTCCACGTCAATGTACAGGTTCACATGGAGCTTTGCAATGTGCAGGTAAGTAGGTGAATGCGTTAATGATGTGGCGTGAATGAGTGGGAATCACAATGGGATAAAATTGGGTTAAGTGTGCGATAGCAACCACTGAAACCTACCTACCATACTTGGCTATAAACATATTTTTGGCAAGAGTGTTGGAAACCAGTCACAGTTCTAATATTAATAAATAGTACACAATTCTAATATACGCAATATAGTAATATACGCCTACTTGTTTTGCCGAAAGCTGAACAAAATATAAAATTTAACACGGTTTTATTTAAGCAACAATTATGTTGATTCAAAAAAATTAATCTTTTATAATGACTGTTGTTGATGCTCAATATCCCTTTTTCTGCCAGACAAACATTTTTTTTGCCTCAATTTAAGTAGAACCCACACAAGTGTGTAAAAAATGACAGATTGTAATGTCTTCCGGATTTTAACGGACGGATCTTAGTTAAATCGGAATTTTTTTTGAAAAAAACATAATTTTATAACATATAAATTATGTAACATTTTACTATTGTTATAGTTAAGTGTTATGATTCTTCTGCCTGACCCACACAATTGTGTGGGGAAGACAGGAAAAGGGATATAGCGATTTCATGCAATTTGTGTTTTATTTATCTAATGAACAATTCCCAAAATGTTCTGCTTGTCCCAATGAAAACTATTCCCTTTCATATAGAGGGTTTTAATCAGTCTAATATTCTATGTTCACTGAAACTGCTAAGCATGCACGACATGCCAATACAGTAGATGCGTTTCCTAAATTGTACAGTAAGCTTGTAATTCCTGCTATATAACATTATATTTTATTTAAATTCTTTTAAGAGTTTCTTTTAAAATTATTCCCTTTTAAAAGGTACAATGGTCCCCCCATTGTACCCTTTGTCGCCCTCGTTAGCTTAGTAAGTAGAGTGCTTGCTCTGTTATTCGTGGGGTCCCGGGTTCGATTCCTGGTGGTGACCAGTAAAAAAGTTGCGACTGGGTGTTTTTAACGTGTCATATGTTATTTATATATGTTCGTCCACTTTCAAATTTTCAGATTTACAGCCATAGTAGTTACGGCTTTGTCCTTAATATTTTTCAACACAACCGATAAACATTTAGTTACTGATTTGGAATGATTCATGAATTAGGTAAAATTAAGTCGAGAAATTAGGCTAATGAGATGCACTTATGCAAAATTGAATAACAGGCATATCCCAATGCATACTACTAGTACAGTTGTATTGTGCATAAACACTTCTAACATGTTTCTATTGATGTTAATTTTAGTTCCTACTGTCTAGAAAACTGTATTTTTCTATTAAATAAATTTGTTTTTGTTGTCCATAAATAATTCACGTCTCAATAACAAAATTCACGTCTGAAACAAACAAGCAAAAATTAAATTGTTATTGCCATTTACCTTTTATATACGATTAAAACATAGTGGCGGAGTTGACACAAGTATAACTGTAAACCAAAATTAAAATCTTAAATTATAGCAAGAAATATTTGCAAAATACTACTGATCTTTCCTAACGTTCTACAAGAATTAGTATTGGTTGATATAAATAAGTCCCTAAATATTGTTTTGCACGTGAAGTTTGTTACATAGTTTCCCAAAACCAACAATCAACTAAGTCAAATTGTTGTCTATCGAGATCTACCTTGAATATTAAAATAAAAATGTACAAATTATGTCGTATTTTATTGTCAAAATTCATTTTTTAATTATACATACAAACCAGATTTTTATGGAAGTTCATGCACATGATTATTATCAGTTTCTTGCATTTATTTAAATATGAGCGTATTCATAAAATACGTAAAGTAAACCCAGGCAAAAGCAAAATCAATGTTGCGACCAAAAAAATTTGAATAAAAAAAATTTAATATTCAAATTAGATGGCAGTAACTCAGAAAAAAACTTATTTGGATATTGAATAGCTTTACAATAACGTATTCTTTAATATAAAAGGTTGAAGAAAAATAAATCCATTATTTTTTTGTTTATTTTGGGGCTCTATTTACCATCGAGCTGTTGAATAAAGGGCAGGGCGCACCTTTGATATTGAAATTTCCGGGACGGAATCGACGAAAAAAAATTGCGCGTGATTGGCTATGACAGTATTGGGACCATAGAAACGATTCACAATTTTAGCCGCCTGACTTGCGTTTTCGCCTTTATCGAAGCAAAATTCTAAAATATATCGAATTTTCTCTCTGTGTACCTCCATCCTTGACACGCTTTAACTCACAACTGAGTCGATCAATCACAACAATGACCAAAACAATTGTTTAGTACATGAATTCTCCTTTCCAACGAGCATAAAGCTGTTTGTCACTAAAGCCATCTAGCGAGAAAACAATGGGTTTTTTTCCCCAACCCATTATGTAGTAAGTTTCACTAAGTTTCTCGATTTAGCTCTTTTTTAATTGTTTGGTCGTTTTTGAAGTATGAATATTGACATTTGTATTAATCACTCTAATTTCATTTTTAACGTCTCTATGCGCCCCTGCATCTATGATTTCTTGAGAATGTTTACTTGTTGGATTTCTTCAATAAATTATTTGCTTCACCTAATACATTATGAAGGATTTGATGTGTTCCCAATTGAATCAACTCCTTTGGTTTTATGATCATTTCGCAATATGTCTTGGAACATAGCATAGTGAGTCAATTTGAAAACAGGGGATTTCTCTAGGGTATGGCACTCGCATCTAATTTAGTCAATTTATCAAATCTGTGTCCGGATGTTAACTTTGCCAATATCTCTATCATATGTTCGAAATTATGTCGAAAGTTTTAAAGTTAAAATAATGCAGCCCACTGTGTAAGTTCTAGAAATTAATCTATATCAATTTTAAAATATTAATACTTATATTACTTACGATTACCATCATAATTTGCATATACATTTGTACATAGAATGGAGTATCAGTATGAGATCTAAGTCCACAGTAAAAATTGATGAACATTTTATTTATAACATACATACAAATTACATCTCTAAAAAATTACAAGCAATGAGATTTGTGGTCGGAATATAATTCGAACATCTCAAAACATTTTATAAGAAGTTGAATCTGTAGAACTTTCACCAGTGGGCTGAAGGAGCTTGGTATTCAACAATTTGTACTTAGAGCTATGTATTCAATTTACTAATATTAACAAGAAAAACGAAAGAACTTTGTTGTACAGCATGTGAACAAACTTCAGAAAATATTTTCTTTTAGCTTAATAAGTCTGATAAATACAAGCATGTGCCTTGATATTATAAATGCTCATGCAGACTTAAATATATATATTTGAAAATATTTGGGCAAAATCATGCAGAAAGTGGCATACTTACATCGAAAAAAGAAAGAGTTTAAACAATTTAAATAATCTCATCCATGTTAGAATAATTACACTGTGCTTGAATCGTAAATTTTTTTTGTGACAAGCTGGGGGACCCAGGGGGTAAACCTAATTCGACACGGAAAAAAAAATTAGGGCGACATTACCATAAATTATCGGAGCCCACGGAATAGTGGCTTTTTATCAGAAAGAAATCTATAAAATATTATGAACTGGTTGCTATGATGGATAGTAACGGTCATGAATATTTAAATTAAATTTACTATACATATAGATTCATGTACTATAATATCGCGACGCAATTACCATTATGCAAAGTAAGAGGGCCCATAATAATAGGATTTTCTGCTATATTATTCGCATTTCTTCCAATACAGCAATGTGGGAATAGTAATATTTATGGGTGTGTGTCTTATAATCCATTACATCAATTTTCATATTTATTGCAGGGACTACTATTAATATAGTTGTAGGTCTTACATAAAACTCATGTTTGCACTTGTTTTGACATTAATTATTTCTTTATTATTTTACTCTAAATTTTACATAATATATAATTAAAATTAATTAATCACCAGGTAAATTAGAATTTAATTAAAAACTATAATTCAATTTTCAATTGTATTTTGTAGTTTTTATATCACAATTAATCACCACTTACGGAACACTGAAGATATTTTATCCAAACCAAATTGCTGCATCTGTCTGTGAGCGTCAATCTGTAATGAAACGTAATGAAACTGGTTAACATAACGGGTGATTTTTTAAGAGCTTGAGAACTTTTTTTTAAAAAAAAATGCATAAAATTTGCAAAATCTCATCGGTTCTTTATTTGAAACGTTAGATTGGTCCATGACATTTACCTTTTGAAGATAATTTCATTTAAATGTTGACCGCGGCTGCGTCTTAGGTGGTCCATTCGGAAAGTCCAATTTTGGGCAACTTTTTCGAGCATTTCGGCCGGAATAGCCCGAATTTCTTCGGAAATGTTGTCTTCCAAAACTGGAATAGTTGCTGGCTTATTTCTGTAGACTTTAGACTTGACGTAGCCCCACAAAAAATAGTCTAAAGGCGTCAAATCGCATGATCTTGGTGGCCAACTTACCGGGCCATTTCTTGAGATGAATTGTTCTCCGAAGTTTTCCCTCAAAATGGCCATAGAATCGCGAGCTGTGTGGCATGTAGCGCCATCTTGTTGAAACCACATGTCAACTAAGTTCAGTTCTTCCATTTTTGGCAACAAAAAGTTTGTTAGCATCGAACGATAGCGATCGCCATTCACCGTAACGTTGCGTCCAACAGCATCTTTGAAAAAATACGGTCCAATGATTCCACCAGCGTACAAACCACACCAAACAGTGCATTTTTCGGGATGCATGGGCAGTTCTTGAACGGCTTCTGGTTGCTCTTCACTCCAAATGCGGCAATTTTGCTTATTTACGTAGCCATTCAACCAGAAATGAGCCTCATCGCTGAACAAAATTTGTCGATAAAAAAGCGGATTTTCTGCCAACTTTTCTAGGGCCCATTCACTGAATTATTTGCAAGCGTTGCTCGTTAGTAAGTCTATTCATTATGAAATGTCAAAGCATACTGAGCATCTTTCTCTTTGACACCTTGTCTGAAATCCCGCGTGATCTGTCAAATACTAATGCATGAAAATCCTAACCACAAAAAAATCACCCTTTATTATGGAATTGAATTACTTTAATCATATAAATTTTATACTTACAATTTACAATGCATGCAACAAAAATTACACAAAATTATTGGCTTAAATAAATCTTCAAACTGGAATTCTATATTTTCATATTCTGTAAAGAAATAAAAATAAAATTGGCGTATAATATTAAATCGAAAAGATAATGTTAAATGTTACCATTTGCATTTTATTAGCATTTTACTTGTCTGTAAGCTTTTAATAATCATATTCACTTACCAATTAATATTAAAAAAGTGTTCGAACTTCCAAGTTTCTGGCAATAAATGTAATATACACTTTAATATTACAATGAGACCCTAACTAAATTTTCAACAAACACACAATTTTAACCACAACTGAATACCGTGCACTATGAAGAACAACGAATGACTGAAAAAATAAACGAAAGAAGTAAAACAAAAAAAAAAATTAAGCGTCACCCGATAAAACGGAAACAGTCCTATATATGTACCATTGGTTTGCAAGATCTAGTCCTATGCTACATAACTAAATAATTATATTATAGCACAGATTACTAAATGGCACATACTATCATGCAAATAGAAAAGATCGCTATGAAAATAGTAACGTTTGTGAAAATTATTACACAAAATACTATAATTTCCTTCCTATATCCCAATAGGAAAAAATCTGGTATTTTTTTTCCGTGGAGCAGGCTGAATTCAATGGTGCTAGTCTCATTTCAAAGTTAGCCCCCATTTTTGAGATATCGCTTTCGACGTGCCTTGGCTCTGAGCCAAAAATTTGTCAAAATATACACTCATTTTCACATTGATAGCTCTTAAACCATCGTTTAGCTTATTTCAGCGAAGTTGTTCCTATTATTCCGGCCAAATAATTGCACCCATAATCGTTTTTTTTTATACAAAATGTCGTAAAAAGCAGGCACTTTTTTCGTTGTTCACCAATAGTATTTAAACCACTAAGATTTTCGTATTGCTCTCTTCAGCAAAATTGCTGCGTAAGTCAAGACATACAACTTTGCCGAACATATCAAGACCGAAAAACTATAACATCCACTATATAACGTATGTTTTACTCAGGCCAAGGTTAGGTTAGGTTAGGTTGGAGTGGTTGCTTCCGCACACTTAGATTAGCAGTGGCCCGTTGTGATATCACAGGATCCTATTTCCCCTTTATCCCTGTTCAAAACCATTCGGAGCTACGTACTTAGCGCAAAATAGTTCGAATGTCATTGAAAATACATTTTTTGCATTGTCATGTGGAAAAATTCGCCGAACAATCACCAGCCGAATCGAATGAGCACGGTGAGCATTTTGACCAAGTGAGGGCAAGGCTACAGCTGCAAAATGCACGTTTGGATGATATTTGTTGGAATTTGCAAGAAGAAGAAGATCCCGAAGATGACACGAACGAATCAGAAAATTAAAATTAAAAAAATTAAGAAAAATCACCATAAGATCAACTGAATCGATTTAATTGTCCTTTAAATAGTTTCTATTGTATCTATATTTGTCGATGCGATGTTCGAATTAAATCGATTTAAATTCAATAATGGACAAAACTTAATAAAAAAACGTGTTTTTCGTTGAAATGAAAAGAAAAAACAAGACTGGAAAGGTTCGGAGCCGAACTCTATAAGCATTTTTGTTGCCTATAATTTATTATTTGTCTTTAAAAACCATTATTTCATGTGTAAGACAGGAAGGTGCACTGCATAGAGTCTGATTTGCGTATTTAGAATATCACACCCATCTAACCCCATACCCAGCCCAACCGACCCCAATCCACCATAACTCAACCGACTCCCAAAACCCATCTTACCCGCACCACCCATGAACCCTTTAACACATCTATACCCACTCCCACACACACACACCTCTCATACAAACCCACACAAACCAAAACCCAAATTCCCACACCAAACCCAAAACACCTCATCCCACCCCTCCACCTCCCCCATAACCACACAAACCCACATGCTCTATGAAACCGAAATAAAATCGAAAATAAAAAAAAATCTATCAATTTTAAGGCGGGAGACAAACCTGGATTTTTGTCAACACTACGGGCTACAACAGCAATATTCTTGATTGTTCTTGAGCGACGCACACGGCTTCGATTTTTCACATCACTAACTTGTCCCAACAGCCCAAATTTTTCCACTAGTTTCACTATTGCCGGCCGAGAAGGTGCTTCTCGACGACCCAAAAGTGCTTTAGTTTTGCAGGATCGGACGCAAGTTTTCAAAACGCCGAACGACATAAGTGAAACGTGTAATTATTGAAACACGTGTTTTAGAAGTAGTGATTTCGATCTTAGTAACCACTTAACCAGCCGCGCCCTGGACAGCCTCGGAAGTTTGAAGAGATGGAATTGCAAGCTATGCAATGAAGACTCAACGCAAATGCAACAAGAGCTTGCAGCTCGGCAAGGAGTCACGCAAACAGATATTTTCAGGCGTTTGTACCTATGTGTTGACCGAACACAACATATAGGTCAACGTATGAACAAGTGCCTTTCACTGCTTGCCCGGCAACAATAAAAAAGGACTTCTTATGGAAAAGTGTGATGGGTGATGAATAGTATATTTTTTACGAGAATTTCAAAGAAGAATCCCAGTACATCGACGCCGAAACAGAATACCCGCTCAAGGAAGCTTCTCCTGTGTATCTGGTGGGACATGAAAGGTATGCTTATTACGAACTCGTGGAAAGTGCTCAGATGGTGACTGCAGAACGCGACAGCCGATAATTGAACAAACTGAGAGAATAACTTGATCAGAAAAGGCCATTTACTGAGCAAGGAAGCAGGCTAGTCATACTGCTTCATCACAATGCTCGACCTCACAATGTGCGCGATGGGCAATATTTCTAAGACTAAATTCGTTGTTATCTATTTTTTATATCAAATAAATTTGCTGAAAAATCTGTAGAAGTTAAGTCATACACTAAATTTTTGTATAATAGACCGCATATAAAGTATATACTTCGTGAGCTATAGCCGTTAATGAATTAACTTAATTTACAGCAATTTTGTTGTTGTCACCTGCATTTAACTTTTTACGTTTTACGTCATATTAAATATGTATATGTATTTCATATAATTCTTGTAGTCAGAAGTCGATTTTCCTTTAATGGAAGCAACGTAACTGTATAGTTATTCAATAAAGTTTTATTAAGTTGTTTAGCTATGTTAACGCGAAATATCAGAAAATAGTTGTAATTGTAATCTGCAGCCGACACGACAATTGTATAGCACGAATAAAATTTCACATGTTAAAGACATATAAATTTGTTTTAAAGTTGTTTGGTTAATTTTCTGCACTAATGCTTCTACAACTATTTATTATGTAATACCAAAAAACATTTCTAGTTATTTTATCATCTTTCCAAGCACAAATACCAAACACTTCCGATTACATTATTACAACAAAACAATCATTAAACAATAACAATCATTAATATTAATATTATACAGGCAAGACGCAGAATTTTAAGATTACATAAATGTACCCCTTATAAATATTATAATAAACTTCAACACTAACAAGATTAGTAACGTCATTTTGATAGTTAACTATTTATACAAAGAAAAACGATAAATCAACATTTATTAGTATTATTATGTTTCCGACGAAGCAGCATGTAGTTTATTAGGTTAGGATTTTATATAAAACGGAGCACAATCTAGATCAGTATATATGGTATACATTTAATATTTTGATTGCCCCCAAAAAATTATCAAATAGAAGTTTTCCGTGCTAATCTAGGTCATCGCCTACACAAAAACTGAAACTTGCAGATATGAGAGAAAACTAAGCATGTGGAAAACCAACAATGTAAACTAAAAATAAACTAACTAATGCAAATTTTAGAACATTTTTAGAGGTTTATTTATTTTTAGCACCAATATTATTGATACGTGCGCCCCATGGTATGACATGTAACACCAACAACAAATAATTTGAGGCGCACAACTCTAATTGTTGATAAAATTCTATTAATTCAATTGCGTGAGAACTTCGCATAATCGCCCCACGTAAACGTAGAGTTGTTTTTTTACTGTTTGTAACGATAATATAAATAATAGGTATGGCAAACAGTTGGTGGCCTTTTTTGGGAGATATTGAAACAAAGAATTTTCTTATTTCAAATGAACTTTATTAAACCAAATATGTGCCATTTTGATCGATAACCTTTTGCCATTGTTCTGGTAGAGCCATGATCCCATCACTGTAGAACTTCTGTGGTTTACAGGATAAAAATCAAGACAACTCATCTTCGCAGGCCTCTATTCCACAGGAATTTAATGTAAAACCATTAAGATGGTTCTGCATGGTAGTCTGATGGTGCAAGGTCAGGACTATATGGTGGGTGCATCAAAATTTCCCAGCCAAGCTCTCTCAGGTTCTACCGGGTCATCAATGATATATGTAGTCTATCGTTATCATGATGGAACACAACGCTCTTTCTGCTTATCAATTCTTGACGTTCTAACTGAATTGCTTGCCTTAAACGCGTTAGTTGCGGACAGTAAAGATTAGAATCAATCGTTTGGCCTAGTGGCAGCACCTCATTATTCACGATTCCTTTCCAAACATACAGCTTTACCTTTCTTGGCGTCAATCCTGGCTGTGATACCGTTTGGGAAGCTTCACCTCATTTCGCCTTAATCTTTACAGAGTTGGTGTGCTCAAAGAAAGGAAGTACCATTGCCACCTCTTGGGGTTTCCAAAGTTTAAGAAATATTTACACCAGTGAATGAATTTTGTACGCAAAACGACGGCGCGAGTTGACGAGGTGAACAAAACTTTTGTGTACATATACAGTGTATAATACACAATTTTATATTTGTATTGTGTGTTTTGCTCTCTTGTATATGTGTATTCTATTTGTCATTTTTGCGATGGTAGGTATGGTTAATATGGTGAATAAATGGTTCCGGTTGAATCGGTTTATTTTTTTGATACTGACGTCTACTCACCTCTTCTATTCGTTTGCTTTTGAGCGGTGAAATGAAAGGCACATTCGATTGAACTTATTTAACTGAATAATCTGAATTAACTGAGGTAAACTGATGTGATATATTCAGTTAATTCAGATTATTCAGTTAAATCAGTTCAATCGAATGTGCCTGAAGTAATATTTTGTGTTTTAGGATTTTTAATATTCAAATGTGTGAATTATGTTCAATTTAATTCAGAAATATGAGGATAATTCGAATTAGTTCTAAAATTGCGAAATGTTTTCGCATGGAAACGTCAATCCAAAAAAAATCAGAACAAGATCATGCGCATGCGTCTCGCCTACTAATACAAACAAGATGCTCAATACCATATTTTTCTGGTTTGCTCATCTCGCGCTTGTTGCTTTTCGTACAAAATTGACACACTGAAATCTCGTTAAATATTTTTTTTTCGATGAAGGCAATAAGAATCACTTCGAGTCCAAATGGTATTTTTACGAAATATCAGTTTTTACAGTGCTGCCAAAGGAATACAATAATCGCTATCGTATTCGTCGTCAGTGATTTCTTTACTCCCAATTGACAAGATAAACTTCATGAATATCGTCATTTAGAAGAGGTTCAGCATATTGCTCTTCATCGGAAACGTAATCATCAATGTCTGGCTCAGGCTCAGATGGAATTTCTTCAATTAAATTTAAAATTTCATCTTGACTCATTCGTTCCCACATGAGAAACGAATAACATTTTTACGCTAAATAAAAGTTACATTAGCCTAGTATCCCAAAATGTCGACCGCCACATTTAGCCTCGCAAAACACAACACACAATCCACAAGTACTACTTTTTATTTTGAAAAGTTTAACATTTCAAATCAACAAATACTTATCATTCAATTTACAATAAATTAAAAAATATATATATTTAATTATCAAACGACATAAGCTCGTTGCACAAGCTACTAACATAACATAGAAAAAGTAATGCATCGATATTTTTATTTAAAAAAAGAACGAAATTAGTGCGAGAGAGGATGAAACTTTCTTCCGATATGTAACCATATTGTTTATAAACTAGGCGTTAAAACAAAAATTATTAAATGTGGTTTAGCGCTTCGACCACCCACAAAGGGTTGATATAAATGAATGATTTTGCTTCGCTTATTGCAATACTTACCGCTCGGACTAGAATAGTAAACTGCACATTGCAGCGAATTAATAAATCTATTGTTTCCAATTGGAACATTATTCTTGTTTGCTTCTTGTTACGCTAACGCAATTACGAATAAGTACCTACTGTAGAATTTTCACAATACACGAAACGGAAAATAAAATGTTTCCAAAATATGTTTATTTCTCTCCAACTTAAAATTTTCTTTATATTAGTCTGAAATGTAATAATGGAAGAAGAAATGATAATTATGATTAAAATATGGTATTAAAGAAATTTTCAAATAAAAGTTGTATTTGTCTGACTAAAATTGAAAAAAATGAATTTTTAATATTTTAAATGGAAAAGTTGAGCTAACCTAAAAAACCGGCATCTGGGAAATTAAATCAAACCTAATATTTTATTGTGAACAACTTTATCTAGCGTGGCGTGTAATCTTCTGGTTTACGTTCTGTGTGTTATTATTATTTTTTTTTTGTGTTTGGGCAATTTTAAGCAGTCGTAGTGGAAGACCAAAATTATAAATGCTATAACAATCCCAAAACAAACAAATGATATTCCTTGTTTTGTATTTAATTTTTAAAGTTGTTCTAATAAGGAAATAGTAAAAATAATCGATGCATATCACTAACCAAAAAATAATTTGAAAATTAATTGGAATATTTTTAGTTTAACAGCAACGCGTGATAAACACAATAACCAAAATATGAAACGAAATATTGCAAAAATCATTAAAAGGTGAACCAATTTAAAAATTGTTCATTATCTAATATCCTCTCAACAGAGAAAAACATGTTTATAGTAAAAAATAATAATGATTTGAATCCTCGTAAATTTAATTAGGTTTTGCGTTTTCATGTGCATTTTCCGTAATAATATTTTTATAATCTGAGATTTTGAAGTATATTGGTAATTAAAATTACTAATAAATGAAAAGGAGGTGTAAATCTATTTATCATTTATTTCGAGGAATTTACCGACAGATCAAATGTGCAGAATCTGCAATGGGAATTGTAATCCTAGTGTTTGTCCCGATCATTATGTTGCAAAATTTAGTCACCATGGCCTAATAAGATTAGCTTAGTATTAACTGAATTAAATCTCGGTTATTCAAAACAGTGATAATTTTGCAATAACTTCATATAGGTACGAAAACTACTAATTGAAACATATAGATCCTAGAAAATTACAGGCTTGGTTTTTTAACTAATTCCTTTATTAAATTATTATATTTACCCAATAGGTATAAATGATATTTTATGGTACGGAATTAATACAATTATTTGAATAAAATTAAGTTGAAGAAAGTGCATTTTAATTTAAAAACAACATAAAAACCTTCGAATCGCGTATAATATTCACACTTTTCTGAATAAGCTGTTTCATTCAAATTATAATATTCATTAATAAAATGTGTTGACTTTGATAATGATTTTCTAACTATTAGCTACAAGCCCGATCTTCCGATAGATCCAGCTAGCCAAAACTCAGACCCGTTACTTTTTGTAAACCCGAAAGAAATCTTCGAGCTACAATCAAACTGTTAGTTTTTTATGTAAAAATGTATATGAGTGAGTAACATTTTGTCAAATCGCTATTACCTTCACTCAAAGTCCGCTAATACTTCTTAAAACATTCTCCCCTTTTAAATAAACATTCTAGCGCATTGAAAACGAAAACCACTGAGTTATAAATCATTGAATTCAAAAATGTTTCATACTTTCGGGGCAAAAAATCACAGTAATTCTCTCAGAGTATATACATATGTATGAAAATATTATTCCGTATCTGATCAGTAGCAAGTGATAAGTAATTTTAATAGTTGACAAATTTTATTAGTGTCAGTATTTTTCCAAATCAAGTCACTTGGAAATTGATTAGCTATACTTGAGTTCGATTTGAGTGTTAAAAGAGTTTCTGTTATAAGCGCGAGTATACGCCAGAGCCAAAGGTGTATCACAATAAAATTCCCTCTTCCTTACTCTGGCTACATAATTATCTACTTATCTAATTGTAAAAAAAAATAATCGCAGTTGGCGTACAGGAAGTTAAACCCACACGATAATTGTGATACATTTTTTTATCGGAGTCTCATAATACAATGGCAGCATCCTGTTCTATGGCGTTTTCTACCTGGTGTATTATATACACGACAATATTTAATTTGCAAAGATGTTTTTAAAAAATGTTAATTAATTGTTTATGTTATATTACTACATATTTACATATTTTTAATTTAAAAATTGAGTTTTGGGTAAATTACATAGGTAAACATTGAAATTATATATAACGTTGTGTGTACTGCAAAGTAACACGGTTTACCTCGTTTTCCAAAATTTATCTGCAATTATTTTAGAATATTATTTTATGTTAATATGTGTTATGCTTTGTTTTATAAACTCGTAATAAGATGCCGAAAATTGGATAATGAAAAGCATTGCACAAAACCTAATGTGAAGTTCTATCGTACCAAAAAATAAATCAAATTTTGCGAGTTGCCAAAGAACGTAAAATGTTTTGTTATTGTTCTTGTTGGCAGTGTGGAGGTTAATAGCGCGTAAGCGATCATCTTTCGTTGTTGGTTTTCTTGTGCATATTTTGTTTAAACGCACTTGTGCAACCATGATGAACAAACATATAAAGAGGTGAAATATTCCCATGTTTCATTTTCGTCTTTTTGTGCGCATTGCGTCACTTGTATCCAACAAAACGGAAATTTACATTGGATTTGTCGATTTTTCGATTAATTATTTAAATAAATCTGCAATAAGCGTATTTTTTTTAAACGACTTGTTCTAATTTTGATAATTACAGTTGAATTAAACACCTTTTTATGGTTTACCCTTTATGTTTCATTTTATGACCGAAATATTTGAGGAAATAATCCGTCGTGATATATTTTTTAAGCCGACGGCAAAATAGGGATAGAATAATTTGAGTATATAACATAAAACTATAGAATTGTTAATACATATGTTTACTAACAAAATATTATGTATCTGTCTGTAGCTATTATGTAATAATTGTTAAGTCTAAATATCTAATAGTTGTGGTTTCGATTGTAACGAATTTATTCCAAATATGAAATGAATGGAAGAATAATTATTTTAGTTTTAACTTTTATTTTTGATATAAGATATAAATATCTTTGATATTATATTTTATGATTTAAATACGAAGTGTTAAATATTTCTGTTCTTATCATATATGTAGTTGATGGGTTAGGCTACAAATTAAAGAAGGCTCCAATTTCTTAGTTGATGTGGGTTTCGAGATTGTTGAATGATTTATTTAAGTTAAAATAATTTTGATTGTAACTGAAAATAATTAAAAAATTTCTTCAACTATACTTATCAAACTTAAATAAGCTTTTTATTTAGAAAAAAAATACATTTATTATCCATTTATTTAAAAAAATAATAAAAAAACCCGAAATCACATGTTTGGTAGATACAAAACGTCACATTAGCATGCGCAATAGTCCACCTTGTTCTCTTTTCATCATGTTGTGCAACACAGGTAACGTGTTTGTTGAAAAACAAAATTATGGCATAAACAAGTTTATGTATAATAATTAATTCTAAATACGCTTATTAATTTGTTTAATAAATTAATTTACACAAAACACATTTGGACACAGCAAAAAAATACTTAAATAGCAAATTATAAAAATTGCGCACTAATAATGTTTGGTGGTGGTATTGTCGATCAAATCGAAAAAATATCAAACCCTTCAAACAATTACAATTTGATTTAATCAAATCTATCTGTCATTTTTGTGTCGCATAGAACGTAAAAAAATGATTTCAACGGAATATGAGCACAAAACCATTAAACCTTTTTTATATCGCTATTGGGAATTTTTAGAATTTTTGATTAATTTTTGATATAGAAAGAGCATGAAGCGAATTACATATTTCAGATTTAAAATAAATCAAAATTATTTCCAGAAATGAAATAAAAAACAGAAAAGAAATTTCAATTTAGCCAAACAACACACGATTTCAGCTTCTGGTTTCAAACTAATGCCTCAGCCAGTCAGACTTAAGTTCTTAAGTTGTGCTCCATTTTGGACCACTTAGGAGAGCGGTACGACCACCAAAATTTTAGAGGTCAGTTGTTTATTTGTGACGAGAAGCCTATAAAATTTTGGTGATTGTAGCACTAACCGAAGTGGTGCAATCGGCGTGTAACTTAAGCTCTTAAGTCTGACTGGTTGAGGCGTAAGTCGCAATAGATTTTTATTGTTAATTTAAACCCTTATTTTACATTACACCAAATTTTTTTGAATTGTTTTATTCTGTTCTCTCGAAAATAAAATCTAAACAAAAATCTACCTTATTCACTCGTATGTCACGCTGGAAGTAACAATATAAATTTACTCTACAACTCGTATGTCACTCTGGAAGTGACAATACTAATTTACTATAAACTCGCATATCAGTTTATAGTCGGTAACACTAAGAACTGTAACAAATTGCAGGCAGTTTGTGTTTGTTTTTTTTTCAACCCTTGCCCGGCTCGTATTCACAATTATGTATGTAAATTTTAATTAAATAAAATGAAAAAAAAAATATCTTTTTACTCGAAAGGGATAAATATTTCTTGTGTCTGAGTTATGTGAGATGATGTGCATTCAGGTGCGTACAATAGTAACACAGTAAGTAATAGCTGGTACCACATCCGGAAAATAAACATAACGATTGTATGGTCTGTTCTAATAGAAAAACTAAGGGCGGAAGACAGACAACTGTTTACTTTTGTGAAATATGCGAAAGACATCCTTTTCTGCACGTTGGATATTGTTTTAAAAAGTACCACACTGTATAATATTACAAAAATTAAAACTGTTTATACAAGTAATAAATGAAATAAATGTAACACGGTTAATTCTTCCATTGTAAATTATTTTAATTCATTTAAAAAAAAATACAAGTTGACACCCAACATCCTTGAAAATAAATCGAATGCAAAAGGTTAATATAAAATAAAAGTTTAAAATAACAATAAAAATCTATTGCGGCTTAGTTTGAAACCAGAAGCTGAAATCGTGTGTAGCTTGGCTGATTCGGATTACAACTTCGTTTTTTTTACCGTTTTAACGATTTAAACAGTTAAAAGTTAGTATGTGATTAGAACAGAATGATAACATAAATTTGTTCATGCATGAAACGCTCGGTCTTATAAAGTTGGTCACGTCGTCTCTAAGAACATGATTTATCAATCCATTTACTCAACATATCTTTTCCAAATGTTTACTTTGCCTGACCTGTGGTATTGTGTGAAATTCATTTATGAATCTAGACAAATCTTTTTAGCAAATTACAAATTTATTGATTACTTCTTACATCCAGTCAGATGTACAACTTATTTTTAGAATAAAAGATGTCCAATACAAATTCTTCTCTTCGATTTGTAAAATTTTTAAAAGATCGTAGTGAAACGTACAACATCAACATGTTACGAAAATGATTATACATAACGATTTTTGAAAAAAAAAAATACTAAACATGGGGATTATAGAATTTATTTTGTAGTTTTTTATTAGATTAAATTATTTTACAAATTAACAAATCCAGAAATACGGAATAAAAATTCATTTACCGTTTATAATAAAAATCAAAAAAAAATCAAGAATATTTTGCAACGAAAATGATCATAATTGTTTTAATATCGAGTTGATCCTCCATTACTTTTTACAACCTCTTTCAGTCTTCTCAGATTCTACTACCATCTTGGTAACTTCCGGTGAAATTTTATCCCATTCTTTCATTATTGTTTCTTACAAAGTTTTTTTGCTGGTCGGTAATATAACGTTCTTGGTGATCCCATGAATCTTCATCAGGTCAGGCGATTGGGGTGGCGAATGAAACTGGTTTGGTGCGTTATACAGAATCTATTCTATCACAATGTATACCGTGTGCCGTGTTAGGATCTTTGTCTTTCTGGGAGATCCATGATCGTCCGAGCCCTAATTGTTCCATGGATGGTTTCAAATTGTCCTTAGAATATTTACGTATTTCCAGTGATCAATATTTCCATTTTTAAAAACAAGTTTAAGTATCCCACTCGCCGACATTGAACCCATTGCCATAACTGAACCACCGCCATGTTAAATAGTTGGAACCATGTGTTTTGGCTCTAATGCTGTAGCAGGTTTTCTTCAAATTTTGCCTCACCCATTAATTAAATTCTTTTTTTAGATTTGACAACCGATATTAATGGCTTCTTGTGTGGTCCACGGCCGTGATATCCATGTTTCTGGAATATGGAAAATATTGCTTTTCACCCTGTTCGGGGTCCGTTTTTAATCGATTGTGTGACGTTTAATCTGGGTATTATTTGGCCACCGTAGAAAGACTTCGGCCAAGTATACTACCTGCATATTGCAAGCTTCTTGTCAACCTATACATTGACATGGACGGTGGGTGGGTCGGCGGTGGATTCTGCACTCTATCATAGGATCTTAGTTTATTAACATCACCGATTGAAATGGATGATGAAAATTCGATTTGCTTCTAGCCTCTGACGGGATTCGAACCCAGTACATCACGGTCCAAGTGCCGAAGGTTTAACCACTGCACCCCTTGTCCGGTAATATTTAATGTTAGTCTAAATCATTTTGAAAATCAAACATCACGTACGTAAAATATATATTTACGACCCAACACTACAAAAAAGGGCACATAAAATTAATTTGTTATAGCAGTCTGCATCTCAAAGATTTAATTGAAAAAATTTTGTTTATAGCTCAGTGAATTTTCGATTTAGATTGTACAATCTTTAAAATGAAAAAGAAAATAAATTCGAAATTTTCTATAGAAAATAGTTATAGAAACGTAATTTTGATTGTTCTGTGGCATAACAATATGTTTCTTTAACTGCATTGTAAAGATAAGAAGATATTAAAAATGTGTAGCAGCATTTCTATAAAATAATTTTAAAGATTTTTTTCAAGAATTATTGAAAAAATGTGTGTATTGTTGTGTATCGCAGCATTAAGAAAAGAACGAGAATAGCTTTGTTAAATCTTCATAGCAACAATGATAATAAGTGGTCGCTTCCAGCCAAAGCACCAACTGGATAAACAAACAAGGTTCGTAGTGTTATCATAAGATCCCACTCCTTTCGTACCTCTAATAGGTTGAGGTTAAGGGTTAAGTGTTTGTGTTATTTGCGTATTAATGGTGGGTTTACTAATCATAAATACATGATTGTATTTACCATATTATGTTAATATGTACTAAATTATTGTTATTATTAATATCATCATTAACGTTAAATACAATTATTTAAATGATTGATTTGGATGCATGTGCAGGGTACTTTGTACATATAAATAATAATTAATGAAACACACAACTGTTTATTTTTATGTTAATTTAAATAACTTTTATTAAATTAAATAATTTGTTGTTTCGTTGGTGGTGATGGTGTTGCTCCGGCAATGCCCAATTTTGAATAGGCAGAAGATATTTTTGATCGTCTTTTTCTTGCCATTCATAATTGCAAACCCTTCAAAACTGGTTTTGCACAATATTGAATTTGTGTATGTGTTGCACCAAGTATTTCGGTGCACCCGTTTAAAATTATGTTTTAATAAACATAGACAGCATTGTGTTGTATAAGTTGATCAATGATATGATTTAGAGGTTAATGCAATGCGAAATTGTTGTGTAACCAAAATATAATTTTTCAATCAAAATTTGCTTACACAAATTTACATAACATAATTTGTGTAAGCAAATTATGATTGAAAAATTATATTTTGGTTACACAACAATTTCGCATTGCAATAACCTCTAAATCATATCATTGATCAACTTAAACACCACAAGTGTTGTTGTACGATTATGTACAAGTTGTTATGTACAGTTTGCGTATATAAGATTGTTGTGTATTATTTGGAATAATTCTTTATATGGAGAAACGTCCGTTTATAAAGAATTATGTAAACCGCGGATTGTTAATTGAGAATAATTGTGCAGAGTTTCGAATAGTGGAAGAAACTATCAGCTACAGATTTTATCATACTATGATATTCTTGATCTTCAACTCTGATTTTGAAGATCAAGAAGAATGCTCAAGAATATCAGAGTATGATAAAATCAATCATTTAAATAATTGTATTTAACACACAATGATGATATTAATAATAACAATAATTTAGTATTATCATAATATGGTAAATGCAATCATGTATTTATAGCGGTGTTAGCGAGTTTTTATTATTAAATAAATACACACACTATATGTTTTGTTAAACACTCTTTATTTACTATTTATTATAAAACATGATTTTTGTTTTAGTTCACAAAATGGCGGTGTGTGAACGATTGTTCGGCACTTCCAGTTTTTATTTTATTATTTGTATGAGACCGTGTCTCTAGCACTTCTAAAACGCGACTATCTTTCTGTTTCTTGTTCCTACTTCGTGTCTTCCTTACATCTCGATATTAATCGATTAATATCGAGGTTCGCGAATGTAGATGGCGAAATAGCTATATTCAGCAAAACGGTTTACCACAAGTATTCCGTACGCTGGCTTA
Organism: Nephrotoma flavescens; assembly: GCA_932526605.1. Taxonomy (NCBI): domain Eukaryota; kingdom Metazoa; phylum Arthropoda; class Insecta; order Diptera; family Tipulidae; genus Nephrotoma; species Nephrotoma flavescens. The sequence goes on from OW052220.1 coordinate 142,875,905, forward strand.
AGCCTGTCGATGCCAATTGTTGTGGATTTTCCATCTACATCCACAACAAAGAATTTGCGCAATTTGCGGGTTACTGGACACGGTCCAGAATAGGGTGTACTCAATGGACCTCTGACTCTATCCACACGTACGAATACGTGTGAACAGGTTTCCAGATTTTTGGGAATGTACGTTGCCTGTTCAGGTGGATGTCTTGTGTCCGTAGGAACTAAGGTTCTCATGGTGGTACGAAGCTGATTCACGAAATTCGAAGTATCTGTGTTTGGGTTCGAATTTTGATCTTTGATGAAGAATTCACCGGGAACCTTGATGTTTTGACCATATACTAGCTCTGCTGGTGTGCAGTTGAGGTCTTCCTTGACGGAGGTTCGAATACCCAATAGGATTGTTGGAAGTTTGTAACGATCGTCTGGTAGTATGAGTGGGTCTGGCTTACAGAGAACCTTCCAAAATAATACTCGATCGTTGACAGAATTGAATGGTTAGTTCTTTACTCAGAGGCTTCAACGGCGGTGGCATCTTGCCAGCTAATGCTCAGTGGAAATGGGGTGGGCTTTGTTGAAGCGTAAGTAATCGTGCTTTACCGCCAAAGGAAGGGAATAAAACGGAATGGAAGATTACCTTAGGCAATGATATAAATATACTCACGCGACATCACTTACCCTCACAATTCATCACATCCTCCAAAAACAATTTACAGGTTATCTCATGATTTTAAATTTCACTACACTTCACTATGATCACATACGAGAGAGAAAGAGAATTACGAACCATGACAAAAATTTCGATCAAACAAAAAAATTATGTGAAAATCAAATACGAGCTGAATTTTGTTTTAATTAACAGAAACATAATATAATTAATTTTATTTAGTAAATGAACCAAAATTTTTATGTATAAGAATAAACAAATCAAATATATATAGTATAATGATAAAATTTAGTTTGTTAGTACTTAAATCTAGGAAAAAAAATTAAATTTAGCAGACCATTTTCAAGACGGAACTTAATTATCAATAAAAATGATGATGATAATTGAGACAAGAAATGAATTTAAAAAAACAAGATCAATTTATTGAAAATAATTTGCTAAACGAAATGGAATTTACGATTTTATATAAAATTAGAAAATCATGAAAACTACTAATACATTGGTAAATTTAATCAAATGAATATTTAACAGCAATTATAATTATAAAAGAAAAAAAATATTTTTTTATCCAGTTGATGTCAAAATGGCCATTATAGTTAATACGACGTTATGCATAAGTTATCGAAGATTTGTTTCGTTAAGATCGATGGTAATATGTACATATAATAAAAAAAAATCAATCACTTACAGGTTGAATCGAGGAATTTGCAAATTCATGTTTTAATACACCATAGTGCGATGAATAAACTACGGTTTAATGGCGGCCGTAATATGTTTTTTTCCCCCGCAAAATATAACGTTTGCGGCAATATTATAACGGCAAAAATGCCCACTTTCTCCACAGATTAATTCACGTTTAATTAGTCCTTAAATATTCATAACTATAATATATGGTACAGTTCACGGAATTAGCTTCCTTTACGGAATTTTAACAGTCTTTCAACAAGCTTCACTACAATATACTTAGCAATGACGGAATAACAGTCTCATTAATTCACAATAAGTATTAATTTGTAACGCTTTGATTTATATAGATATTTTTTATGTTTAATTTTTATTATTTCACTATTATATTATTATTATTATTATCTTATTTAGTATAGAGGTAATATTAACCCTATTTAACACAACCGGCTTTAATAGTTTAGCCTAAAATTTATATATCGTCTTTTAATATTTTATGTTTGGGCCAATAATTTGTTATATTTATATAGATATAACATGTCACATCAAAAAAAAAAGTTCATACACTACAAATAATTTGGCCACTTAAAAAAAAAAATATATATATATATATATATATATATATATATATATATATATATATATATATATATATATATATATATATATATATATATATATATATATATATATATATATATATATATATATATATATATATATATATATATATATATATATATATATATATATATATATATATATATATATATATACAATATATATATATATATATATATATATATATATATATATACAATATATATATATATATATATATATATATATATATATATATATATATATATATATATATATATATATATATATATATATATATATATATATATATATATATATATATATATATATATATATATATATATATATATATATATATATATATATATATATATATATATATATATATATATATATATATATATATATATATATATACAGTGAAACCTCCCGAAAGCGACCACCTACGGGACTGTAAATTTGTGGTCATTTATTGGAGGTGGTCGGTATGAAGAAACTTCTCTGAATAGTGACCAAAATTGTGTTTCTGGTGTTTGGTCTATTTATAGAAGTTGTGACAAATGGTAAATAAAACAAACATATGTATGTACATTAGAGTAGAGTGGACCTTATTTTCGAAAGTTCCAACATCTGACGGGACACTCCCTTGAAGTGTGGGGTTACGCTAAAACTTAAACAGAAAAAACATTAGGTCGATCGAAAGTGGTTTACAGATCGTGCCTTGAGCGCGAAGTTCGGTAAAAACGGGTTTCTTTCAATCTTTCACTTTCAAACGAAAAGAAAAGTTATTTGAACATTTTATTTTTCTTAGGCTGAGAAAACTGTGGTGAGTAGAAGAAACAAAGACAATTACCCTTTCAAAATATCAAAGGTATCGAAAATCAGTTAACAAATAGCGAAATTATTGCCAAATTTCCAAAATTCTAAAACAAGACAAATTATTACTATTTTTTTTTATTATAAATGCATAATGTTTTTTCTATACAATGATATTATGAATTTGTTTTTATGATGAAAACATTCAATCTAAGTTGATTTTCTACACAATAAGGATGTTTTGGTATATGTTGCAAACTTCTGTTTGTAGTCCTTTACATCTTGTAGTAAATATTGGATGCCATCTTAATTTTTTGATAATTTATTATTATAATCTTGTATTAACTTAACACCTAGGAACATCTATATGGCAAATCTCGGAATTGGCGACCACAATTTTGATAGCGTCGAAAACTTTAAATATCTCGCGTCAGTTATAACATCGCTGAATGATATGCAGGCAGAAATAAAACCCGGAATCGCTGCCGGACAACGAGTTTTCTACGCCCAATCAAGATTATTGCGTTCGAAACATCTATCGCAGTCGTGCTAGCTCGCACTTTATAAATCACTCATTATCCCTGTGCTGACTTTCAGAAGCGAGAGCTGGACCATAACCTCTAACGACTAGATTGTTATCTACCTTCGAAAGGAAGGTCATCCGCTCAGTCTATGGTCCAATTAAATTTGCGAACAACGAATATCGGATTCGTATAATTCGCGAAATAAAGCAACTACTCGGAGACAGCGATATCATCGGACTCATCATATCCAATCGAGTGAGATGGCTCGGCCACGTTACAAGGCCCTACAACGGATAATAAAGTGTTTCACCAACACCAGCTGGAGTGCGTCACAGAGAAGACCTCGACTACGCTGGCATGACGACATTTACCAAGATCTACGAACATTAGGATGTCGAAACTGGAGGACGAGAGCGATGGATCGGGATGGATGGAGAGCCATAGTGCAGGCGGCGAAATCTCTTCATAGGATGTGAAAGCCAGAGAGAGAGAAAAATTAACTTAACACCACGTTCTACGAATCTTCATTCCGTTCTTGTTTCTTGAAATTATCATGCTGAGGCCGCATATCTGGATCTTTGTTTAATATATCTGTGGAAATCTGGGATAGTTTCTAAAATATCTCCAGTGTTTGGTGTAACAAAGTCTTCTAGTTCTTTCCTAATAAATGTTTTCACATAATCAATTTTATGATGGCATAAAACATTCCTTTGTTTACTCGTTGTACTTCATTCTTATTTTTTTATTTATTCTTTGTAATTTTGAATATAAGTTCCTGGATTTAAAAAAACCCGTTTATTATTTGGGTTATTTATTAGTTTCGGTTCGGAAATTGGCAATAAATTCGCTATCCTTCAACCGACTCTCGACATCTTTGATGCTTTGGAAATGTAATTATATCTTCCACTCACCGCAATCTTTATTTAGGCTGAGAAACATTTTTCTGTTCGTTTTAATGTAAAAAATTGAAGAAAATACCGCCTTTATCGAACTTGGCACTCAAGTCGCAACCTCTAAGCCAACTTCGATCGACCCAATATTTTTTCTATTTAAGTCCATAGCAAAACCTCACATTTCTAGAGGGTGTCCCGTTAGATATCTTTACATTTTTTCCGCCCCATACAAACAACGACCACCCCAATGTACATACACATTTCACATTAGTTTAATGACAATTAAATGTGGATAGGACAGACTGTTTACATTAAAAAAAAATATTTTTGGTCATATTAAAGGAGTTGATTTAATTCGCATGACCCCAAATACACTGGTCGCTAAACAGAATAGAGAGGTGGTCAGGTTAAAGAGAATTTATAGATCAAATTTGTATGGTTAAAGTGTTGGGACTGTAGAAAAGTGGTCTATTTAAGGAGGTGGTCAGAATGAAGAGGTGGTCACATTGGGAGGTTTCACTGTATATATATATATATATATATATATATATATATATATATATATATATATATATATATATATATATATATATATATATATATATATATATATATACATATATATATATATATATATATATATATATATATATATATATATATATATATATATATATATATATATATATATATATATATATATATATATATATATATATATATATATATATATATATATATATATATATATATATATATTTATATATGTATATATATATATATGTATATATATATATATATATATATATATATATATATATATATATATATATATATATATATATATATATATATATATATATATATATATATATATATATATATATATATATATATATATATATATATATATATATATATATATATATATATATATATATATATATATATATATATATATATATATATATATATATATATATATATATATATATATATATATATATATATATATATATATATATATATATATATATATATATATATATATATATATATATATATATATATATATATATATATATATATATATATATATATATATATATATATATATATATATATATATATATATATATATATATATATATCGAATGTTCGGTACGCGGATTGTATATTTACCGCATCACAAAAGTTAACACTAATTTGTAACCCGACCATGCGTTGCTTTTACTTTCATAGCACTCATACAAAAGAAATATTTCACAAACTTAGCTTTAATAGATTTAAATTTTTTTTTTTTTTTTTTTATAATTTATTATATATTATATAGTTTTAGAATTTATAATAAAATATGTATATTATATAATTTAATATAATTTATGTTGGAACGTTATTTTAACTTGACTTGTTTAGTCTAAGCTACAAGATATTTTCAAACAATCAACTCCCCGCGTCGTATCAGATTTTCGTTTTTATACCAATGCAAAAACCCCGTTAGAACATCATTTCTCTCTCATTTGTGACAAGTGCTCGAGATAAAACAAATACACATTTACATAAACCTGCGAAACGATCAATGTGAAATTAAAATCTGTGCTGGGCAACCTATGAACAAATTGTAGCGAAAAATTCGTTACAAGTTCTGAACTCCAATGGGATGTATTACATCGAGCTGTTAAGGCTGATTTTAATTGCCTGTGAAACCGTTCGACAAGACCATTTGCTTTCGGGTTGTATGCAGTTGCCCGAATGCGGTGGGAACCTAGGAGCTTCGTGAGCTCGGTGAACAACGTTGATTCGAATTGTGTTCCTTGGTCTGTCGTGATGAAGAGTGGGACACCATATCTACAGATATACTCATTGTAGAAGATCTCACTTACGGTTTTTGCGGTCATTTCTCGGATTGGATAAGCTTCTGGCCAACGGGTAAATCGGTCGACTATCGTTAAAATATAATGATAGCTATTCGATTGGGGCAGTGGACCAACCAGGTCCATGTGGATGTGTTCAAACCTGCCACTTGGTAGCTCGAATTTACCAAGTTCTGATTTCGTGTGGCGGTGAACTTTGGACTTTTGGCATGGGATACAAGATTTCGCCCAGTTGCTTGTATCAGTATTCATTCTTGGCCAGAAGTATTTTGAAGCTATGAGTTTTCGCGTAACACGGATGCCGGGATGTGATAAGCCATGTAGGCTATCGAAAATTGTCCGTCGCATGTTGAGAGGAACGTAGGGTCGATTTTTACCTGTTGAAGTCTCACACCAAATTTGCTGCTTGTCTGGTAAGTCGATCTGTTGCAGATTTACGCTTGATTTCAGTGTGTGTGCTGAAATCAATTTCTGCAATTCGTCGTCGCGTTGTTGCTGTACAAGTAATTCCTTCGTGTCGAAGGAGAAGACGCTGAGTTCTGTGAGAAGTGTTTCACCAGAACGAGACAAACAGTCGCTCACCACATTGTGTTTACCTTTGATGTGATGAATGTCGGTAGTGAACTGAGCAATGTAATCGAGGTGTCGTAATTGCCGGGGACTACGTTCAGATTTTGACGCAATAGCTGTTGTAAGAGGCTTATGGTCGGCAAATAAAGAAAAATGTCGGCCTTCGACGAAATGGCGAAAGTGTTTGATTGCTAAATACATAGCAAGAAGTTCTCTATCGAAAGTAGAGTATTTAATTTCCGCAGGGGAGAGCTTCTTTGAAAAGAACGCTAATGGTTGCAAACATCCTTTGTTGCGTTGTTGTAAGACAGCTCCAACTGCTACATTGGAAGCGTCGGTAGTTATGTTGAACTGTGCGTCGTTCAACGGGTGTGCCAAAAGAGTGACAGCGGCAAGAGAACGCTTGACCTTATCGAAAGATTCTGTACAATCTTCGGGCCAAGAGAAATTTATTTTGTTTTTGCCTTTCTTAAGTAAAGTGGCCAAATGCCTGTGAATCGGCGATAACAGTTCGGCTAACCGTGGTATAAAGCGGTGGTAATAGTTCACCATACCGACGAACTGCTGTATTTGGCGGATTGATGTTGGTTCTGGAAAGTTTGAAATGACATCAACTCTGTCTTTCGACGGAAGGATGCCATCTTTCGAAATTGTGTGGCTGAGGAAGTCAAGTGACTTCACACCGAAAATACATTTCGAAGCTTTAATATTGATTCCATATGCGGAGAGACGTTTAAATACTGACTCGAGATGTTCACTGTGTTCCATCTCGGACCGGCTTGCAACGAGGATATCGTCGATATAAGAGTAGACGAAGTCCAGCCGTTTTAACACTTCGTTAAGGAATCGCTGGAATGTCTGGGCTGAGTTACGAAGGCCGTATGGCATTCGGGTAAACTCAAAAAGCCCGGAAGGAGTAGTTATCGCTGTTTTGTGAATATCCTCGAGAGCCATGGGAATTTGATGATATGCCCTAACCAAATCTATTTTCGAGAAAATAGTGGCGCCGGCGAGTTTCAACGAGAAACTGTGTATGTGGGGGATAGGATATCTATCTGGGACAGTGACAGTGTTCAACTGTCGATAGTCTCCACAAGGGCGCCAGTCCTTGTCTTTCTTTTGCACCATATGTAATGGTGAGAAGACTGGTGGTGATGATGCCGTAATCGTCGTTGACGCTGAAATGTTTTGGAGATGGCGTATCAACTTGGGCGATGATTGCGTTCACAATGAGGGTAGTAAATGAATCAGAAAGTCTTCTGTTCTTCAAATCGACCACGAGACCATATTTGGACAGAAAGTCAGCACCTATAATAGGCCTGTCTACTGCCGCGATGATGAAGGGATGTGTGAACGAACGCCTGAGACCGAGATTAACCTTCAAAAGTTTTGTGCCGTAAGTGGAAATTGGGGATCCGTTTGCTGCGGTAAGAATGCAAACGGTGTCTTTAGCATGTCGGGGAAACTTGTTAACGGGTATCACAAATACTTCAGCCCCCGAATCGATCAGAAATTGTAAGTTATTTTCATGATCGTGGATGAAAAGACGGCGAGACGAACCAATCCCACTGTTTGCCGTAGAGACAGCAGGATTTAGTGGTTTTCCGAAGGCTTAAAATGTTTGGAAGTAGCTTGTCCATGAGCTACCGGTTGGAAACTGCACGGCTGATTACAGTTGCGTGCGCGTGAGCCGAAACGACGGTGGAAGTAGCAGAGGCCAGATCGAGATGACGATCTCGACCTTGACCTGTGTCGGTAATTGAAATTCCGTCTGTTGTTTGGCGATCTTCCACGTGAACCAATGTTCATATTGGCCAGTGTTCGCTGTAGATCTGCCAATTGTTGTTGTGTCTTGTCAAGTTGTCGTTGCATTAAAACAAGGGCTGATTCACCGTCAGCAGTTGCCTTGCTTGAGGATGGCTGGTTGACAGCAGCAATTGGTTTGGGTACTCTGGATTGAGCGTAAATCCAGATATTGTCGGCGACCGGTAGGGTTTCCTCGATGTCGTTCTTCATATCCCGCGTCATTATCGCTCGTAAGTCGTCTGGCAAACGTTTTAGCCAGAGGTTTTTGAGTAAATCGTTGTTTACTAATTTGGAATCACCTGCTTTTTGTTCAAGCAGGCGATAAAAGTGGGACGGTTTAAGGTCTCCCATTTGTTGGAAGCCTGAGAGCAACTCGTCAAGCCGTTGTTCCTCGCTGACAGAGTATCGGTTGGTTAACGCAGATTTCAGTCGATGATATTTCGTGCCTGGCTGCGGGTTCCTGAAAATGTCCGTGATGAATTGTACCGTCTCTTGTGGTATCGCGCCGAGAGTATAAGCAAATTGTTCATCGTCGTCGACAATTCGGTGGATGCCGAACTGGTGTTCGACGAGGATGAACCAAGCTGCCGGCTGCTCGTTCCAGAAGGGAGGTATTTTCGGTAGCATCTTGTATATTTTAGTCGTTGCCCGCGATGTTGATATGCCAGCATGGCTGTCGTTCTCATCTTCTGGCGATGAAACGGCTTTTTGTTGTTTAGGTGGCATTTTAAATTGATTATTTTATTTTCACTTCACTTTAATACAGACGTAGCAGAAATATTTATTTTATTCACTTGTCTATCTAATCGTAGACTTAAAAAAAATATTCGAACGCGAACAAACTAAATAGAACTATTTTTCCAACCAGCGAGTATTGCGACAGATCGAATAAGGAATGAGCAGATCGATTGAGAAAATCAGTAAAAATAAGATCAATAATTAAGAAATTGTAGAAACGAAAAGGAAGTTATTTCAAATATCACGAAATTATAGTATTAATAGTGCGAAAATGTAGAATCGAACAATCGTGCACTTACAGTAAGCTTAATAATTAATATAATGTTTGTAATAAAAAAAATATTTAAATTCAAATCGTTTGAAAAAAATTAATTTTATAAAAGAAAATTGAATTGTATTGGTCGAGTTTCGAACCATCGACTTTATTATCTATAGCCATCAACGCTACCCGTTGGGCTACGCTGTTTATGTACTTGATTGTATATATATGTAGTTATATATTGTATTGTATAATATTTAAGTAATTTATTTATTTATAACATTTTCAAAAGTTAAAGAAAAGATTTTAGAAAAAAATTTTGGATGAATGAAATTGAAATTTTTAATATATATTATGTATATATGCTTATTTAAATAATAGTTTAATTTAGTTTTGAAAATAAAATGTTTTTTTTTGTTTTTTAAAGCAATGTTAATGTTTAATAAAGTTTATAGTTTAATATTTACTCGTATTCATGTGTATATCCGTGTGATGTAGGATGTGTGATGTATCCGTAGTGTGTATTGTAATTGTTCCTTTTTGTCGCTGATGTGTTGATTATGCGTTGCTGTGGCGTTGAGTTGATCTGCTTGAACTGTCGTTGTGATGATTTTTCCGCATGCACTATGTTGTTGCCAGGCCCTGGCTCCCTCGGTGAGCGCGATCGCCTTTGCGGGGGCAACTGGCCCAAAAATTTATTTTATATGATTACACATATAAGTTGCGGATTCCATTGGAATAAAAACAATAATTGATCGACCGGGTATCGAACTCCTGATACCGTGAGTGCTGAAGCACATACACCGCGCACTAACTTGTTGCACTACAAGGTATTTTGTTTTATTTTTTTTTTATTTTATAATTTTTGTCACACACTTGACGTTTCTGTGCGCCTGTTATTTTTTTTTTTTAATTAGCGTATTAGTTTTGTTGTACGCGTTTTATTTGTGTTACACTATTTATGTTAGTTTTATGTTTATATTTTAGTTAATTGATTACACTTTTTAGGCACATTGCAAAGCAAAGAAAAAAAAATGTGCTCTTGTGCGGAATTTTTCTTAACGGTCGAACTGGTTTTGATACAGTTATCCGCGCGTCGGGGTCACCAGTTATAGCGGTGTTATCGTGGTTTTAGTTATTTTAATAAATGAATAACACTCGCTATATTTTTACTATAAACTGTTTATTTATTATCTCGGTATAAGGTATTACTTTATAACTAGTTCACAAAATGGCTGCCACTCAGAGAAAAAACAACTTAAAAATAAAAAAAATCATTTCGTTTTAAAAAATTTCATTTACGTTTTCCAAGCAACAACGAAATATTTTGATTTGAAAATGATCATTTAAAAATCGTATTTGTTTTTTTTAAATTGAAATATAGATTTAAAAACAAATCAACTTTAAATTAGAGATATTATTTTTTATTTTAAATCGGTTAACATATAGAAATGTATTGCTGAGGTTTTTAATTTAAAAATTTAATTTTAAGTGTTTTATTTTCTTTTAAATTTAAAATGCAAATTAATGATATGAATACGTTGATCGCATATGAATCTAAATGGAGAAAATTTCAATTCAAATATTTTCAATACAATAAACCACGTTTTCACATGTCGTTTGAAAGAAGTAGAAAATTATGTATTTCCGCTCGTATTCAATTCAAGTCATCAAAAACCAAAGGAGTCATGTTATAATAAATATCTACCACAAAAAGTAGAAAATGAACTCCCCCCTCCATTTTGAACTCCAGGGTCATTATGTAAAATGTACACAACCCTTACAAAATGAGAACCTCCACAAGTTCTTTCTTAGCAGTTTGGTTTCGTACTCAGCGTTGCCATATTGCAAGTTTAAACTTTTCTTGCAAGTTTTTTTGTGTTGAAAAAGATTTTAAGTTTTTGTCCGAAAAAAAAATTTTTTTTATTTAGTGTGCACAAAATCACAATAATATGTAAAAAATATTAATTAGCTAGTAAAAATTTAATTTTATATAGAAAACATTTTTTATGAACGGATTCATAACGATAATTAAATCTAAATTTGATGTTTTAGCGTATTTTCATCAATTTCTGCTTGAAGGTCTTGTCCAACATATCCCTTTTCCGACCAGAAAAAAAAATCTTCCTTCAATTCAATTTAAGTCTATCATACACAAATGTGTATATAAATAATGACAGATTGTAATGTCTTCCGGATTTTAACGGATCTTAGTTAAATTAGAATTCTTTTGAGAAATGCATTATAATTTGATAACATATAAATTATATAACATATAAATTATTTGTTTTTGATAACATATTAATTGTTTTATTATTATTATAGTTATAATATTATTTTTCGAACGAACAAGATTTAAGTGGGCACCAGTGTACCTGGAATATTTTAGTATTTTAGGTGCACTGAATGCACCAATGTGTATGCTAGTCTTCAATTTACACATAATTCGATGTTTGACCTATTGATTTCTCGTAAACAAAACTGACATACACAATTGTGTATACGGGCAAGGTTAGGGTTATATTAGCAAATTTAAAACAAATAAAAAAGTTTTTTTACTTCAAATTAAGTTTTATTTTTGTCAAATTTAAGTTTTTTTGTCGATTCGGTCTGGTAACACTGTAATCGTACTGATAAAAAATTGGTCTACACTCTACTCATTAGGTTGAATTGCAACGACCAAACTGTAAAAACTCACATCTTGTTTATATCTAAAGTATAACACAAGAACATATCGATTTAGCGAATTATTTCGCCGGCTTAAGAAGTTTGTGTAATGTTGTTTTGCACATTTTTGAGGAAACAGCTGTTACTATCAATGTTGACAGATATTTCAGTCAACCGGAGTCAACCGGGTCTTGTGCAAGTTTTAGGAAATCGTTTTTTCAGAATCTCTGAGGTAATATTATTTATTTTCCTTGATTTACCAGATGTTAGACATTATTATTTCGTTTATTATTATTGTTATTATTATTATTAATCTAGTATATTGTTATTATTTTTAAAAAATTTTGAAATTTATTTTATGTATTCTATTTTATAAAACTTTTTTGTACTATTAATCATTACTTTTCATAATGTGTATAAGCTCTAAGCTTTATTATGTATTAAATAATAAATAAATAAATAAATAAATAAATAAATAAATAAATAAATATTTTGAAAAAAATTTACCACCAAAACGAATTGTATATAATTTAAAAATTCTAAGCTTTTGTTTGAATGCGATATAATTTGAAACTAAAACGTTTCTAATACATTTATTTTTTTGATATAATAGATTCATATTTAAAAGGCTTCGTTTCAATTTAAATAGAGGTGGTTTTAATTATAAAATGTTTAGCCCGTTCTTACTGATGAAGCATAGTTTTTGAATTAAAAATTTTATATTTAATTTTAAATTTCGTTTTTTCTCTGAGTGGTGGTGTGTGAACGATTGTTCGCGGCACTTTCACTATACTTTATTCTTTTTATATTAGACCGTGTCTCTAGCACTTCTAAAACGCGACTATCTTTCTGTTTCTTGTTCCTACTTCGTGTCTTCCTTACATCTCGATATTAATCGATTAATATCGAGGTTCGCGAATGTAGATGGCGAAATAACTATATTCAGCAAAACGAGCAATGCCTCGTAATTAAGCGGCGCGGTGTATAAATAGTTTTGCTACGGGGAGTGCCACGAAGTGAAAAGGATTTTAATGATTTTGAGCCGCTTTATATTTATCATATTTTTTTCTGTGTGTAGGAATGGTGCTGCCAGAATACAAAATTGATATATTTTACAAGATTTTAAACCTCAAAAAATTAACACCTTATTTATGTAAAGGTAAGATTAATGAAAAGCAAATATGTACGAGCAAATAATCAAATTTACTTCATTATCTCTAGTAAATTGATTATAGGCTATTATTTATCCAAAAAATTTGAAATTGGATAAACAATAATTTCTTTTTATTTTACGTTGTTGTTGTTTTTATTGTAATGGTTTTGTTGTGATTGTTCCGTATACATTGGTCTATTTCAGTATATCTCGAATTAAATACACAATCGTAGGAAATTCTTTCATTTGGCGACAAATCTGTATGACAACGACTATGATAATTCATAGTTACTTAGAATATGAAAGAATCGAATTTCGTACGCTATACAGTAATTCGCTAGTAGTACAACTACATGATATTGTTCTATATATAGACAATATTCCTATGTAAAATATCAACGTCAGTCGCCGCGGCCTGATGAGATGACTAATTTTTTCAAATCAATAATCTCATTAAGTTCGAAACTGATTGTTGCGATTCTTGCAAATCTTCCATCTATAATTCAAATTAAATTCTAATAGTTTCTTTTGTTGTCAAAACTATCATAATAAAGCAAAATGATAACTAAACTAATTCTTTTATTAAATTCTAAATTGCAATTAAAAGGTTTTTTTATATAATGTCAAGAGAAAGATTTTTTTTTCGAATACGGCAAGATAAAATGAAAAATAATCAGAAAAAATAAATCACTGGGCAGAATTAGTGAAATTAAGTATAGGCCCTCCTTGTCGAAAAAATATGCAAGCATATCATGTTAATACATGCGCGTTCGTATATTTGGTCATATGACCTATTTTATAATAGACATAAGTTCCCAAGTACAACAAAATTCGACTTTTTTGTCATTTTTCGAAGTAAAAACTTATATTTAGTTTCGACTTTGACTTAGTTTTGCTTTCGACTTAGAACAAGATCCTGTATGAAAAGTGTCGCGATTATTCGAAACTGGACGAAACGCGATACAATAAAATTGGGCTTATGTATGTATGTTAATAAAAACTGAGGGAACAATTTGGTGTAAGTATGTATGTGAAACGTCACAACCGAAACTATTAGGGGACGAGATGCTGGTGGAATTAAAAAACTACTAGTTTGATTTCAGAATTTTATTAAAATTCACATGAAAATTGACCATACGACTAACACAAATCTGTTGATTGATGAAAAATATTATCTATTTGAATTTTGTCCACATTTTTTGTTTTGATATATTATAACACGGCATAAACACTTTATGTGCTGTATTATACACAACTCACTTTCATTCATCATAACAATTTCATTATTTCCACAATATGTAGGTTTAATTTACGGCCGACACAGTGAATTAAATTTTGTGCTGAAATTTTGATGAACATAATTTAAACCATTAATGTCCAGACAATTAATTACTTAATAAGTATTTAATTTTGTAACCCATCCCTCGCTTAACGAAATAATTCGTTCCCGATAGGTTGTACATAAATCGAAATTTCGCTAACCGAATTTTTAGTATATTTTTGTATTTGGGTCACATCTTAACTAAGAAAACTAACTAAATCGGAGAAGAATAAATGCTTGAATGAATTAGATGAGTTAGTAATAAATAAACAATATTTAATTCAAATTATTTACTATTTGCATATTTATTAAGAACAAAAATAAAATTCGTAAATCGAATTTTTTGACGTAACAGAGACTTTGGTTTAATTTTAAAATTACGCTATAGCGAAATTTCGTAAAAAGAGACTTCGTTAAGCTAGGGATAGAGTACTTACATTTTAAATTAAAATGTTAAACCTGCACTTCGCCGTTCACATTACTTTTAATTATGATGGTGTCTCCATTCTTAGTTTACAATAAAGTTTCTTTCGACTTTTACCTCATAATTCTCAAAATACGATAGCACATTTTTCAGTTTCGTTCTGTTATACTACGGCACAGTATAGATATACGCACTAATACTAAAGTATTGATTCTTCGAGTTTTTTCTAATATTTCGAAGACAAATACGATTGCTCAATTTTGAGTTTCGTTTTGTTATACTTGGGTTGCACCTTTAATAGATGCGCATTCCATGTTTTGATGATATATTGTTTTCCAAAGAATGCAGTAGCATAACTTGATGATAAGGGTCTATCTTGTACTTATCTTGTTCCTATTTAAAAATCTTCGTATCGTAGATTAAATGTTTAGGTTAATTGGCTGTATCCCCAGTAGTGTCGTTATCTTTGTGATACTTTGTTTTCATCCGTTTCTTGTATCCCATTCGTGATATGAAGATGATAATTGTCGTTATTTTGGTAATCTACGACGAGTTATTCAAAAACTAAAAATATCATTTATCGAAAACCAAGTAGGAAGATGAAACGGCGCCCACATATATAAGGATATATTAAAAGTACGCTAGCTCCATTCGCATAACAGACTTTCGCCAGCGCAAGGTGTCACTTGGATGTCAATTAACTGCTTAACCAAATTAAAATGTTTAAGTGTATTATATTTTTGACTCCAAAGTCTGACTGTGGACTAAGTTAATAGTATACTAATTAATAACTTCAAAAACAATTAAATAGACGGTTATTGTTATGTTGTAAATATATAAATATATTCAAGTCGTTCATGTCTGATTTTAGATGAAGTAACAGCATACAAACTACCAACGCAAAAAAGTATCAAATTGCAGGCTAAATGTCACTCCCAAAATAGACGATAACGTTTTACATTTAAGATTTTTTTCAGCTTTTCGCCAAAATATTATTATGTTTACGACTTTTCTAGTCATAGAAAACAAAAAGGCCATTTACTCAAAATATATCTACCACCAAAAGTAGAAAAATGCACTCTACAGGGTACTTATGTACACAAAGATACACAAACCCTTACAAAAATTAGGACTTCCTTAGGTCTTTTCTTGGCAGCTTGGTGTCGTACTGATAAAAAGTTGGTTTACTCATCAGGTTGGAACGACCAAACTGCAAAAAATCAACTCTTGCTTTGTACCTATAATACAAAACAAGAACTTATCGATTTGGCGAATTATATCACAAAATCAGTAATTTCTAAAACTTCTCACTATGTATGTCTATTTTAGGAGTGACATTAACCCTATAATTTGATAATTTTTCGACCCTCAAATCAAAGTTCAGCATATTTTTACATTTTTCTGAATTTGACTTCAATGTTCAATCGAACTACTAAACCACCAAATCAATTTTATGAAACCAACCTCGGAGTTCGTTGAATGAGAGGGCGACTATGTCAGTGTCTCGTAATTTACTTCGATTTTGGTCAAATGACTGTCCCCAAAACCAATGTTTAGATTAGTTATTATTTTATTTGTATCTGCCTTCAATATTCATCCTTGGTATTGAACATTAAAGTCAAATTTTTGTAGATTACTTTTGAGTTCATCGAATAATATGTCGATTATGTCAGTATTCTGTAATCCAATACCAAACATTGACATTTAACGAACGCCCACGCCAAAGTTCTGTAACTCCCGTCTTCGAATGTCACATGATTGAATTGCAAGCTTTTAAAAAAGTTATTTAATCTTATTGAAAGGTTGACTTCTAAGTTATAATTTCATGAAATTACTTCCGTTTTAGTTATATTTCTAACATTAAAGTCTAAAACACAAACTATACATTTCCGTTCCTTATAGATATACAATGAAAAGGCACAGACGTCATTTGAATAACTTCAGAAACAACCACAGTTATACGACTAACATTTTGAACATTTACAACGTACTGGTTTACCGGGTCGTACACCTGTTCTTTTGATGTAGATTGTGTAGGTACTCCAAGTTGAGGTTGTGCTATATTTGTTTTCAACATTTTTTATCTCCTTGTTAGTGAAGGTCCCTTTCTTTATTTCGAATGTTTCATTTCGTTGTATTTTAAGTGAATCTGTTTATTGTTCTTGTTGGTAGACCTCTATTTTTACATGGTGAAATTCTTCCCCGTTTATTTTTGGTATGAAGATGATGTGTAGGATTATCATGTTCCTCATATTAGCATATCGGCTTCGCGTGTTCTGTGTCATCTATCTCACCGATGGTATGGTAGGGTTTCTATTTCACTCATTAATCGACTGACTTATTCTCTATGCGATAAATTTGGATTAATTATATCCTATTTGGCCAACTGTGCTACTCTAACAATTTCCTTTACTTCTTGTTTTAGCAGCTGAAGGTGGTTATACATTGTTTTTTGGAATAGTTCATTTGTATTTCCATATAAGTGTAGCTGGATCTCGGGATGCTGTTTGAGTATTTTTTGAATCCTTTGGGTAATGGCTGTTTGTTTTATATTGCTCGTGGTTCTCTTATCCTATTCTGACTGTTGAGTATGGTATCATAAGCAATTGCATCTGGTGAACCAGCAATCCATTCCCAAGCTGGTCCACTCCAATTGATTGGACGCTTAGTTTTTTTTGCTTGTGGTTCTTAAGCTCTTCTAGTAATTTAATGATTTCGTTAATCTGCTATGCTAAATATGGTTTAAGATGCTAACTGGGCTGATGTCTTTTATTTCTTATTGTATTTTGAAGAGGGCACCTTCGTAACAGCTGAGATGAATGTGGCGGATTATCTTGAAATTTCATACTGATTATTTCATATTTATATTCCATTATTTTATAGAAATTATTTGTATGCCATACTGATAGATGTTTAGGGCCGTTATCGTAGTCCAAAGACACAATCTAGAAAGAAC
This sequence comes from Nephrotoma flavescens, assembly GCA_932526605.1. Classification (NCBI taxonomy): domain Eukaryota; kingdom Metazoa; phylum Arthropoda; class Insecta; order Diptera; family Tipulidae; genus Nephrotoma; species Nephrotoma flavescens. Next base: position 142,893,844 of record OW052220.1, read on the forward strand.
TGTGCTTAACTTTGTCTATTCTTCTTCCGGAGTCGGTAGTCGGTAGAAACTTTATTGTCTTTTGCTAAAGTGTCCTTGTTGAATTTAGGTTTTTTTAATCTTGGGTTTGTTTTATGGTGTAAAATATTTGTTCTCCAACTTTGTATGATTACGGCTCACTCCTCGGCTATTTTGTTTTGCAAAAAAATTCGAAAATTTGGAAAATTTATCCCCTCATACAAGACATAAATTTTTCGTTGACCATAATATCGATGTGTAGTATTTCCGAAGAGGAGTTCGTATAGGTACCGAAAAAAAGAAATATAAACAAAAGTAAAGCTGCATACAAAATTTTACGCATATTTTTACAGTAAAATATGGGATCACGATCCGGTTTTATTTTGACCAAATTTAAAATTACCGTTATAATCTGAATGAAAACAAAATAAAATAAAAACAATATGAAAGTCAAAGAAACACTGTGTATATTCGAAGAGTTGGACATTCTAAGTTTATTATTTAAGGCGTAAAACGAGTTTGTGTTTTGGGCTTACAATAAAAGATAGTTGTTTCAAAATTTTGTATGCAGCTTTACCTCTATTTATATTACTTTTCTCTGTGGTATTGGTGTTTCCTGTAGTTAATGCGTATATATGGCGCCGACCCTAATTATTCTCGTTGTAACAGCGCATCCCCAATAGAATTCCTTATGACTTTTTCCTTACAGAAATGTACGAAAAAAACTTGAGAAAAAAAAAAGAGTTTCTCAAGTTTTTTTTTCATACTTTTCTGTAAGGAAAAAGTCATAATGAATTCTATTGGAGATGCGTTGTAAGTCCTAAGCTTTTTTTGTATTTTTATACAAACTTGCCATCTGTGGGAAGTAGTACACTTTTCAAAAATATGCTATTTATTTTCTTTCCAATTGCGTGTAAGCTCTCCACGATAATTCTAAAATAGTTTTTCTCGTTATTTATGTCTTTTACTATTGTTCGTGTTAACGTGTATTTTGTAGTTAGCGAACTCTTGTTGGTTGGTAGACTTCCTGAAGTATTTATATATTCTTCTGGGATTTTTATACTATTTAGCAGTGTTGAGTGTATTTTTTTTTCAAAATGTTCATTAATATATTCTTCTTTATGTCGGGTACTGCAATATAGTGCAGACGGTGGTTACTGTAAGGTTCTTCGTAGATTTACATATCGTCGCACCTCGTGAATATTGTTTTAGTTTTATAAACGTTTATTGGCGGTTTGCAGTGTTGAATAGTTAATAAAGCATCTGCCACCTTATTAGTGTTGCCCGGTTTATACCCTAGTTCGCAGTTCATAGTATTCCTGAATACAAGCCTCCTACTTCTTTAGTTTGCTGGAGATGTTAGTGGAAATGCCAATCTTCGTTGTTCTATAAAAATAGGTCCGGGACTGTCCAAGGCCCAGACGACTGCCAATCTTTCATTCTCGTTCGTTATGTTATTTTCTTTTCTTGTATTTAATGACCCTGAGACATGTGTGATCGGACGATGTTTGCCCATCTTGTCTTGTAACTTGCATTTTGTGCTACCATTTTACGTATCTTTTGTTTAAATGGAAGGTCTATTGAAATTCGGAAATATGAGTAAATCTGATGATGACAATAGATCTTTCAGCTGTTCAAAAGCTCTTCGTTGCCTAGTTTGATTTTAGTTTTCTGTGAATTACTATCTTTTACTTAAGAATTTTCTTCGTTTGTGAGATTTGTGAGGATTTTCGCCATTTGTGCAAAATCCTTGTTGAACCTTCTTTGGATCTGTCCTTATGCTCGAATTGGTTATGACATATCCCACTTCTTTTAGGAATTATGTTTAGTAGTATACGAGTAGTAATAAAATTAAATTGTCTCAATACCATGCAACGGTATTGTTGCCTAATGCAACTTTGTTGATTTCCAGAAAAACTTCAATTACCCTAATCTGACACTTAATAACAATAAAAAAAAGTTAATTATTATTTTTATTATGAAATGTACAACAAATTTTATTATACAAATGCAAATAATGAACATTTTTTCCATAGTTGCGGGAATTTCAAAATGAAATTTACACAATTAAAGTACATAACATTAAATTTAAAAACTGAAAACTAATTAATTTTTTTTATTTTATTTTAGATTTTGGTCGCTGTAATAAGACTAACTTGTGCAACTTTATGAAACCAATACTAAACGGAACGAGCATTTTTCTACGTAAGTTTTATTAAAATTCAACCTCATAGACCCCATAGACTGGTGTGGTGGTGGTGTTATATACGGTGTCTCGCAGCTAACTAAAACGAATTTTTCGGTCGAGTTCCTTGATAAAAGCGAAGGTTAATTTATTTGAATCATTTCACACGGGTGCAAGATATATTGAACGATTATACACAGAACAGTCTGTGTTGAAGAAACTGCTATATTTTTGCTATTATAATAATTTGCAATCTTATAAAATGTTTCTTTTAATTTGTTCAACGAATAATGCCTTTTATTAGGTGTGCAAGTTGAAATACGGCTCTGAAGTTGGTTGCATTAAAATTTATTGAACACATCCAAATCGCCCGCCATTTTGGATATACATATGTAGCTTAGTCATTGCTGTTTTTATGACATAAATTTTAGTCATTTGCAAGCTGTTGTTCCGTGTACATCAACTTTAAGAGATGGATGACGATAAGCAACATTTATGTCATTGCATTATATTCTGTTTTCAAATGAAACAAAAATGCTGCTTAAGCTATGGGATTCATTAATTCGGCTTTGAGTGAGTCATTCAACAGTAAAAAAGGGTTTGAACGATTTCGTGATGGAAATTTTAGTCATGAGAACGATTCACGTCCAGGTGCAGTAAAACAATTTGAAGATGAATAATTTAAAGTTTTTCTGGACGGAAATCGGTGTCAAACTCAAAAAGAGCCTGCAAAACAGATAGGAGTTACTCTCCAGCAGTATCAATACAATGGATTGCATACAATGGTAAAAATACAGCAGGACAATGCGTTCCTCATAAACTGATCGAAAGAAAACAAAAACCGAAGAGTTGACATCTGCATGAATTTGCTTTGTCGGTACAAATCAAACAATTTTTTGCACAAAAGATTGAGGCCAGGTCCAGGGCAGCCATCAACATCAGTTGCAAAATGAATATTCATGCCACGAAAGTGTTACTGTGTGTCTGGTATGATTGGAAAGGAATCCTTTACTATGAGTTTCTGGAACCTGGTCAAACTGTTACAGCTGTACCAGGCCCAAATGATCAAATTAAATGATATTCCGTAGTAAAAAAGACGAGTTACGAGCCAAGGAAGGCGGAAGGTGATATTGCTGCATGGCAACGCTCGTTCACATAAAGCAACATCAACCCAGGAGTTCTTGGGTCTACTTAGGCTGCGAAATTTTACAGCATGCGGCGTATTATCCAGTCTCGGCTCCTTGAAGATGTACCTGATAAATGGCAAAAGACCACGGATAGTAATGGCGAATATTTCGAAAATTAATCTTTAAAACACTTATATTTTCAATAAAGTTGAATTTGACCAAAAAAGTAGAGTTTCTACTTGCACACCTATTAAAATATTTAGATCTGATAGTTAAACATAAAAAAATTATATACAAATTTTCGCTTCGTAACAGTTTATTCTTTAAAATTTTTCTATGACTATAGAAATTTAAAATATAATCGAATCCTTAAACAGAATAAATGTGTGAACGTGAAAATTATATTTTTTTTAAAACGAATAATGGTGATATAGAAGTCACTAGAGCGGAAAAGATCGAGCTTTTCGGTCAAAATTGCTAAGATCGACCGTTTCGTTTTAAAAACTCGAACATTTAGTTTTTATTGATAAGTGGACAGATTTGCGAAATTATTCACATTTTAATATAAACATAAATATATACAAAGGGCGATGTCGTAATTTAGGTATGATGACGGTTCTACCATAATGCCGGTTTCGGTTCTACCGTAATGGTTCGTTTTGCAGAAATGGTAGCTTAGAACATCTAATGTGCTGTGTTCTGTGTTCATTTTTGAAATATAATTTTTTTTTGAGAACTATTGTTACTAATTTATTATTCTGCAGACATGGGAAAGACTTGAATTAACACATGGGAAAGACTTGAATTAACAAATTGATTACTAAACACGATTGGATACTACTTGTACGACTGGATACTATTAATGATTTAAACATATCCTACTTACTTTCTGAAAGTTATTTAGGGAAAATAAAAGAGTTTCTAAACTAGCAGTCGCAGCGCTGACTCGACAATATTCTAATTTACTAAGATTCGACTGTGCTTTTTCATTATTGTTTGGTTCAAGGTGTTTAATATTATATTTTCAAAAGGAATTTTTTCAGCTTTATAATCACGTATTAGTCAAACTATAGGAATATTAGTTCAGACTCCCTTATGACATTTTTACCAAATCCACAACAATTTAGAAATATCTTTCAAAAATAAAATTTATACAATGGTCAAAGTATAGGTTGCTCAGCTAAAAAATCTCAAAGTACATAATACAATTTCGGATTAGGAGGATGTAGTTTAACAGAAAGTTAATAATTTTCGACTAAAATGTTGCTTTTCTGAAAGTTTCCAAAAATATAAGTAATCTCCCAACCAATAACATTAAAATAAAACAGAGCTTGGAGCTGAACTATTGAACAAAACAACTGTTTCAAAAGTATTCCGCTAACATCAATTGAAAGTGTGCGAGTATTTTCTTTGTTTGGAAGTGTATAACCACGTGAACAATGCAACTTTACTGGCAAAAGCATGGATACTATATGTCCTTGAAAAATTCCTTCAAAAACTTTAATGAGTATATTTCAAAAAAATGCAGAAAATTATTATTGCGTTATTTTTAACAACAAAAATTAATTTTAAATTTTATTTGATTGTTAAATTATTTTATGAAAATTGATGTACAGAATGTACCTACATATATTGTTTTTGTTTGACTTGATCAAATTTTTTATTGTAACAAATTTGAAAACTGAATCTTTATTCGCGCCAACCACCGAAGAAAAGGAAGTTATATCTTTCATTCAGTATTAGTAATGAATGGAAACGAAGTTCTAATAGGGGGATGTATTCCTCAACCCATTTCGACAAGGAAACAAACTTCCTAAGCTCCCCAGGTGAGATTCACATTTAAATATTTGAACTTTTTCTTCGAAGCTCTGCAGGTGCTTTAATTGTGACATATTCTAAAAAATTCTTATAAACGATCATGGAAATCAAAAGGTATTAGTTATGTTGTAGTTTATGTTTCAACCTCTTTCTATGGGTCTGTTTTCAGAATATTCAGTTCAAATATATGAAAAGCACTGCACAAGTTTTATTTATTAGATTTGAAAGCTCGTATGGATAAGTACAAATTCATAATTCTTACTTTTTATTTTAATTGTTTCTGACTTCGATTTTGAACACTTTTAATTTTTATTTACTTGGAACTTTCTTACTCACATAATTGCAAAATTCTCGTTTTTCGAGATCCTTTAGCAATTACGGAATAACCTAAATTAGTAACTGGGATGATAAAATGTTTGAATTTTAATTTTCATAAGACAGTCTTCAGAGAACCTTTTTTGATTAATTTTCGTTGGCATATGGCCCTCCAGGCGTTGTGAACTGTAAATTGAATTGTCTTAAAAATAACAGCAGAATAGAAAAATGAAAAATTCACGGTTTCATCAACATTAATATATAAAAAAATCATTTTATGGTTGTCAAAATGTATGTTGCTTATTTGACTTCTGTAGATTTCAGTCTCATTTCTCAAATAAAATACTTACATATTCTCTGAATTAATATTCCATTTAAATTTCCGTACGGAAATAAATAAATTAAAGTATTTCAAATACGATATACAGATGTCTACAGATATATTCAATTTAAAAATGATTATCTTCTATTACGGAAAATTTATGTTGGTTTATCAAAGCACAAGGTTTAAAAAAAGGAAAACCAGATAAGCTGAAGTATCGATTTTTTACAATATTTTCTTATATTTACGTACGTATGTACTTTTCCGTTTTATTTTTCATTTGTGGTTTGACATGAAAATTAAATTTAAAGTTGAGAAATTTTCTGGCCATAATAAAATAGACTTACTACAGTCGAACATTTAGATACATACATCATTTCATACAGAAGCGGAAGGAACATAAATGTATGTACTTATATCGTATGTACCACAGAAGACATTTCAGCAGCTTTTTGTTATGATAAACGAGATATATTCGTATAATACAGCACGTAACAATGCTGTACAAAAAATATTCTTCTATGGTGTATATTTGGTTTATTTATTTTTTGTTCGTATAATCTTATCAATGTGAAAAGCTCTTATAAAAGTATGTTTACACATAATATGTTCATTTTCATATTTCATGAACGACAAACCGTATAATAACGATTGAGAGAGTATTTCCGTGTTTTGCTTCCGGCTGAACTTTTCATTTGAATAAAAAACAAAAACAATGTTGCTTATATGATATTTCAAATTTTATTTCTAATAGTAAAACAGTATCAACAGATAAACAAGGAATGCATTTGAAATTAATATTTTTATTGTGCCCTTTTTTATTAACTAAAGCGTAAAATGGCGGATTTTCGCATCCAGTGAATAAAATATGTGGCTTTCGTATATAGTATGTAATATGAAGAAATTAGGTACTAGGTTAGTGTGTACAATTTTATGTTTGCTATTCCGAATGTACACATTTAAAACTACAATGAAACTAAAAAAATAGTTTTTAACGGATCTTTGTCCAAATTATCATAAACTGAACATCCAGGTCAATAATATTATTGGGTTATTTTATACATTTTGTAATTTTTATTAGACGAAAACTGACGAATTACATATACACTGAATAACATCAGCTTGGTTGGTCAAGATGGGATGTAATATATAGAGAATTTACTTAAAAATCTTAATGGATTATTTTTTTTAACAATTTTAAAATAAGAGTTTTAAACAAAATGTTGTTTACTTACATACCAACATCCATAAAATTATTTTAGTCGTGTCAATTTATCTTGGTTATATCACATATAATTTATCCTAGACATGTCACATAAGATTCGTTTATGAATTGAAATAGCATTGTCAAACATGACTTCTCATGTGCAATGCATCTCAAATACATCAACAACGATTCATTTCAGACATGCCATATAGTAAAATGTATCACATTTGCCTATAAATACTTATAAACATATAGGTGTCATGCTTGACAATCGCTGATGAGACATTAGTTTGTCTTCAATGATCTTACTGTGGAGAATTTGTCAAGAATTGATATTCGATTTTTGTACCAAAGTACATGGAAATATTAATAATAGAAAAGTATTTTTATAGTTTACTTCATGTCTTAGTAGCAATTATAAAATCGGGCAGTGGATTAAAGTACAATGTAATAATAATTTTAGTTGATGTAAATAATAAAATTTTGCTTTTATCACAATAACTCGTTTAAATAATAATTTATTCATAACCGAAAATTTTTTTTTTTGTTACTTATTCAATCACTTCTTAAGAACCGGTGTGTTTCTCGAGAAATGAAAACTTCCAAAAGTACACCAATTTCTTGTCTCGGGTAAACGAGATGATATCACATGTTACAGATTAATATTGATTTTATCATCAATACCTAAATAGTTTGAATTAGTTATATGCAACAACTTTAAATCCAAAACAGCACATCATATATCAATTAAATACCATGGATTTATGCCTGGTCAATCTCTATCGACTAATTTAGTTGAATTCACCAGTAAAATAATTAACGAGATAGAGCAACACCATCAAGTTGATGTGGCGTACAGGATTTCAATAAAACATTCGATTCTATTTGCCATCATAAAGCAGTTTAGAGTTTATTCGCATTTCGGTTTTTACACGATTACTTAAATCTATCGTGAAACGTTATTAAAGTTACGTGTGGTGTTTTCGAAGGTTCACACATTGGGCCCTAGGTTTTTATTGTTTTCATAGATTGAATAACCGAGAAAGACAAAAAATCAAACGTGCAGATGCCGTGACAATTTTTCATAAACGATTAATGAAATGCTATATACGGAGAAGCTTCAAGAAGACACAGATAGAATTGAGCCAGAAGGTGAATCCTAATTTATAGATTTTATGTTACAAGCATATTCTAGTTGATTGCCTTTACACATATAAATAAAAACATATAGCTAATATACATATATTAGGTAAGGGAAATATAAATCCATTAATTTTACGTTTATTTCGGGGCTTTATTTAAGAGATACCTAGTTTTCTGAAGCATCTCTTGAGACCATTTTTGCACCAACAAGAGGATTTGCCATGGACAAAACGAGATTATAATCGTTCGGCACCAGGTCCGAACTATAAGATGGATGCATAATAACCTCCTTACCAAGCCCCGGAGCTTCTGGCGAGTCATCATAAATTTGTGTTGTTCTCGTGGAATACGACGCCTCTCGTATTGGCTAACTCCGGCCGCTTCTAGTCGATTGCTGCCTTTAGTCGGTTCAATTGCTGGCAGTGGAGGTCCAAATTGAGCGTTAGTCCATTCATATATTGCAGCTAATAGTAAATGATCTCCCAATCCCATCAAACACACAGCCAAATCTTCCAGGCTGTCTATACTAGTTTGATCACCGTTTGGGCCGCTTCACCGGCCTTCGACCATAACCTGACCGTTTCCATGATGTTTTTTAAGCCATCCTAGATTCCCGCATCTCAGTCGGCAAAGGAAAACGGTGTGGGTTTTGGGGGTACCCAGATACCAGCCTAGATTACCGCATATATAAAAAAAAATAAGGGGAGACGGCGTGAATAATGCCGTCAAACTGGGGAGTAAACAAGAAAATTAGGGGATTGGGAAATGGCCGAAAAAGAAATTTTCGTCTACGGTGGTTTTCAAAGGGAATATCTGAATCTTCAGCCACTGTCACGAAGTAATGTAGGCCATCTGGAACCAAAAACGTAGCCCCATTTCTATACGAGCTAGATTTTCAACGATTTTCAACGAAAAATTTACTATATTTCTTCTGTCGGGTTTTCTAAGAAATTTCCTAAATTTACGGCCATTGTCAGAAAGTTGTGTAGGCCATCTGGAATCAAAAAAATGTAGCCCCCTTTCTACAAGAGCTGGAAAGAAGGTTCTTACCAGGCCAACATGTAACAATTTACAAGACAAAATTCAATAAGATTGTTTTTTGTGTTGCGGTATTCACTGGGATTATCTGACACTTCGGCCATCATCACAAAGTAGCGGAGGCCATCTGCAATCCAAAAAATGTAGCTACCAATCTGCAATCCAAAAAATGCAGAACCATAACTATACGAACTGAAAGGAATGTTCGTGGCTTCCACAGGGATTACCTGAGAGTTCGGCCACTATCAGGTGGTAGTAGCTCTTTTTCTATGTGAGCTGAAAGAAGGTTCGTGTCGTAATATTATTATACTCTATTTTGAATAGTGACTATTTTTTTGAAATTTTCAATGAATTTTGAATTTTTATTATATTTTGTAATGATGGGTTGTAAAATAAAACTTGGTGCAATATGCTGATGTAAAAAAAACGTTATAAAAAGTAAAGGTAATGCAATTTTTTAAAATTACCGATTTGTAATGGGGAAAAACGATAATTTGCTGCCTTGCGTTGTTATCATTGTATCTTTGGAAGAGAAGGATTCATTCATTATGAAAATTGATGTATGGAGCATCTGTTACCATAATATTTGGGCACTATAATATTACATTGTATATACATTTTATTCGATATGATTTTTATTTTAGCAAATATGCTTTAATATTGGCTGTTAATATTAAAGCATATTATCAGTAAATTTGCTGATAATGTGAAAAATAAAATAAAATTATTCAAATGTGATAATTTTACTAGTGTTAGGTGTAGAGAATTAAATATTTCAAAACAAAGTTTACAAAAAAATCCAATCTGATAAACCTGTCCACGTAATTTTAATTATTAAATATTGTATAGAGCAAACGATTTTTATTGAACTTTTACGAGTGTCAGTTGGTTTTGTGTAGCTACTCTTATATAACAAATTTTTATGCTTTGCTGTGAATGAACATAATCCAACAAGTATGCAAATTTGCCAATAAACTCTTCGCAAATTTAATGACGTTTTAATCCGCTAACCGAAAAAGTTCGACTTATTTTTTATTACCTACTTAAACAAATTATTACACACGTGTTTAATATGCTGAAAGCTGAAGTAATAAAATGTAAATGGGTGTATATATGTATATACATATTGTGAACCGATTTTATGTTCGAGTATGTTCCAAAATAATTTTAATGAATTCATAAATTAGGTTCTGACAATATGTATGAACAGATAAAAATTCATCTGAATAGTTATATTTTATTTTAATTTATATGGCATATAAAGGCAACTGTGGTACTAGCACAAAACTGAAATAAGGCACAAAAACTAAACCAATTATAAATTATGGCTTCAATTACTAAAAATTAATTTGAGTAAGTATAAGCTTTTATTGTGACACATTTATAACTTTGGAAAAAAGCCAACTACACAAAAATATCCTGTAAATAAATAGAACGGTTATGTAATTAAATAAATATTTAGTTGGTAAATATATTTTTAAGCCTGGAACAAAAACTGTATGTCCATTTTAGTATACCAGAATGTCATAATAATGTCTAGTAATATATTTTTAAAAAAATAAATAAATAAACGATTACTTCTTTAGTACTCGTCCACCACACTCACATACAAGAAATTCTTATCGAAGAAATATTGCATGCGGGGTTGATGAAATATGTCACAATAGCAAATAACTTAAGCGTATAACAAAGAATGTTTTAACATTTACAACGAGGAAAGTAGATTGAAAATATTTGTTGTCTTGAAGATTTCAAGTAGCTATTTTATGTTGTTACAACAAAAAATGTACGTTTATAAATATACATAAAATAATTTTAATTTTAATATGTATTTTCATAATTTATAGTACATATTTCAAATTTTGTTGTTTCAACTATAAGGAAATGTCGTGGTACCTTTTCTAGCTTGTATACATTAAATCAAGTCACAGTCAATGTTTCCGCTTAAAGAAAGTTGTAAAATATATATTTTTCTGCTGATAAATTTTGTGCAATTTTGTTTATGTTAAATTATGACACTTTAACCAAATCCTTTGTTAGTGAGATCACAACAAGCTTAATAATAATAATATTAACGACGGACTTTTAAACAGGACATCTATTTTGTAGCTTCTTACAACTCTCCTGAGAATTTACCGAAACGTTTACCGTGTACATAATCGTATTAGTACGTGTTTTGTTTTGTGTGTCTGACGTCTTTTAAATAAACTCATAATTTTTTAATTCATAAATTTCAAAATATCATTTAAATTAATAAAGGGTTGTGTTAAAATCCCAAATAGTTAAAGCGAATTACTAGTAAATAAATCTAAGAGTAATTTCATTATCATTCATATTTCTTCAGTTAATCCACTTTCTAATTTATTAAACGTTTTTTCTCAATTTCATTTTCATTTTTTACAAATAAAAATATAGATAAATATTTAATTAAACTTTAGTGCATTAATTTTTATTAAAGGTTGCCTTAGTTAAATTTTTTTATTTAAAATTTATCAAAATATCTATCTAAAATTAACAAAAACAAAATCAAGTCGTATAGCTACAATTTATCGTCTGTCATATATTCCCGACATCGCGCGGTTGGGAAAAATTCTCTTGACACTTTTTTCTCAACCATTAGAGACTGATAATGAACATTTAGACGGGTTTGTATACATTTTGGCGCAGTTTTGTACAATACGCATACCAATTTTCATGATATTGCGAAGTACTGTCGTGATCACAAATATAGTTTTCTAACAGAACTAATACATGTGTCCAATTTTGAAGTTTACCTCTCCAGGTTGAATCATGCACAAATCCCCAAAGTGCCACTGTTAACATCCTCCAACATCTTAAATACTTGAAAAACATTAATATCTTAACTTTTCCTGATGAGAATGCAATTGGCATCACATTTGCTCCTTTTTCGAAAAGATAAAATGAGTTAATTTGGCTTGCATCGGGGTAGTTGAATTGTTATCGTAAGTTTGTTTTACTGCTAGTTGCTTATTTTATCATAGTTGGTATTTATCGGTTTCTATATAATTCTTTATATATCTAATTTAGTTTCTAAGCGAGCCTATAACTTTATTTTGGGGGCACCTGCTTGATTTTTCGGCATTCGATCTGAAGGTTGTTTTCTTTTTTTTGCACTTCTCCCTCAACATTCCTCGTCTGTTTTTCGTTTTGTCTATTACGCCTTGCTAGCATGTTAACAGCAATAATGATTAGACATGTTTCCAATATTCAGTGATGTTTGGATGCATTTGATTGTGATGCAACTGAGCCAGTTGTTCTTATTGGACACTTACTTGACCTCGGATACTGGAACTTATTTTCCTCACTTGGTAATAGCATGGCCCACTAAGTCATCAGCTCTCTTGCCTTCCCCAATCTTAACGATTAACACAGTTATTACAAGTGTTTTCGTTTATCAAGGTAATCATTTTCATATTTGGTGAATGACGCCACAATTTACAATTACTTTCGTTATATGCCCTTCCTTATGGCTGTGAACCCTTGAATGATGACTCTTGACGGTGTACACAGCACTTGGCTGCACTTATAAATGGTAGTATTTCTCACATCATTTAATGCTACAAATAATAGCATTTGTGCCTTGGACTTACAAAGTTTTTCGTTCTGAATTCATGGTCAAAATATAATATCCCACATAAACCAATTCAAATTATCATGCTGTTACGTCTTAACAATTTATTCGTACAAATAAACCATACAATTTATTTATTTTTAGGTTACCTTACTAGAACATATGTAATTTGTTTATACATACATACAACATTTTATATATTCATAGATTTTCAAAGTATAAAAATCAACTAAAATAGAAAAATTACTATTTTATGACCGCTAAACCTTTAATTTCAAGTTTACTACATAATAGAATTTATTTGAAATTTAAAGCCTGCTGTGATACGTGATTTAACTACATAAATATGTTTCTGAATTACTTAAATTTATTATACCAAGTGAGTTTCATATAGTTCCGATTATAAATGAAGAACTAAACAATAACAAGTAATAATCTATTCCGTCGTTGTTTTCTATTCTAGCATGGATCTATGTATATTTTATACGTAGCCATTGTTAATTACTTTCTTTATGAACATGCAATTGATATTTAAATCAATTAAATACGTAATTAAACATTTTGGTAGATTATCATCTAAAATTCTAATTTAGCATACACCGTTCAAAAAAGAATTTTTTATGTAGATTACCTTATAAATAAATCTTAATATATTATAATTCCAAATTATCATAACAAATAATTCTCCACCCAAATTAATACTCTATTATTAAATCGTATTGTCGGAATCACAAACGTTTTCTAAATTTAATTAAATTGACAATAAATATTTAATAATCTGCTGATTTTAATATTAATGAACAGCCAAAATTACTAATATCGCAGTTTAATTGGTAATGCACGCCATGAAAACGTTGCTTTAATTACTTCTTAAACATTTTAAACCGATTTGATTAATATTGAAATTTGTTTAGTTTGGGGGATGCTTTGTCAACAAAATATAGATAATTTATTTTTAATTTACTCAATTTAGAGATCAAATTGTTTGCTATTAAGATAAAGTGTAATTTGTGCGTTTAATTAAACGCTACAGTTTTGAAATGTGAATATTTGTGTTGCGAATAAAATTATCGAAATTTTAAATATGTATTTTAATGTGTATTCTTATTCCTATAATCTGTCCTACGAAGACCAACTACAACATGTTTTAAATACAACTAATTGGATAAGAATAGTAATGGTAGTATTTCAGACATAATTATATGGATCTATAAAGGGTTCTGTTTACTAAAGATGTGTGTCAAATATTTCTAGATTTCAAACAGGCCTACGGTTTTATTCTTTAAGGGAATATCTGTACTCAGTATTCGGCTTGTGAATACCAAAGAATTAAAGAGAAAATTGATTCATAGTTGAAAATAAGCGGAAACTTACTTATGAATATAAGAAAGATTTGACCTCGAAACCTGTAACTTCAAAACAATCTGCTACTATTCGTGTTGGTGGTTATCCGATAGTTCACCTTTTATTTCACATTTGACATTCATTATTATGCGGAGTAAGTATAAAGTTACTAACTAGTTCTCGTTCTAATAAATTACATAATCTATACAAATATGTATATTGACTTTTTTTAAAATACATTTTTTATTTTTTTTATCACTATTAGTGTGGATTGGAAAATGACAGGAATATGCTATCTAAATTGCATATTCTTGGATTTTAGAACATTTTATTTCTATTGTTTAATTTGTTCTTCAACACAAATATTATTGAACGGTATATACCAATCGATTTTGTTTGTTTAATATAGTATCTTTTAGGGGCTAGTTTGTTTTTCCTAAATTTTTGAATGAAAATTTATGAAATTTATATTTCTATGATAAACACAAATTTCGACCGTTTAGCTGCCTTTGGAAAGTTTTAAAATTAAGCATAAATTATTTCTGGTTCTTTTTTCTAGAAATCTAGGTTTTATTTGTTTCGTCTTTTAGGCGAAATATGAAATTTCCGTTCCCGTTTTACGGCTCCTGAGGGTCAAGTAGTGTTCCGTGAAATAATGAAAATGTAAAACATTTTTCATTAGTAATTTAATAGTTTAAATTATTCGCACGTAATGTTAAATTCCACTGTGTGGAATCAAAATCTGTTATGGTCAATTCAAGCCTACTCGATTGCCAATGAAAAAAACTTACCACTTCCCTATTTTCACGTAACGCGACTTAATCCCCTGAACTAGCACTGTTTTTTCCCCGTGAACACTTATTAGCACAAATAGGACTAAGTCTGTATGCAAAGTTTCATTTTGAAATTCGAAAGTTACCCTGCTGCATTTACCCACACCTAATAGATACATTTAATATAACAGTGAGGGCTTTAACGGGAATTTTCTTAAGCAACTGAATTTTTATATTTTTTAAATTAATACATAAACTAGTTTTTAAATTTGTTTCTATTATAAAATAAAATTAATAATTAATCAAATTAAATTTTAAAACAAACAAACTATGTACGAGGTTATTGATTGAAGTTTATTATAAAAAGATAAGCACTATGAACCATCCTATCCTACATTGCACAAGTAAGGTATTCCGGTGCAAATAATTTGTTAGGCAAGACACAGTTTACTTTAAATCGTACTGTAAATGATATTATCTGTGAAATAGAAGCGTTAAATATTTAGTTGTAACAACCTTTCTCTTTCGACGTCTCAGAGGATTTTGGTTTAGGTTTGTTGTTTAGGTTTTGTTTAAATATAAATAGGGAACAAAGGAAATAATCAATTTACCACGGTACTATACAAGTTTAATAAAGGGTGTCGCAATAACCGGTTCAGATTTGACATATCGGTTATTTTCTCTCTGGCAATACTAATGTCATTCTTTCTTTGCCAGAAACTCATATTAGTATATTATTTCTAGTTGACGAAATGAGTCGCGGGAAAAGTGGGAAATGTTGCAAATTTACTTCCACATCAAAGACAATTGGTTCGAAATCGCAAGAAAATGTCGTACAAAATTTGGTCAAAACACGGGACACACCCAACGGTATCAAAAAGTTTGTGTCGGAAGTGCCGGATATGGGTTACCTAGTCGATAATCCAACGCATATCCGTGCTCATCGTGTTCGTTCAGCCGAAAATATCGCCGCGGTGGCCGAAAATGTGCGCCAACAGCCGAGAACATCAATTCGTCATCGTGCATCGAAAATGAAAAAATGAAACTCAACCGGTCTTCTATTCGACGAATTTTGCGTAAAGATCTTGATTTGTGACCCTATAAAGTTCAATTGGTCCAGCAATTGAAGCCCCATGACCATCCGCTGCTATATCGATTCGCTGTGTGGGCCTGCGACAAACTCGAAATTGCTGAGAATTTTGCTCAAAAAATCATCTTTTCGGCCGAGGCGCATTTCCATCTCTTTGGGTTCGTAAACAAACAAAATTGTCGCACTTGGGGATCGAAAAATCCACAAGGATATGTGGAGAAGCCAATGCATCCCTTTCGTGTTACTGTTTGGTGCTGCTTGTGGCGTGTCGGCATTGTTGGGCCGTATCTCTTCGAAGATTAGGCCGGCGCAACCGTTACGGTCAACGGAATCAACTACCGCCAAATGTAACTACTTTTTTGTGGCCTTACCTTGAAGATATTGGTTTGGACGACCTTTGGTTCCAGCAAGATGGTGCGCCATGCCACACATCGGGTGTTACAATAGCGAAGCTGCATTAAAAATTCGATGGCCGCAATATCAGTCGAAATGGTGACGTGAATTGGCCGGCAAGGAAAGCACAAGTGTGATACGGACAATCCATAAACAATTGAGCATTTGAAAGCCATTATTGATGCAACCATTGCTGAAATAGATAATCACCCAATCCAAAATGTTCTCAGACATTGGACCGATAGGATGGAGTACGCCAAGGCCAGCCGCGGCTTCCTTTTGAAAGAAATCATTTTCCATAAATAACCAGGAGGATTGTACTTTGAAACAAAAAAATATATTTCGAAACATATTAAGCCGCTTTTGTTTTTTTAAATTTTTAAATCTGAACTTCTTATTGGGACACCCTTTAGATAATAAAAATAAGAAAATATAAATTTTTGTAACACTTAACGAAATCTGCTTGAATACTATACATTGGTATCATCCGTCCTTTTTCATTTGAAATCCGCCGTCCATTTCCTAAAACTATGTTTTTGAAGATACTACTAGGCTCGAAGAAGGAGCGCCAGAGTTAGAATTAGAGCAACGTAAACAAACTCATCTACAAACTTACGAATAACCATGTTAGCGAAATTGCGATCTCATCCAGTCATCGATAACAAAGGGTGTATTACGACAAACATGTTATTAAGAATGAAGTCAAAGGTTTTATAAAAAGTATGGGTTCACTCGTAACATCCATGTGGGTGAACACAATTAATTTAAAATGCTTAAGCTTTTTTCTTAATTTTGAAATATTTTTTTTTAATAACGAACGGTTATCGTAAGTTTAAAATAGTGCCACCTGCGTGTTACGAAATTATAAAACAGCTTCCTGATAATTATCTACCGTTCTATAAGGTACGGCGCATTTTCGTTCAGCAAGTATTCTGCTTCTAAAGTATAACACCGACCACCGACCACCGAAGTTTTATCTAGCCATATGCGTTTTGTACAATTTTACGAGGGCGACCATGCATCACGTTAAATTGTTTTTCGTGAGGTGCCAGTGGATAGTGGAAGGTTTTCTCGTAACTTGAACGTGTGGTTTTTTGTTAAATTCGGCATTTGGTATAATGGCCATAACATAAAATAACATTCATGATTCATGCAATGACCCCTGCGTCTCAGCTATTTTCCATTTCTAATTGGTAATACAATGTTTCAAAATAATGATAAATAATCTTTCATGTAACATGTAAAAATGAAATATCTATCGACTTGTTAGGTCATTCCTAGCAGTATTACTACAGGTTAGTGATGTTCGAACCAATTCAAACCGAATATTTTTTACCAGATACTTAAAAAGTTTGAAGTATCAAATGATTACTTTCAAAAGTATCTGGTAAAAAAGGATCGATACGCTCTATCGATCATAATTGAATTGTGATATTAAATTCGACAAATGAGTCAAAAGTATCAATTTAGCCCACTACAGGTCTGAGTAGTGATTACTCCTAAGGATGACCTAAAAGGTCAAAATCGATAGAGTTAAATATATTAAAATAATTTAATTTCGATGAATTAAAATCAAGAAAAAGTATCATTTCATTTTAAAAGGTTATTTAGTGTTTTTCGCAGCGAAAAATTTAGTAGTGGTTTTTGGAAACAAATGTACCGTTTGCATGGGATTAGCAATGATAGGGTTAACTTCGAACTGAGGCTCTTATCGACCATGAAAGAGTCAAACGAATTGCTACCGATCATATAGTAACGCCAAATCCCTTCGATTGTGTTATCCATTCCTAATCTTTCTGTCTTGCCTTCAAATTTCAAAATTGATTCCCACCTTAAAGACTCATCTGTAGATAGATCGGCAAACATATAGTCTAGTACAGATAATGATGCTTATGAGTTGGACTATATGAATTTCTACTACTCTGGAATATTATTTATGCACTTTGATGATAATTATTTATATACTGCTTGAAATTTGTAATCAAATTAACAAAAGTAATAATAGTAACACTTAATTGAAAAATTTATTCCGATGAGGATGGTCTTCAGATTTTGTTTCTCTTCTATAAGACTCGCTATGCGAGTATATATGTAATGGGGTTTATTAAGTGTCTGTATTTCTACAATCAAATAAAATAAAATTATTTATTTTTAAATATGTACAACAAAAAATAAAAATTATAATTATATATTTGTACTTGCGTAACACGAAAATTATTTTATTTCATCATAGACCAATTATGATCCAGTGATGCTTGCTATGATCTAACAAACTCCCTCTTAATTCACAAACCAGCTGCAATTACAGATCGTGCTAATATTCTTAGTCTTCAACAGGAACTTTTTCCTGCCACAGCTATCAATCATTTAAATAGCAGCCTAACCCGATCATCTCAAGTGGTTCCTGCTAACATTGATACCAACTCCAGCAACTTTCAACACAGCAACTCTCAACACAGCAGCAGCAGCAGCAGCAATGTTAATCCTCCACGCATCCTTAGGGCTGTCCCTAAACCGAAAATCAAATTTGTATCCCGGTTGTGTAACAATACAACTAGCGCCGATGTTATATCACACGTTAATTCTATATTAAATTCGCATAACATTCAAGGAGAAAATGTCAAATGTAAAAATATATCCCGCTTCAATGGACAAGTTGCGTCATTTAAATTAACCATTCCTGAAGCTACATTTGACCTATTACTTTCCCCAGAGTCATGGCCCGAAACAACGTATCTCAAAGAATTTGTCGATTTTCGAAATAATAATAACATGACAGTTCCAAAAAACTTAAACGCTTGTCTACTACCAGAACGTAAGGGGACTGAGAACTAAATCTCGCGAAGTCTTTTTAGCAATTCAAAGACTTCCATTTGATGTTTTTGCCCTCACTGAGACCAATTTGAACAATGATTTCAACAGTAATGAATTTTTTACCTCGGATTTTAACGTCTTCCGGAAAGATGGTTCTTATTGTCCAGACACGAGTTTAACCGGTAGAGGGGTTCTTATTGCAGTGCACATCAATTTTGATGGTCAAATTGTTATCATTCCCAACACTGATAATATCGAACTAGTGTGTGTCAAAATTAAAAATAATAAAAATAATATTTTTATTTTATGTTGCTATATTCGCTCACTAAGTCAGATTGTAAGCTATCAGCTTCATACTAATGCTGTTGACTTTGTCATTGATCTGATGAATACACAAGATGACATCTTTGTTGTGGTTGATTTCAATCTCCCCGGGCTTAAGTGGAATTATTCAGACGATAACACGCATTATGTTGCTTCGAATGCACTAACCGCCAAAGAAACTTTATTCTCTGACAATATGTTGAACTCTGAAATATTTCAGATTAGTAACGTTAAGAATAGTCTGAACAGGCAGCTCGATTTGGTGTTTTCCTCTGTTATCGACAATAGCGTCGCTTCTGAATCCAATCTAATACTCTGTGCCATAGATGTATACCACTCTCCCATTTTGATCACCTTTGGTCTGGAACAAGACAATCTCAATGTCAACTCTATAACTCCACAACGTTTTAATTTTCGTAAGGCCGACTTTGTGAAGCTTAAACATTTATTGGCTAACGTTGACTTTAGCACAATTTTAAATGATCATAACGATATTGAAACACAAACTGTCAATTTTTACTCTGCAGTTTTTGAATGTTTTAAACATTCCATTCCGTATACCCGCCAAAAAACTGTATCGCCATCACCTCCGTGGTATAATAATGAACTACGAACGTTACGTAACCTTAGGAGCAAACGTTGGCAAAGATTCCTGAAAACTAAATCTGACTCTGATTACTCTATCTATTTAAATAGTTATAATGATTTCAGTATTTTGTCTGACGAACTTTATGGGAATTATATCAAACTCATGCAATCCAATCTAATCGCTGAGCCTAAGTGTTTCTGGCGCTTTATCAATATGAAGAAAAAGTCCGACGGATACCCTTGAACTTTCAAATATAAGGATCATCCCTCTAATGATCCTAAAGTCATAGCAAATCATTTTGCTAACTTCTTCCGTCTGGCTTTCACAAATAACGGTTTTGATCCCGATGAAGGTTACTTTACACATATGAATAACTGTACCAAAACAACCTTAACTTCTATTCAAATCGATTATGAATCCGTGGTACAAAAGATTTCCAAACTTAAAGATGATTTTTCATCCGGTCTCGAAGGACTACCATCCATCGTCCTAAAAAGCTGTAGTGATATTCTTGCTCAGCCACTGACTACACTTTTCCAAAAGTCGCTTTCACTTGGCATTTTCCATCTATTTGGAAAAGTTCTTTTATAGTTCCCATTCATAAGAACGGCTGCAAGTCAGACATTTGTAATTACAGACCGATTGCGAAATTATCTAGTATTCATAAGCTGTTTGAAAGTATTGTGTATGACTCACTGTACTTTCATTGTAAACCGTTGTTTTCCGACAATCAGCATGGCTTTCTCAAAGCACGGTCCACGACAACAAACCTTATTGAATTCACATCACAAACTTTAGATACGATGGAGGCAGGGAATGAGGTTGATGTCATCTTCACGGATTTTAGCAAGGCGTTCGACAGGATTTCTCATGAAGTCATCTTGTTCAAGCTTAAGGCCCTTGGTTTTCCTCCCCAAATTCTCCGTTGGGTCGGCTCTTATCTAAAAGAGCGAATATACCATGTACTGTTCAGGTCATCAGTATCAGCTCGTATCTCAGCAACATCTGGAGTGCCCCAAAGCAGCCACCTGGGTCCATCTTTTTTCATTCTGTCAATTAACGACGTTGAATGTTTGATTAAAAATTCATCCATATCTATATACGCAGATGACATGAAGATTTACAAACTGATTTCAAACACAACGGATAAAAGCCTATTACAATGCGACCTCAACAACTTCTCCACTTGGTTTGCAAAGAACAACCTCGATTTGAACGTGGGTAAATGCTAAACAATCACCTACTCTCGAAAACGTGCACAGTCTATCTCTCGCGACTATTACATTAACAGCGACGCCGTTACCAGAGCCAGTTCTGTTCGAGATTTGGGGGTCATTTGCGACAGTGAATTGAATTTTAGACATCACATCGATCGTATTATCAGCCAAGCCAATTCTGCGCTCGGTTTCATCAAGCGTTGGTTGAAAGAATTCGACGATCCTTATGTTACGAAGGCTCTCTATTCAACATTCGTTCGTCCCCTGCTCGAATATGCTAGCCAGGTGTGGTCGCCTTATCATGAGGTTCACATTAAGAGGATTGAAGCAGTCCAGCGTATATTTCTTCGCCTTGCTTTACGCGGATTACCGTGGGTGGACATGTTCAACCTGCCTCCATATCAAAATCGTCTGCAGCTAATTAATTTACAATCACTTAGTAAGCGCCGAGTTGTTGCGGACGTGGCTTTCATCCACCAAATACTAACTGGGGGTATCGATTCTCTTGTTCTGTTAGGTAAAATCAATCTAAATATAAATTCTCGGGATTTAAGATCAGTACCTATGTTTAGAATCGACCCTCATCGAACTGATTACGGAAAGAATGAGCCCGTCTCTAGAATGTTGTACGAAGCTAATCAGCACTGCCATCTTATCGATTACAATATGACAAAACGCACGTTGAAAAAACGTCTTTATTTTTCTTGACTATGGTTTGCTATTTTATTTAACTTATTTGTTTCTTGTTTTTGTGTCATTTTATTTTGCCTGACTTTATCTTTTATCTATTTTAATTTTTTTTTAATCTATTAAATCTGTTTGTACTAAGCAGACTCGACTTTCGTTTTCCTGCCATCTGCGACGGGTATTGTCTTGGTTAACTATTCATTTAGCTATCTATTTATAATCACATTTGATTTTTTTTGCCGCCTTAAAATCCAATTTTTTAATTTCACTGGTTAAGCATCTCGATATCCTTGTTTATAATTCACTTGAATTATACTCAAAAAAATAATAATAATACAGATGGAGACTGTTGGGAGCACGGTTGGGAGGGGTAATAGGTCGTCGGGATAATTTATTATTATTATTATTATAATTTTGCAATCGGTCGGTAATTACAGATGTCTGACTTGCAGCCGTTCTTATGAATCGGAACTATAAATGAACTTTTCCCAATGCATGGAAAAATTCCAAGCGAAAGCGAATTTTGGAAAAGTGTGGTTAGTGGCTGAGCAAGAAAATCACTACAGTTTTTTAGGACGATGGATGGTAGACCGTCAGGACCGGAAGAAAAATCATCTTTAAGTTTGGAAATCTTTTGTACCACGGATTCATAATCGATCTCAATAGAAGTTAAGGTTGTTTGAATACAATTATTCATGTATGTAAAGTAACTTTCATCGGGTTTAAAACCGCTGTTTGTGAAAGCCAGACTGAAGAAGTTAGCAAAATGGTTTGTTATGACTTTAGGATCATTAGAAAAATGATCCTTATACTTCAAAGTGGAAGGGTATCCGTCGGACTTTTTCTTCAGATTGATGAATCTGTTTCAAGTTACTTTAAAGCCCAATCCGTAAAATTTCTACGAACTAAATGGTCATTTGGTTTAAGTTATTGGTTCAACCGAATTTTATACGCATTGAAAGAATATTCCATGGCGTGCCATAATAAAATAAAATACAAGTTCTGGAGGACAACGTCTAATTGAGTGTTCTCGATTTTCATCCACGCTTTGGTTCACAGCATCGACATTTCAGCAGTACGCTTACGTTTTTGACCAGTTGGATTCTTTACATCACAAACACTACCATTTGTCTCCAATTTTTTAATTCATTTACGAATTCTGTAGGTCGATTATGCTGACCACAAATTTCACGAAACGGATCTATACGTACATTCATTATATGTATTACAAATATATAATATATATAGTTTACTATACGTACATTATATATAATATAATGTACGTATAGTAAACTATGACAGTAGCTAAACGCTGTGCAACTGTATATCTTTCCACGGCGATTTGCCAACCAGTACTGAACACAAATTTCACTGTTGAATGGAATCTAAAGGGGGAAACATGGCCGTTATAATGTTTGTAAAATATATAATACTAATTTGATCACCCTTTATTTTATAACCGAATACCTACGTGAATCGTAATAGCAACGTATCAGTATATATTTTTCCCTAAATTATTTTAGCCAAACATTTAAAACATATAATAATAATTGTTATTAAAATGAAAAATAATGCGTGCTACTATTTTAATGGTTTAAGTTTAACATATATATTATGTTGGTGATTTTCGCAATAATTCCAAGTATATCGTCGGCCTTTTCAACAAATTTTAATTTCATGTTTATATTTTTATTTTCGCCATAAGCATATGTTTCCATTTAAATTCATGTGCTCGAATTTTCTCCAATTCATAACAAAACTGAGTAATAACAGCCTCGACTGGAGGGTAATTTTATTCTGCAAAAATTAATAATTTTTATTTTATTATGTTGCTTAAACAAAATTTTCGTTGTTAGCTGAAAAATGTTGTTCATTTTTATGGTTCCTCGGAAATTACTCTAATAAAGAGCTACATTTATTAGTACTATCAAATATATTTCTTAACAAAACGTTTTAATATGGGTTTCACCACCACGCCTTAAATACATGCATTTTAATTATGGCATTAACCATACGTATTATTATAACATTGTTGAATTTAAAATATTTTTGAAATATTTTTCATTTCCTCACAAAATCTATAACTAGAGACTACAATGTACTTTACATTTTCATAGAAATTCAAATGAGAACTTTTTATACGACAGACTCACTTCAACAAAAAATTTGAATGATTTTGAGTGTATGACCAAGTTTTTACACAGGTTCTCCTCGATGTCGCCGGGCCCACCGTACGCACTATTTACACATAACAAAACTGAAGGATTGGATAGGTCAATTAGGTGGAACAGAATCGGCACGGTTACAAACAAATAGGTATAGCCGACATTTGTTAACATAATGACCACACAATTCTAATCTACTTAATAAGTGATTATAATCTATCTCCTCACATGACTGATTTACAATTAGAAATAAAATTTTAATATTTGTAATTTATAGTAGTTTCTCATAAAGCATGATATGATATTTTGCGTATACCGATACTCAATGTGTTTTAAACTGAAGTAGTAATTTTATTAGTAATTAAATATTTTTTAATTATTCTGTGTTAAATACAAATTATAACATACACTATATTGAATATTAAATCAAGTTATATTTTGCCATAAGTCAGATTTAAACTTAAATTATCTTAAAAAAATTAAGAAAACACAATACGAGTACACCACCCGTTTGGATATCATTTCCATTGTAATAAAAACATAACATACAAAACATTTAAAATCAAACAGAAATACCCAAATTTAACAAAATACAAGAATTTTGACGATCCACACAGAATTTACGCGTTCAAAATGATTTAAAACTGAATATTTAAACTAAATTTCAGAAAATACAAGAATTTTGACGTTATCACACTGAACATACTCAATCGTATATAACGATCACTATCATAGTTTTCAGAAATGATTTTCGTTGCAACAAATGCAATATATTTGAAAACTGAACATAAAATCCAAATTAAAGAAAATACAAGAATTTTTGCCACAAACTCATTTCAACTACCGATCAAATGGCACAGTGGTTAAAGCTTTGGCGTTTGGATCTGGAGGTACTGGGTTCGAATCCCGATAGGGGGATGCGAAGGGGATTTTCATCCACAGATTACGATCTGTGATGGAATGGAACACATCTATGGCCCCCTGTCGGAGTGCAAACTCATGGGCCGACCCATCTTCCATGCCAGTATAGGCTGGCATGGAGATATGCAATGTGTAGATGTTAATAAAAATCGGACCTATAGTCGTACGTCCTCGAATTGGCTGGCAACGGCGTAAAGTATGGACAGAGAAAGTAGACCGTGAAAGAGTTGGAAGAGCCTTGGCCTTCCCAGAACATATTATAGTGATAATAACAAAAAAAAAACGCATTCCAACTAAAAATTAATCGAAGACAGGAATTTTTCATATTTTACATAATAACGATTTATTCTGTACGACTCATTCAAACATACCCAGTATTTTACGATACATTAAAGCATTGAAATTTTAAAAACCAGTATAGAACAATAAGACCACGAATATTCGTAATTTGAATTTTGTAAATGTAAAATAATGTGAATGTAACACTTACAACTTTACGTGATGGAGAAGCCCTTCTACAGAAATTATAGGCAAAAATTTGTACTACTCTTTTTCATAGTAAATTAAAGTATAGTAACCAGGAATATATTCGACCTCGAAATTTTCACATATTTACCATTCGCTATTTACCTGAAGTCCGAAGAAGTGATTTTTAGAAAGTTCTTTGTATGTGTGCATAAGTGTGTGTTTTGCCGTGCAGACTAAAAGTCTGTGTCTTCTCTACAGTCCCGACGGATTAATAGTCGTGGTGCATTAAACTTTATACTTAAGCTGTTTCCATAACTTTAAGATTCATAGAAGATTTTCACTTTTCATAGAGCCTTTCGCGAAAAGAAAAAGTTTATAAATTAAATTTCATACAAAATCAGTTCACAACATTTTTATAAATTTTACCGGAAATAACGAGATCTCGAAACCTAATTTCTGGAATTGACTATTCGGAATAAAACTTCATACTTGAAATGGAAATGTGTATACCGGAAGTGGCCGCTTCGCAATAGGAGTTTCTCAATTTTTGCAATTATGTTGACAAGTTTATCATTTAAACCGACAAAGAATTAAAAGACGATTTGATATCTGTGATGTAGATAACGATTTACGTGTTTTTACCACTTTACAATTGCCAGGTTTAAAATTGAAATCGAACTAATTATTGTTTTTTTTGTTCCAGGACGTGCCTTTAAAAATTTGGCTTTAAAACATAAACAGTAGTAAATTTACTAGATAGCAACTCAAAATTTAATGGATATGGACCAATAGATCTTCGTCCTGATACATTTAAATCCCCAAGAGTGTAGAACCAGTGTAGAACTTTAACTACCCATATGGAACCTTGGAACATGTGCTATTTTCTTAAGTTTCATTTTCTTGCACTTTCTCACCAGAGGAACTTTCGTCATACAGTATTCGACATATTTTGGATGTAACGTAAAAACACAAATGGAATAAGGTAAACTACTTAAATTGTAGCAAATAAGCTAGTTTGACAATATAGTTTAAATAAACGGATTCTAGTTCACTGCAAAGAACTGATTTCTTGTAAAATATTGGACAAGTGCAACTCAGATTAGACGATCCAAAACGTCAGAAATATTTTAGCTTTTCAATTACTACCAATACAACAAAGAACTCGACGATGTTTGTGTTCAAAAACTTTTATTAGAATCTTAAAGATAATGTTATGTGTTTACGCTTGTAAACAATAGACGGAACTAGTGAATTGCAATAATTGCGTAGAGTACAAAAAGTGTACCAAATTTCATTGAACCCTACACAATAAATAACCGGACAAGTGGTGCAGTGGTTAAAACTTCGGCACTTGGACCGGGAGGTACTGGGTTCGAATCCCATCAGAGGCAGGATGGAAATCGAATTTTCATCATCGATTACAATCGGCGATGTTAATAAACACAACTTAGACCCTCTGATGGAGTGCAGAATTCAACGCCGACCCACCGTCCATGTCAATGTACAGGTTGACATGGAGCTTGCAATGTGCAGGTGGTATACTGTAATTGTGTGAATAGGTGAAAATAGGTGAATGGGTTAATGATGTGGCGTGAATGCGTGGTATCACAATGGGCCAAAAATGGCCTAAGTGTCAATCACTAAAACCTAAACCTACACAATAAATATTTTTCTCGTGTGAATATACTGTAAAGAATAAAACTTGTTTCGTATACAGTATGGTAAAGCTTTTATGTTAGTTATACAGGGTGTCCCTAAAAAAGCTGACACGAGCTGGTACCGTTGGATTCCTTAATCAAGATGAAGGTCAGGTAACGTCTATCACTTCCCATGTTAAACCCCCCCTATGAAGTTATAGGCCTTTAAACGTCTGGAGCCTTCCAATGCAGCACCTTGTATTAAAGAAACTTCAATATCTTCAGAAATAACCGTTTTCAAGTACAAATTTCATTAAAAACCTTATAACATTCTCTTTTAAATATGGTATAATAATTTTGTCTATTTAATTAAAAAGTATTTCAAATT
Organism: Nephrotoma flavescens; assembly: GCA_932526605.1. NCBI lineage: Eukaryota > Metazoa > Arthropoda > Insecta > Diptera > Tipulidae > Nephrotoma > Nephrotoma flavescens. The sequence continues at coordinate 142,921,398 of OW052220.1, forward strand.
TAAAAAAAACTTTTTAGAATTCTATTATTTTAAGAAAACTGTTTGTTTCTGTGCCATTTAACTATTAACAATAACTCTACGTTAGTAAATATTTTTTGATAAAACATAGTTTAGACTTTTAGCTTTCAGAAAAGCTAACTTTTTGTCATATTTGCTATATTAAGTTATCTAAAAAATTAAGTACATGTGTCAATATCAATATGTACTAGCATTAAATAATAGTATTAACAAAATACAAAGAAATACAAAATTTTTATTGTGAACTTTTAATTTTTTTAGACAACATAATATAACAAATATGACAAATAATTAGCTTTTCTGAAAGCTAAGAGTCTGAACTATGTTTTATCATAAATTATTTACTGATGCAGAGTTGTTCTTAAGAGTTAAATGGTACAGAAACAAAAATAAAAAAAAACAGTTCTGGATCGATAGAAAGATAGCACCTACAGAAATATCTTCCAAAAGCTTTTCACGTATCCATCGTTTTTCGATAAGAGGCAGTTCCTACTGAATGTGGTTTTGATTTAATTTTATATCATATATAAGCGAAATTGGCGAATTTTTACATGATTTTGTTATATATTTATGTTGTGAATTAAAATATTTGTGACTTAACTGATTATTAATATTATATATTCTTCCTTCTCTCTCCTTTTGTTTGATAGAATATTAAATTTTAACATCAGTCCAAATTTAATGAGTTTTGAAACGTTTTTAAATTTTAAAGGGAATAGTGACAGATACTTTCCCTGTTCTGAGTATTAGTATTCTCTTGGTATACTTTAATTTTTGAAATGTTTGACAATTTCACTTGAAATCTAATCTTGATTGGGCGTAGAAAACTCGTTGTCCGGCAGCGATTCGGGCTTTTATTTCTGCCTGTATTTCGTTCAGTGATGTTATAACTGACCCGAGGTATTTAAAGTTTTCGACACCATAAAAATCGCGCAGCGATCGAGCGGTATGAAACTGTCTTTGATATCGCTAGGTCTTCGGCCAAGAAGCACGATATCATCTGCACATCCAAGAATTTGGCCGGATTTATTAAATATACCGCGCGAAGTTTCGATGTTGCTTTTCCTCACTACGTGCTCAAGCGCCAAATTGAACAGCAAAGGCGCGAGTGCATCACCTTGTCGAACGCCAGATGTTATTTCAAAGGAGTCTGACACAGTTCCTTCAATTACGATTCTACATACAGACCCATACGTTGTTAATTTACACAGCGAAACGAGTTTCTCTGGTATTCCTAGGCATATGAGCGCGGCCCATAGGTTGTCGCGGTTTATACTGTCATATGCCAGTTGATGTATGGTTATGTTGTACTCCCAACATTTTTCCAAGATCATCCTCATGGGCGGAAACCACACTGATAGTCGCCAATGATGTTTTCGGCGAAAGGCATGAGTCTGGCAAGTACAACATTAGCCAACACTTTGTAAGCAGCGTTCAATAGAGCTATGCCACGATAGTTTTCACATTTAAGACGGTCGCCTTTTTTGAGAATACGATGATGGTGTTTCGCTGCTATTGATACGTAATTTGCTTATATTTCTTTATTTTTCACAATAAAAACAGCTTTTAGTTTACGAATGTTTTCGCCATATATTTCGACTTAAATTGTCTTCAGTGGCATAATCTAATTTAATTGAGTACAAAATTTGTTACAAACCGTTATGTGTAAAATTATGGAAAAAACCAAACTTAAGAAAAAAACTTTACCTTAAAATTATGTACATTGGGTTAAAAAATATGAATTAAAATTAAAATCCTAGTTATTGTAAAACACTATACAACATAAATAAAAACTATTAGAGTAAAATCAAGCAAATTGTAATTATTATGTCACTAGAACTGCACTTACACTATGAACTTGCACAATTTATTTTGGGTGATATTTTGACCCACACAATATTTAACAAAAATATAATTTAACATTTTAAAAGATGTATGTCGACTGTTTAAAAAATTTTTATGTTGTCCAAAAAGGTTGTTTTGGTACAAGGTATCTATGTATCCGTTTATATATGATGGCCGCTGTAATGAAGAGTGTAACCATTGGTGGTGTCATGGATCCAACTCCCAGACCATCTAAGCTCTTGTATAATGTGTAACTCTTTGCTTGGTTCGATAGGTTTTGGAGATCTCCAGGTCTTAAGAGGCTAAGCACGTTGTCCGTGTACAATTTCCGAGGTCGAGTTTGTAATGAATCCGATATGTTTATCCGAGGCCTTTGTTTAGGGTTCATAACTTGATAGTTTTTATGAGGGAAGGTTGTTGGCCTTCCGCTCAACCCACTTGTTACGTGTGTGGGTCACGTTCTGGTGAGAATCTTGAGGCATCCAGTCCTACCTTGAACACATTTATATCGCGAGCCGCTTGATACAAGACAGACGCCCGCTTCAGCCGCTCCTAACCTGGAAAAAAGTCGCTGGTTTGGTATTGGTTTTGAGGCGCCAATGGCTCGCCCTGACATGTAGTGTCCATGACTATAAACAGGATTTAGCTGCTCGTCTCCACTACACCGCCTGATTCATTTAGAGTTACCCAGAGAGCACCGCGAGGAGGTATGAATCTCGGACTTCGCCCCCCACCGTAAGATTTACCTTGTGGTTATAATGATCTGGCAAAATTTCAACCCATTTATCCGATATTTCCTCAATAGTTTGTCCGTTTGGCACAGTTTAGTTCTGGTATCTTTGTCGTCAAATCTTACAACCCGTGATATAGCATGAAATCTTTTTAAACGCATAGTAGTTTGAATATAGGGCGACCAGGTGAAGAATTCTACAAGCTTTTAGTTGATTCGTTACGTGAGCTATACACACCAGCCAATAGTACTGATGTTTGTCAAAAATTCCCGTGTAGATATTGGTTTCAATTAGGCTTGTAATTCAGAAACTCCTTTGTTTGTCATTTCTATTATTTAAGGCAGTACATTTCACTCAAATGTATAAAGAAGCTTGTCTTTATGTCCCTGATTCTAGAAGTTGCATACCTTCTGACACCTGATTTTATATTTATTACATTGGCGCTTGAAACTCGGCTTTGATGATTAGGAGGAATTGTTTTCCAATGAGTATCGCTATTTTTGGATAACACAAAGTCCTCATCTACTGGTTGGTACTTCAGATGTATGATTATTTGATTCATCATAAAATTCTTCGTCAGTAATAAACTCTGACATATTGTCATCAACTTCTGAAGAATTACTATTGTCACCATCTGTTGTGTATAAATGCTCGTCTAAATCACTATCCATTTTCAAAAGAACGGACATGCTTCGTAGTATATTATAGTTCCACTCACCGTTACAATTTACCACAGACTGAATTGTATAAGGATAATAAAAATTATTTTTTCCAATTCATTTGGGAGCAGGATTTTTGTGAAAAATCGGATTTATCGGGTTTTTGTAAAACAATCGATTATTGGGATTGAACATGTTTACACATTACAAATAAATAAATATGTGTTATGTATTGTATGTTTTTTGGAAATGTTGAACTTATATGGAATTTATATTTCTACAAATGAATGAAGGATCATATGTGTAACAAACACACATTATACCATAAACTGATAAATAATCCTTTTTTTTTTAATTCAACTTGTAAAATAAAGTATTTGATGAAAAGTCACTAATAGTTAATCGTACTCAATTCAAAAAGAACATTTTATTAACAACTAAAATGAACTTCGGGTCATATAAAATGAAAAATCTAATTTGATCGCAGGAAATAGAATCTATGATTTTTTGTTTTAAATTAATAAGTTCAAACCAAATGCAACTGGTTTTATAACCAAATTTTAGAAATGATTATATTGAAGTGCATTTCAGGCCTGAATCTGGTAAAGGTAGATTAAAAAAAATGCTCTTCCTGACCTATGTTTGCCTTCCTCCTCACTTCTTCCGCCAAATAGCGATAACCATGAAAATCGGCCACAAAATGAAACTACAGAAATAAGTATTGATGATTCTAACAAGCACGATCGCTACAAAAATATTAGACATACTCGCAAGCCAAAGGTTCTCCCCCGAGAGACTTAACAATTTTTGATTTTCAAACGATAAAAACGCCAAAAATATCAAAAAAAAGCTACAGAAAAGAAGAAGGGAGTCGCAGAAAAGAAATACAAAAGCTAACAAAAATGCAAACTTCAATGAAGTGGTAAAGCAACAAGGCATTAGCGAGGATTCCAAAACCTTTCTTGGTATTCTTCTACGGAAAAGCAAATATACAGGATTTTCAACTGGTGAAAGAAATTTGGCCCAAGGGATATATTTTAGCTGAATTAGAAAATGCTTGAATTTCTCGTTACCACCCTGGAATTCAATTTTGAAATGGATGCTAATAAAAAATGTATTTTCTGGTGAAAATAGAAACATAATTTTCCAAATTTTGCCCAATTCCAAATTTGTATTCTGCCACCAGAACAGAGATGTGCCGTATTATTGTACGACGAGATGAAAATATGAAGCGATCTGGAGTACGACAAACATAACGACATGATTCATAGTTTTGTCGATTTGGGAAATCAAAGACGATCGAATGTTGCCACTCATGTCCTGACGTTCATAGTTCGAGAAATATTTGCCAAATACAAATATCCCATATCATATTATGCTACCGAGAATGGGATATCTGGAACAGATTTAGTCGAGTGAATTACAAAAAATATTGAAAATGCTCGCAAAATGGGTTTTGATGTAAGAGCCACCATATGCGATCTAGGATGAAACAACCGGAAGGCATACAAATCTTTTGGAGTACCATTTAATAAACCTTCTTTCAATGTCGAAGGTAAAAATGTGTTGGTATTTTATGATGGTATTATTTAAGTCAATCCGAAATAATTAAATTCCCGGTGGCAAAGTGGTCAGCATGCTTGCTCCAGCAACCGGAGGTCCCGGGTTCGATTCCCGGTGGTGAAAAAATTTCACGGCTGGTTTAGGATAAATGAATTAATCACTCATTATCCGAAATGAAAATATCATTATGAAACCTCATTTGAGGCGGTCAAATCCTTTGATGGCATATAGTGCCAGAGAGAGAGAGAGAGGATTAATTAAATTGTAGCCGATGGCACCGGAAGTTGGAAGGTTATAAAAGAGTTGTATGAAATGGAATGTCATAGTATCACCAAGCTCTGCCCAAAATTGCAGGTTAAACACATTTACCCAACAAACATGCAAAAAATGACAGTTAGCACTGCTGTCCAAATTTTTGGCAACACTGTAGCGGCAGCAATATGAACAAATTATTCTTTGAATAAATTCTCCGAATAAGCAAAACCGTTTGTAATACCAACCGCAAACTTTGTAGCCAACCGCAAAAATTGAATAAGCTCTGGGATAATCTAAACAGTTCCGAGTTCTTCTGAGAAACCCAAACAAACAGCCTCTAAGACAAAACAATGCCGTTTATTTAAATATTAAAGAAAACGCAAAATATTAAAAAAAATCAAAAGATTTTTGTGTTGACGGGTTGATAATGACATTAAATGGAATTTTAAATTTGGCAGATGAACTTTTTAAAGATTATTCTTCGGTAACATATATTTTGACGAAAAGATTAGATCAGGACGCCTTAGAAAATACATTCGCAGTTACCAGAGGAAGAGGAGGCTTTTGTAGAAATCCGTCATTCCTAGAATTTAGCAGAATTTTTGCACAAATATCGTGTAAAGAATTATTAAAAAACACAAACTTATCTAATTGTATTGATGATGAAGACGGATTATTAATGGTCGTTGAAGATCTCCAGCACAACGATCCGATAGATAACGACAATTTACTTAAATTGGGCGCAATGAGAGGAATCAACAACCACAATTTCCCAGATGTATTAGACGATATTCAATGCCTAGAGAACATAGTTTTGGAAAACCAATTTGCATATGGCGACAAGTATAATGACGATGCGTCACTAAAATATTTTATGGGTTACATATTCCATAGAATTAATAAATATGAACAGTGTAATGATTGTCAAGGGTTATTAATTAAATCTAATGAAAAGATGACAGCAAATAGTGAATATTTTATTTACTATAAAACTTATACAGCCTGAATTCGCTGTATTTTGGAAAACTAAATCCTCCACCTGAACGCGTATTTTGATCCAAAATTGAGAGACGAAACCACAAATTTGTGTATACGTCTATGACGTATACTACACAATTTTGAATAAGTGTGCTGTCACTTTTTACGCGTATTATACGTCGTATACGTATACACAAATTTGTGGTTTCGTCTCCCAATTCTGGATCAAAATAGACGTGCTGAAGTTTAACAATCAAAAATTGCTTTTGATCGTTGTTCTCCTTCTCATCATAATATTGAACCACAAAGCCAAAATAGTGTATGAAAAATGTAACTGTTCTCCATTACATACATTCACACGAAAAATAAAAAATATTTTCAAACCATTCATTTATCTAAAAAGTAAATATAAAAATTTATTTCCTTCTTCCATATTTTGTCTACTAAATAAATAACAAACCAACAAGATGATCATCGGAATCGATCGCCACGATAATCAAAAAAATATGAAGAGAGAGAACAGACAACAAAGAGAATAAAAACATTTTTATTTTAAAAATTTTTTCTTCGCATGATTTTCTTATTAGAATGTGGGTGAGTATGCTGATTTGTATGAAAAATGCATTTTGTTCGCAGGTTTCTATCTATGTAAATTGATCATCTTTGGTACAGTAGCCCATCTATATCATTTTTAATTTTTAAACTCATTTTGAGCTTTGATTTAAGATCGTGTGAAAATGTTTGTCAGTTGACGTTTGCAACAGTTCTTATAAAGACTTTGCTAATGACAAAACATTGTAAAATGATTGATTGGAGCGTACCGCAAAGAATTAACCAAGATCTTCCGGAATACGCCAGGCCCACCGAACACACATTTTACATATAACAAAACCGAGGGATCGGATAAGATTATTGCTTGTGATAATTTCAACAACGCAAGTCAGTAACGCAATGACAGCACAATTCTAAACTACATAATTTTCACTATTATTTAATATTATGTGACTGCTTTTGATACTATGTTATCCTAAAATAACTTTTGATTACTAAAATTTTATTTGTTATTATTGTAGAGATGTTATTTCTAATTTAAAGAAAACCCCAATTTAAATTTAATGCTGAAAACTATTAAAAATTTAAAATTAGTCTAAAGTTATTTTGTCCCACCATAGATGAATCCTAATAAAACAAGCTCCTTTAAAAAAATGTTCAATATTTTTCACCCATGATCATGCTTATATATGTAAATTATAAAACAAAATTTTAACTATTATTTAATAATAATATTATGACTGCTCCAGTAAAATGGGGGTCTGAGATACTTGTTTCTTTATGTAAATTAACATCGTTTGGGTTTATATGTAGACTCGTGTAGCCGAGGGATTTTTAACAGATCCCTTTAAAATGACATCTCGTATCAACACATAATAGAATGTCGGAATTGAAGAGTGTGAGCGATTATTCGAGATGGCTGGAAGACCACCGATGTGATAGCAAGAGAGAGAGAGAAAGAAAGCGAAGTTAACCCTATATCCATTACAATGTTAAATTTTATAGAAACAACCCGGGGTCGTTATAAAATAAACTAATTCAAACTAAGCGAGAAACATAAATAATTTAAATTCATGTTCGAGTAATTAAAATACCAATACAAAAGTTTAAAGGCGTTTTTAGAGATAATATCTCACCAATAAATCCCTCTAGTAGTAATATTTATCAGCAGAATGTCACTGAAACACTGCTACACCCCACCAAACCCATATTCATGTAACAATGAATGTAAAATATATTTATCTAATTAGCATTTTCGAAAAAATTATTGAAACAAAATAATTTCAAACAAAATATAACAATTTGTTTAGACAACTTTTGAGATTTTTCCGGAAATGACGAGGTTTGATAAACAAAAAAAAGTATTTCACGGGAGATTATTTTGAACAAAAATTATCCATTCTGTACGTTATTTTAAGATCAATCTTGATATTCGTGTAACATTACCTTGATTTAAACACACTTAACATTTTATTTCGATAGACGTATATTAATACCTCAATTATCCATTTAACTTCATCCTTATGAAAGAACTAGGCCAATTGGTGTTTTTTGTGATGAAAAACTGATTTCTAGTAGACATGGTTTTTCACAAGCTGGAATAATGATTTTTGATTATATAAGACAATATTACGAAAAGTCCGGTGGTTTAATTCTTCGCCTTAGAAATCAATTCGTATATTAAATTTTTTTTATCGAAATATATTCACAATACCGCAAACCAGATAGATTCATTAGTGCCCATTGTTTATCCGTAGTCACATATATATTGTTGAAATTAAATGACAATAAGTTCATGTTCTCCATTCTCCAGTTTGAAATGACTGTATTAACCGACAGTCAAGCAGGCAAAAATAAATCAACCTAGAGTTTCGTTTATTATTAACGTACATTAGAATCGAATAAATTAAATAGAATTTCTTAGCAAACGACAAAGTTTTATTTTATAAAACTAAAATTTTTTTTTTTTAGTTTTTTCTTAATGTATGCACATCTATTTGTGTCATTCGATGGAATAGGACTATGTATGTAATTTATGGAAAATAAGGAAATATTTCCATCCATTAAATCTTTCGCAATAAAATTGTTCCATAGTTAACGTTATTCTTCACTTCCCTATTTCCATATTGATCACAGTTTCCTAGCTAAAAATAATTAAAATGTGTCTGTTGAAGAATTATTGTCAAATATTCAACATGAATAGCTTTCTATACAAGGCCACATTAATTTCTACAAGTTTATTCAAATGATTAAGAATATACTGGTTTTTTGCTTTTGGATTAGTAGATTGCTTACATCACAAAATCTCTCGAAAACCGATAATGAAGTAAACCTGGAATATAATGGAAATAGATTCTTTACAATTACGCAGGTGAATCACTTTTGTGGAATACAAGTATTTATTACCTACACATTAGAATTGAAATTTTCTTTATATACATATTTCCTAATTTAGTAATATCAAGCACATTATTTATTATTTATATTAATTTTGTGCTGCCTAACGTGTATTACTGTTTCATTCATTCCTATTTCGATCGTGTTTTTGGTGTACTTGCTAAAATGCAACACCTAGTAAAGTTGCTTATCAAAAATGGTCGTAACCAAAACCATCAATATAATTAAAATAATTCAACATTTTTGATCAAAATTATTTTAATTATTAATTAATATTTTATAATTTACATTCATCCGATTTGAATTTATATTTCTAAACATAAGTAAGCTTACGAAATCAAGTACCCAAAAATATACATTGCCAAACATTATTTGTCAATCATGAAATACTTTGGATTTGGTTGAAACAATTTACATAAAATTTAGTTTTCTTTTGAAGTAATAAACATTTGAAAAGACATGAAGAATCTTAAGATATTTTTATGTTTGTTAATGTAGGGTATCGTGTAAGGTCCAATTACGAGGAAAATAAGTTTATTTTATGGTCAGCGGATACCTGTCTTTCCTTTATGGTGCACCCAATTTTTTTTTTTTTATTTATTTAAATAGTACAATCTTATCACATGATAATTTATTACTAATGATGACAACGCACTTATTTGAAACTAATAAGTGGAGCGAGTATGGGTTGGTTTAATTATCGATTCGTAGATCAGGCGTTTACAGTACAGGCTAAGCTTAGAATGTCTTCCTATAAGCCAGTACATCTCACGTTGTTTTATTTTCATTTGCATTTCGTGATATTTAGCAGATTCAGCATGGGGAATTTGTATCCCATTGAGAAAATGGATGTTGCTATTGTTATGTAGCAACGTGTATGTTACATGTACTGATTTCAGCTCGTTAAGCTTTATTTACCAATCCCTGGTCCATTGGCTGATTTTATCGAGTGTTTGCTGTAACACGGAAAAAATAAACTTACTATCTTAAAGAAAACTTTTTTTTATTTAATAAAAAATATTTTGGCTTACTTTAAACACCAAATTTCTATGCACATACCAGTTTTTTTAGTTATAAAAATGGTTTTCTTACGAAGAGAATTATTTCTTGATGGAAATTTTAATATTTAATTCCATCTTGAGAATTATTTTTCTTGTATTTATCGTTGCTATAAATTCTTTATAATAAGAGACATAAACATAAATTTTATTAAAATACAACATTTTAAAATTGAAAACGTTTCTTGATAATAAACAAGTAATTTCACTTTTTGAGAAACTAAGGAATTCTAGAATTTCAAAAAAGTTATCTTGATTGAAGAAATAATTAATCTTCAGTCAATGTAAGTTTTTTTTAATCATGATAAAAATTTCAAATACAATTTATTATATTACTTCGAGAAAAGTTTTTCTTTACACAAGAATGTAATTTTTTAAACTTCAACATAATATTTCTTGGTTTAATAACATATGTATGTCTCAAGCTGAGAAAATACTTTTAACAATAGAACAGGATCAATGTGCACTGTATGTGGTAGATACTCGATCCGCTAGCAAGCAAGCAATTTGCTAGCCAAAATCCTGATTACTCAATTAATTTTACAAAGAAATTTAAATTTCAAATTATATTTTCAATACGCTTTTTGTTTTTTTTTGTGCGTTTGCACAGTAGAACAACACAAAATTTGCTGGTTAATTTTTGAAGCCGTAAATTTTACTGTAATAACGCAAAAATAAACAAAAATTTTATGAAAAATGTATTTTGAAATTTAAATTTCCTTGGTAAAATTGATTGGTAGTCAGGATTTTGGCTAGCAAATTGCTTGCTTGCTAGCGGATCGGGTATCTACCCCTATATTTTTTAAATCAAGAAAACGAGTGAAACATTTGAGAAATATATCTAAAACTAGTTGACCTGTGACTGAATAATCAGTCACGTGAACACATTTTATTGAATTTTTGGTTAAGAAATGATTAAGAAGATTTTTTAAGGTGTAAATTTGATGCACTTTTAAATTTTTTCTATTTAAGTCCTTAGCGAAACCTCACATTTTTAGAGGGTGTCCCATTAGACATCTCTACATTTTTTCCGCCCCATACAAACAACGACCACCCCAATGTACATACACATTTCACATTAGTTTAATGATAATCAAATGTGGATAGAACATCATGTTTACATTAAAAAAAAATATTTTTGGTCATATTAAAGGAGTTGATTTAATTCGCATGATCCCAAATACACTGGTCGCTAAACAGAATAGAGAGGTGGTCAGTTTAAAGAGAATTTTTAGATCAAATCTGTATGGTTAAAGTGTTGGGACTGTAGAAAAGTGGTCTATTTAAGGAGGTGGTCAGAATGAGGAGGTGGTCACATTGGGAGGTTTCACTGTATATATATATATATATATATATATATATATATATATATATATATATATATATATATATATATATATATATATATATATATATATATATATATATATATATATATGTATATATATATATATATATATATATATATATATATATATATATATATATATATATATATATATATATATATATATATATATATATATATATATATATATATATATATATATATATATATAATATATATATATATATATATATATATATATATATATATATATATATATATATACAGTGAAACCTCCCAATGTGACCACCTCTTCATTCTGACCACCTCCTTAAATAGACCACTTTTCTACAGTCCCAACACTTTAACCATACAAATTTGATCTAAAAATTCTCTTTAACCTGACCACCTCTCTATTCTGTTTAGCGACCAGTGTATTTGGTCTCATGCGAATTAAATTAACTCCTTTAATGTGACCAATTTTTTTTTTTTAAATGTAAACAGTCTATTTTCTCCACATTTGAGTGTCATTAAACTAATGTGAAATGTAAATATGTATGTACATTGGGGTGGTCGTTGTTTGTATGGAGTGGAAAGAATGTACAGATATCTAACGGGACACCCTCTAGAAATGTGAGGTTGTGCTAAGGGATTAAATACAAAAAATATTGGGTCGATCGAAGATGGTTTAGAGGTTGCGACTTGATCGTTAAGTTCGATAACGGCGGTATTTTCTTCAATTTTGTACTTTCAAACGAACAGAAAAAATTTTTCTCAGCCTATAAATAAAGATTGCGGTCAGTGGAAGATATATTCAAAGATGTCGAGAGTCGGTTGACGGATAGCGAATTTATTGCCAATTTCCGAACCGAAACTAATAAATAACCCAAATAAGAAACGGTTTTTTAAATCCAGGAATTCATATTCAAAATTACAAAAAAATAAATAAATAAATAAGAATGACGTACAACGAGTAAACAAACGAATGTTTTATGCCGTCATTGATGATGTGAAAACATTCATTACGAAACAACTAGCAGATTTTGTTACACCAAACACTGACGATATTTTAGAAACTATTCAAGATTTCCACAGATTTCTTAAAAAAGATCCGAATATGTGGCCTCAGGATGATAATTTCAAGAAACAAGAACGAAATGAAGATTATCAGTCAAATAAAAGTCGTAAATGATATCGCAGAACGTGGTGTTAAATTAGTACAAGATTATAATAATAAATTAACAAAAAATGAAGTTGACATCCAATATTTGCTATAAGTCGTAAAGGACTACACACAGAAGTTTTCAACTATATACCAAAACATCCTTAATGTACAGAAAATCATCCGAGATTGATTATTTTCATCAAAAAAATTAATTCATAAAAAATAGTCATAATTTGCCTTGTTGTTGCATTTTGGAAATTTGGCAATAATTTCGCTATTTGTTAACTGATTCTCGATATCTTTGATATTTTCAAAGGGTAATTTTCTTTGTCTCTTCTATTCACCACAGTTTTCTCACCCTAAGAAAAATGTTTAAATAATTTTTCTATTCGTTTGAAAGCAAAAAATTGAAATAATGCCGTTTTTATCGAACTTCGCGCTCAAGTCGCGACCTCTAAACCACTTTCGATCGACCCAATGTTTTTTCTGTTTAAGTTTTTAGCGTAACCTCACACTTCTAGGGAGTGTCCGTCAGATGTTGGAACTTTCGAAAATTAGGTCCACTCTAATGTACATACATATGTTTGGTTTATTTACCATTTGTCAAAACCTCTATAAAAAGACCAAACACCAGAAATATAATTTTGGTCACTATTCAGAGAAGTTTCTTCATACTGACCACCTCCGTAAAATGACCAGAAATTTACAGTCCCGTAGGTGGTCGCTTTCGGGAGGTTTCACTATATATATATATATATATATATATATATATATATATATATATATATATATATATATATATATATATATATATATATATATATATATATATATATATATATATATATATATATATATATATATATATATATATATATATATATATATGTATATATATATATATATATATATATATATATATATATATATATATATATATATATATATATATATATATATATATATATATATATATTTATATATATATATATATATATATATATATATATATATATATATATATATATATATATATATATATATATATTTATATATATATATATATATATATATATATATATATATATATATATATATATATATATATATATATATATATATATATATATATATATATATATATATATATATAAATATATATATATATATATATATATATATATATATATATATATATATATATATATATATATATATATATATATATATATATATATATATATATATATATATATATATATATATATATATATATATATATATATATATATATATATATATATATATATATATATATATATATATATATATATATATATATATATATATATATATATATATATATATATATATATATATATATATATATATATATATATATATATATATATATATATATATATATATATATATATATATATATATATATAAGTTAACACGTGGCACAACTGGGTTCACACGGTTACAAAAATATCAGGTTGCCTTAGTTGCAATATTATCATAAGCGCATGTTAACACCATTTCCGTAATAATGCTGAACGCGCATATTGTAATAAGTTAGTTTGTAAGTTATTGGCAACAGTAAAGTCAGTTGTAATCTAGATTCTAAAATATTAAGTTGTTAAAATTATAAGTAACATTGTATTCTAAAATATTAAGTTGTTAAAAGTATAAGTAACATTGTGTATTAAAAGTTCTAAATAATTAAATTAAATAAATAAATAAAAAGAAAAGAAATAAAAATCAAAAATTGATTTTTTTTATAATTTAATACAACAAAAATATTAAGTGGCGCCGAAACAGGGACCCCGCCAGGTGTCAATAATATACCATTTATAATAATCTAACCAGTGATTATAATCGAAAGTGAAATTGATTTTAGTTAACCATACTAAAACAAAAATTTGAATCTAACCAGTGATCATAATCGAAAGTGAAATTGATTTTAGTTAACCATACTAAAACAAAAATTTGAATGTGAACACACCACACACATTCAACCACAGTTAAAGAAGCAGAATTAGGAAACGAAGCGCCTAAGTACTCCTAACCAAGGAAAAACAGGAGTTGAAGTAAGACGACGGACACCAAGCCGAACCACTATAATTCTTCAACAGCGGCCTAATCACCTTTAACGACACATGAGCAGGGGGCAAAGATTACAACTCCAAATGTTAATCATACATTTGCTTATTAGTATGTAAGTCTATATTTTAAACTTATATTAAAGAAATTTTCTATGAAAAAAAAAACGAAATAGTATAAAAGTGAAGAAAATTTAAAATTAGCTAAAATTATTAAACCCAATTTCTATAAAGTTATTAGAAAATTCTAAAAGTTTCGAAGCTAAATATATAAAGTAACAAAAACTAAAGAAAGTGTAACAAAATCACGTAGATTTATTATTAAAGTTTTATAAAAAATCTAACATAAAGTAGAATCTCAAAAATAAAGAAATTTTAATAAATAATTAAAAGTTGATTAAATACATAATATAAATGAAATGTGGAATTATCCGAAATATTTAAAATAGTGAAATAATATACTAGAAACACACGATTTTGTTATAAAAATTACACAAACAAAATCATTAATACGATTTTATTTTATATTAAGTTATATTATATTTTGTTAAGAATATTGATATAAATTTTTAAACCACCGTATATCTCTTATACCTATTTAAAACCATATCTACCAAACAAAATTTCACACGAATTCAATATATTGTACATAATTCTGTATCATAAAGTTCGATTAGTTAAATCTACATTATAATCGAATTTAAATATCAAAATAATAGCATATTTAATATTAGCAAATTTTCTCTCATTCTCAAAATGGTTAATGAAACAAAACCCTCGACCTCGACATCAACAGCTAACACAAATACAAAAACAGAAAATACATTTGACCTTGCTAAATTGACAGAAATCATCACAGAAATCATAAACGAACAGAGCCAGGCTCACAATAGTCTTAGACATGACATAGACCAAACAATAGAAGACAGGTATAAAGGGAATCTTACAGATCTAGACAAAATACCAGACTTAGTGAAATGTTTAAGGGAATTCTCCGGTTTGCCAGGAGAATTTAGTTCGTGGAAAAAGAGCGTAGATAGAGTCCTACACGTGTATGAGCACTTGCAAGGCACTCCTAAATACTATGGCATATTGAGCGTCATACGCAATAAAATTGTAAGTCACGCGGACGTGGCACTAGAATCATATAACACCCCTCTCAATTGGCAAAAAATTGCTAAGTGCTTAACTCTGCATTATGCAGACAAAAGGGATCTAGGCACCCTTGAATATCAAATGATGACCCTAGTACAGGGCAATCTAACAATACCAGAATTTTATCAAAAGGTCTACCAGCATTTGTCTCTAATATTAAATAAATTGTCCTGCATAGATATGGGGCAAGAATCCCTAAATAACCTAACTGAAACATATCGAGATAAAGCAAACACATCGAGATACTTTTGTTAGAGGCTTGAAGGGAGATTTACCACGACTATTAAGTATTCGTGAGCCTAGCGATCTACCCCAAGCGTTACAGCTATGCCTGAAGCTGCAAAATATGGATTTCAGAGCGCAATATGCTAACCATAGTGCACATAGCACACAACATAAACCACCCCCCTTCATTCGAAGGAACCACATGCCTATGCCTTCCAGTGAAATGCAACCTTTCTTTCCACAATTACTTCACAACCCTCAAAATTCACCAAGAATATTTCAACTTACTCGACCCCAATTTGGGTACCAAAATCCACAATTTCCAAAATTCTCACAACAGTCTTTTAAACCACAATTCGGATATCCAACTTATCCACCTGGATACCCACCAAAACCTCAACCAAGACCCGCACCAATGTCAGTAGACGGTAGCGGTCAATCGAAGCAGGTTAATTACATGAATAGGCCACAAGACAACCGATACCCCATGAAAAGACCCTATGTCCATCAAACTAACCAATCACAACAAATCCATAGACCGAATAAATTCCAAAGAGTTTATCATACAGAACAGGTTCACGACGAACCAAATGTTCAACAATATGAAGAACAAATATCAGAATATGATGCACAATATGAACAGACTCTTTTAGAATACACAGATACACAAGACATTCCAGAATTAACTAATGACGAAAATATCGGCGGATACCCCGAAAAAGAGGGCGAAATTGAGCAATTAGATGACATCAATTTTTTAAAACTAAGGAGCTCTTCTCTACCTTATATAGAACACGTGGGGAGGAGCGGGAGAATATTTAAATTTCTAATAGATACAGGGTCGAATAAAAATTATATTCAACCACGGTACGTACGAAATCCTCTACAAAATATTAAACCTTTCACAGCAAACTCCGTAGCAGGTAGCATCAAAGTCACACACCATGCCCTGATAGACCTATTTGGTCCGGAGAAAAAACTAAAATTTTTTCTATTACCCAGCCTCAAGTCATTTGATGGCATCATCGGGAACGACAGTTTGAAACAGTTCGGTGCGACAATACACACCAAGGAAGGGTTTATGACAATTGATCCAAATTTAGAAATACCACTAAAACAACATACCTCTGATTCTGTAAACAACATAAGCCTTAGAGTTAGCCACTTAAATTCCGACCAAAAATATAAACCAGGAAAAATGAACATTGTAGCGGATGCGTTATCCCGAAACCCCGCGCCTGAAATAAATGTGCTATCAACAGCGCATAGTGATGATAGCTCATCACACAACTTAATCCCAACAGTTGATGCTGCAGTGAACGTTTTCAGGAATCAACTTATCCTAAAAATTGGTGAAGAGAATTCATACCAACTAATAAATCCATTCAATGGCTATTCGAGACACGTAATCATTAAACCTCACTTCGCTGAGCCAGACATCATAAATATTTTCAAACGGTACTTAAATCCTAACACCATCAATGGACTAAAAACGACCGAACCAATAATGGGAAAAATCCAAGAAATATTTCCGGTACATTTTCGAGATTATAAAGTACGATTCTCACGAAGGTTCGTGCAAGACATAACGGATGAGAATGCACAAGAAGAAAAGATTCTATCCGTTCACCACCGTGCCCATCGTAACGCGGAAGAAAACAGAAACCATATTATAGAAAACTTTTACTTCCCAAAGATGAGTAAGAAAATTAGAGTTTTGGTTAGACGATGCTCTGTATGTAAAGAAAACAAGTACGATAGGCACCCCAACAAACAAATAATAAACCCCACACCGATTCCAAACTACCCAGGACACACGTTGCACATTGATATCTACTCTACAGAAAACAAATTAGTGTTAACATCCATTGATAAACTCACCAAATTTGCTGTCTGTAAACCATTAAAATCTAGGGCGATTGAGGACATCAAACAACCTCTTAGAGATATCCTGTTTTTCTTCAGTGTCCCTGAAATCGTGGTGATTGATAACGAACCTTCCCTCAGTTCGATCACTATAACATCAATGATGGAAGATGCTCTTAAAATCAAAGTATTTAAAGTTCCACCGTATAAAAGTGAGGTGAATGGTCAAGTCGAAAGATTTCATTCAACCCTCTCGGAGATAATGAGATGTCTCAAAGCTGATAGGGTGGAACGATCATTCGAGGAATTGCTTGAACGGTCCGTTAACGAGTATAACCACTCCATACACTCAACCACCAACAAGAAACCAGTGGAGTTGTTTTATGGAAGAATTCCTAATATCAGCCCTGAGGAATTCGAACAAGCTCGCATCAGCAATATAAAGAAAATTAAAGACAAGCAAGAGCAGGACTTGCAATATCACAATAAAAAACGCAAGCCTATAAAAACCTATCAGGTAGGCCAAACGGTTTACATAAAACAAAACGTAAGGTTAGGGTCCAAGTTAACGGCGAGATATAAACCCGAGATAGTCAAGGAAAACGGAAATACTACAATACTAACGGAATCAGGGAAGGTAATCCACAAAAGCAATATTAAATCGTAGACCCATTTTAATTACAGATACACCAGAAACAACGTGTTAGCGGAAGTGCAATTACTAGACTATACTAACTCTCAACTCATCTCTATCGGTACCGGCAGGGCAAAAATTCAGGAAGGAAATTTTAAACTGATTCATGTGATTGAACTAGACAACCACCAAAACTTTATAGACAGAATACGTACGATACTAAATGAAGAAATTACAAGCGAACATTCCCTATACCCCTACTTGAATTACGAACTTTCACAACTACAGACATTGTTAGACAATATAAAGACGCACAAGAGTAAACGATCACTAGATTTCATTGGAAGTACCTGGAAATGGATTGCGGGAAACCCCGATCATGAAGATTTCGAAGTGATTAAAAGCAAAATCAATAATGTACTAGAAAACAATAACAAACAGGTCATAATAAACCAGCTATACAATGAACGAATTAACAATATCACGAAAATGGCTAATATGATCACTAACATGATCCGCAAGGAAAATAAATTATCTGATCAATTAGCACTCAATATCCAATACAAGTTAAGATTAATAAAAGAAGAAATAATAAATATTAAATATGCTATTCATTGGGCTAAGGCCGGTATCATAAATTCTCTTATTCTATCAAATTCCGAAATCAAACTAGCTATAAAAACAATAGAAAAACAAAATTTACCATACCCTACTCCAGAGGAAGCATTAGATTTTGCTAATATTAAAATTATCAGTAATAAACTTTGCTTATTGTATATTGTCTATATTCCTTTAACTACTTTAGAATTATATGATGAAATATTACTAAAACCTGTTAAGAAAAATAATAGAATTACAGAAATAGAATATAACGAGAATGGCCCATTTATAGCCACTTTGAGAACACACTCTATATGTTAATGGAAGCTGAGATTTTGGTTATTGATCATCGGTCTCACTATAGTTTTCGAGTAGTTCCGGTCGTAACGTTTGCCGGTGCGAAGTTTTAGGACGATGTTATTGGTATCTCATGGCGAGAATGGCCCATTTATAGCCACTTTGAGAACACACTCTATATGTTAATGGAAGTTGAGATTTTGGTTATTGATCATCGGTCTCACTATGGTTTTCGTGTAGTTCCGGTTGTAACGTTTGCCGGTGCGAAGTTTTAGGACGATGTAATTGGTATCTCATGGCGAGAATGGCCCATTTATAGCCACTTTGAGAACACACTCTATATGTTAATGGAAGTTGAGATTTTGGTTATTGATCATCAGTTTCACTATGGGTTTCGAGTAGTTCCGGTTATAACGTTTGCCGGTGCAAAGTTTTAGGACGATGTAATTCGTATCACATGGCGAGAATGGCCCATTTATAGCCACTTTGAGAACACACTCTATATGTTAATGGAAGTTGAGATTTTGGTTATTGATCATCGGTCTCACTATAGTTTTCGAGTAGTTCCGGTCGTAACGTTTGCCGGTGCGAAGATTTAGGACGATGTAATTGGTATCTCATGGCGAGAATGGCCCATTTATAGCCACTTTGAGAACACACTCTATATGTTAATGGAAGTTGAGATTTTGGTTATTGATCATCGGTCTCACTATGGTTTTCGAGTAGTTCTGGTTGTAACGTTTGCCGGTGCGAAGTTTTAGGACGATGTAATTGGTATCTCATGGCGAGAATGGCCCATTTATAGCCACTTTGAGAACACACTCTATATGTTAATGGAAGTTGAGATTTTGGTTATTATCATCGGTCTCACTGTAATTGGTATCTCATGGCGAGAATGGCCCATTTATAGCCACTTTGAGAACACACTTTATATGTTAATGGAAGTTGAGATTTTGGTTATAGATCATCGGTCTCACTATAGTTTTCGAGTAGTTCCGGTTGTAACGTTTGCCGGTGCGAAGTTTTAGGACGATGTAATTGGTATCTCATGGTGAGAATGGCCCATTTTTAGCCAGTTTGAGAACACACTCTATATGTTAATGGAAGTTGAGATTTTGGTTATTGATCATTGGTTTCACTATAGTTTGCGAGTAGTTCCGGTCGTAACATTTGCCGGTGCGAAGTTTTAGGACGATGTTATTGGTATCTCATGGCGAGAATGGCCCATTTATAGCCACTTTGAGAACACACTCTATATGTTAATGGAAGTTGAGATTTTGGTTATTGATCATCGGTCTCACTATGGTTTTCGAGTAGTTCCGGTTGTAACGTTTGCCGGTGCGAAGTTTTAGGACGATGTAATTGGTATCTCATGGCGAGAATGGCCCATTTATAGCCACTTTGAGAACACACTCTATATGTTAATGGAAGTTGAGATTTTGGTTATTGATCATCAGTTTCACTATGGGTTTCGAGTAGTTCCGGTCGTAACGTTTGCCGGTGCGAAGTTTTAGGACGATGTAATTGGTATCTCATGGCGAGAATGGCCCATTTATAGCCACTTTGATAACACACTCTAATAGTTAATGGAAGTTGAGATTTTGGTTATTGATCATCGGTCTCACTATGGTTTTCGAGTAGTTCCGGTTGTAACGTTTGCCGGTGCGAAGTTTTAGGACGATGTAATTGGTATCTCATGGCGAGAATGGCCCATTTATAGCCACTTTGAGAACAAACTCTATATGTTAATGGAAGTTGAGATTTTGGTTATTGATCATCAGTTTCACTATGGGTTTCGAGTAGTTCCGGTTATAACGTTTGCCTGTGCAAAGTTTTAGGACGATGTAATTGGTATCTCATGGCGAGAATGGCCCATTTATAGCCACTTTGAGAACACACTCTATATGTTAATTGAAGTTGAGATTTTGGTTATTATCATCGGTCTCACTGTAATTGGTATCTCATGGCGAGAATGGCCCTTTTATAGCCACTTTGAGAACACACTCTATATGTTAATGGAAGTTGAGATTTTGGTTATTGATCATCGGTCTCACTATAGTTTTCGAGTAGTTCCGGTCGTAACGTTTGCCGGTGCGAAGTTTAAGGACGATGTAATTGGTACCTCATGGTGAGAATGGCCCATTTTTAGCCACTTTGAGAACACACTCTATATGTTAATGGAAGTTGAGATTTTGGTTATTGATCATCGGTCTCACTACGGTTTTCGAGTAGTTCCGGTTCTAACGTTTGCCGGTGCGAAGATTTAGGACGATGTAATTGGTATCTCATGGCGAGAATGGCCCATTTATAGCCACTTTGAGAACACACTCTATATGTTAATGGAAGTTGAGATTTTGGTTATTGATCATCAGTTTCACTATGGGTTTCGAGTAGTTCCGGTTGTAACGTGTGCCGGTGCAAAGTTTTAGGGCGATGTAATTGGTATCTCATGGCGAGAATGGCCCATTTATAGCCACTTTGAGAACACACTCTATATGTTAATGGAAGTTGAGATTTTGGTTATTGATCATCGGTCACCACTATAGTTTTCGTGTAGTTCCGGTTGTAACGTTTGCCGGTGCGAAGTTTTAGTACGATGTAATTGGTATCTCATGGCGAGAATGGCCCATTTATAGCCACTTTGAGAACACACTCTATATGTTAATGGAAGTTGAGATTTTGGTTATTGATCATCGGTCTCACTATGGTTTTCGAGTAGTTCTGGTTGTAACGTTTGCCGGTGCGACGTTTTAGGACGATGTAATTGGTATCTCATGGCGAGAATGACCCATTTATAGCCACTTTGAGAACACACTTTATATGTTAATGGAAGTTGAGATTTTGGTTATTATCATCGGTCTCACTGTAATTGGTATCTCATGGAGAGAATGGCCCATTTATAGCCACTTTGAGAACACACTCTATATGTTAATGGAAGTTGAGATTTTGGTTATTGATCATCGGTCTCACTATAGTTTTCGAGTAGTTCCGGTCGTAACGTTTGCCGGTGCGAAGTTTTAGGACGATGTAATTGGTATCTCATGGTGAGAATGGCCCATTTTTAGCCACTTTGAGAACACACTCTATATGTTAATGGAAGTTGAGATTTTGGTTATTGATCATCGGTCTCACTATGGTTTTCGAGTAGTTCCGGTTGTAACGTTTGCCGGTGCGAAGTTTTAGGACGATGTAATTGGTATCTCATGGCGAGAATGGCCCATTTATAGCCACTTTGAGAACACACTCTATATGTTAATGGAAGTTGAGATTTTGGTTATTGATCATCAGTTTCACTATGGGTTTCGAGTAGTTCCGGTTGTAACGTGTGCCGGTGCAAAGTTTTAGGACGATGTAATTGGTATCTCATGGCGAGAATGGCCCATTTATAGCCACTTTGAGAACACACTCTATATGTTAATGGAAGTTGAGATTTTGGTTATTGATCATCGGTCTCACTATAGTTTTCGAGTAGTTCCGGTTGTAACGTTTGCCGGTGCGAAGTTTTAGGACGATGTAATTGGTATCTCATGGCGAGAATGACCCATTTATAGCCACTTTGAGAACACACTCTATATGTTAATGGAAGTTGAGATTTTGGTTATTATCATCGGTCTCACTGTAATTGGTATCTCATGGAGAGAATGGCCCATTTATAGCCACTTTGAGAACACACTCTATATGTTAATGGAAGTTGAGATTTTGGTTATTGATCATCGGTCTCACTATAGTTTTCGAGTAGTTCCGGTCGTAACGTTTGCCGGTGCGAAGTTTTAGTACGATGTAATTGGTATCTCATGGTGAGAATGGCCCATTTTTAGCCACTTTGAGAACACACTCTATATGTTAATGGAAGTTGAGATTTTGGTTATTGATCATCGGTCTCACTATGGTTTTCGAGTAGTTCCGGTTGTAACGTTTGCCGGTGCGAAGTTTTAGGACGATGTAATTGGTATCTCATGGCGAGAATGGCCCATTTATAGCCACTTTGAGAACACACTCTATATGTTAATGGAAGTTGAGATTTTGGTTATTGATCATCAGTTTCACTATGGGTTTCGAGTAGTTCCGGTTGTAACGTGTGCCGGTGCAAAGTTTTAGGACGATGTAATTGGTATCTCATGGCGAGAATGGCCCATTTATAGCCACTTTGAGAACACACTCTATATGTTAATGGAAGTTGAGATTTTGGTTATTGATCATCGGTCTCACTATGGTTTTCGAGTAGTTCTGGTTGTAACGTTTGCCGGTGCGACGTTTTAGGACGATGTAATTGGTATCTCATGGCAAGAATGACCCATTTATAGCCACTTTGAGAACACACTCTATATGTTAATGGAAGTTGAGATTTTGGTTATTGATCATCGGTCTGACTATGGTTTTCGAGTAGTTCCGGTCGTAACGTTTGCCGGTGCGAAGTTTTAGGACGATGTAATTGGTATCTCATGGCGAGAATGGCCCATTTATAGCCACTTTGAGAACACACTCTATATGTTAATGGAAGTTGAGATTTTGGTTATTGATTATTGGTCTCACTATGGTTTTCGAGTAGTTCCGGTCGTAACGTTTGCCGGTGCGAAGTTTTAGGACGATGTAATTGGTATCTCATGGCGAGAATGGCCCATTTATAGCCACTTTGAGAACACACTCTATATGTTAATGGAAGTTGAGATTTTGGTTATTGATCATCGGTCTCACTATGGTTTTCGAATAGTTCCGGTTGTAACGTTTGCCGGTGCGAAGTTTTAGGACGATGTAATTGGTATCTCATGGCGAGAATGGCCCATTTATAGCCACTTTGAGAACACACTCTATATGTTAATGGAAGTTGAGATTTTGGTTATTGATCATCGGTCTCACTATGGTTTTCGAGTAGTTCCGGTTGTAACGTTTGCCGGTGCGAAGTTTTAGAACGATGTAATTGGTATCCCATGGCGAGAATGGCCCATTTATAGCCACTTTGAGAACACACTCTATATGTTAATGGAAGTTGAGATTTTGGTTATTGATCATCGGTCTCACTATGGTTTTCGAGTAGTTCCGGTTGTAACGTTTGCCGGTGCGAAGTTTTAGGACGATGTAATTGGTATCTCATATATATATATATATATATATATATATATATATATATATATATATATATATATATATATATATATATATATATATATATATATATATATATATATATATATATATATATATATATATATATATATATATATATATATATATACATATATATATATATATATATATATATATATATATATATATATATATATATATATATATATATATATATATATATATATATATATATATATATATATATATATATATATATATATATATATATATATATATATATATATATATATATATATATATATATATATATATATATATATATATATATATATATATATATATTCAATGCCTTCTATACTACTGGCCTTTTACTACTCTCATTTTTCGCACATGACGTCAATTTAAGTCTATACCGAGACTGCGCAATAATAATTTTAGGATATTTACACTAACAAAGCAACTAGAGAAAGCAACAACAACGTCGACTTAGCGTGTCGTCATCATTTGGTGTAAGCGGCCAGTAGTTTAGAAGGCATTGTATATATATATATATATATATATATATATATATATATATATATATATATTTTGTGCATCACCTCTTAACTTTTTATAAATTCATATATGTGTAAATGACGTAAATTTTTTGGGTTTTATTTTTTTCTGTTTTATACTTTTACTTAATTTTTTCTTATTTCTTTATACTTTTTTATTTTTTTTTAGATTTTTTTTTTTGATTTATATTTTTTTAAATTTTGTTTTGTTTCTTTTTTCATTTTATTTGATAATTTTTTTATATGTTTTTTGCATTGGTCATCGGTCATTCGTGGTATAAGATAGTCGGGTGTTTGCGACGATGAGGGGTGGACCCTTTAATTTTTTATAATTTCGTAAATGGGTTTGTAATTCTATTTTAATTTTTTTTTTATTTATTTTATAATTTGTTTTAATTTTTGTTTATAATTTTTTTATTTAATCTTTTTTTTTACATTGGTCATTCGTCATTCGTGACAAAAGATAGTCGGGCGTTGGCGACGATGAATGGGGAACCCCAAAATTTTTTATAAATTCGTAAATGTGTTCAAATTCAAATTCAATTTTTTTGTTTTTTATTTTTTAATTTTGTTTTATTTTTTTTTTATAATTTTTTTTTATTTTTTTATATTTTTTTACATTGGTCATTGGTTATTCGTGGTAAAAGATAGTCGGGTGTTTGCGACGATGAGGGGTAAACCCTACAATTTTTTTATAAATTCGTAAATGTGTTTGTAATTCAATTTTTTTTTAATTTTTTTTATTTTTTTAATTTTTTTTATAATTTTTTAATTTTTTTTTTGTAATTTTTTTATTTAATCTTTTTTTTACATTGGTCATTCGTCGTTCGTGACAAAAGATAGTCAGCCGTTCGCGACAATGAATGGGGAACCCTCCAATTTTTTTATAAATTCGTAAATGTGTTCAAATTCAAATTCAAATTCAATTTTTTTGTTTTTTATTTTTTAATTTTTTTAATTTTTTTTTAATAATTTTTTTATTTTTTTATATTTTTTTACTTTGGTCATCGGTCATTCGTGATAAAAGATAGTCGGGTGTTTGCGACGATGAGCGGTAATCCCTACAATTTTTTATAAATTCGTAAATGTGTTTGTAATTCAAATTTTTTGTGTTTTATTTTTTTTAGATTTTTTATTTTTTATTTTTTTTTAATTGAGTATAATATTAAATGTGGTTTAGCTTTGTGAGTCTCACTCCTAATTTTAATGACGGTGTTTTTCAAATCGTCAAACAGTTCCCAGTAGTTTTCTTTTTTGCAGTAGGCAGTGTAATGTTTTTGTTCCGTGCTATAGTTTACTAGAGAATTTATTTCAAATGATTTGTTATTGAAAAACAACGTTGATGGAATATCTCTCAATGCAACCAATGGTTGTTTATGGCAATTCAAATATTCAGTGTTTAACACTATATATGCTTTAATTTCAAATGTTCGTGCAAACAAAGTTTGGTTGCAGCATTTCTTTGGTGGAATCGTTGTAATGCAATTCAATAAATTTTTTATGCCAAATTCCTCCAATAACGTCATATTTAACTGAACATATGGTCGATATTCTTTTGTTTCTTTCGAGCATATTGAACATTCAAATTCTGCTACGATACTTGGTTCCGTCTTTAAAATGTGGTCTGACACAAGGGTTATGTTCGATTCACAGTTCGTAGCAAATCCGAAGTCATATCTCACATTTTTCTTGAGGTCGTACAAAGCATGGTAGCGTAAGTTTTCTATGTCACTGAAATTATTACCTGAACACATAGCGCTTATTAATTTGTGAACCGGGAGTGTTTCATTTTTATAAATGCTTTCATCGTTTAATTTAATGTTGCAAAGACACTGCACAAAAGAGTCAAACGCACACGTATTTTTATATGTGGAACTATCACTTAAAGACCCATTTTTTAAAAAACCCATTGTATACGGACGTACTTCATAATTTTTCTCTTTCTTTGCAATAGGCCCGTTGGATTTCGTATTCATAATTACCGTGCACGACTCTGTCAATTGCTCCTCGTCAGTTTTTCGAATAAAATCATTTATCTTTTTAAAATTGAAATTTGATTTGTTCCTGTTATTAAGGGTTTTTTTTCCAAACTTCGCTTATTAATAAACTCTTTGACATGGTTATTCCTTTCGTATTCGAATTTAATTTCAAACGTTTTAAGGATAGTTTAGGAATTTTTGATTTCAATCTCGCAAAAATATATTTATCACGTTGATTTATTTCCTTCAACACTCTTAGACATTTGGTGGGAAGTTTGCCCAAATGTGACGCTTCACGGCATCTTCTTTTTATAATGGAAACGTAATTTTCTACGTGGCTGTTGCTTAATCTACCACTTTCAGTAAGAAGCTGACTCCACATTGGTAGATATGTGACATATTTTTTGGTGAATTTTACTAAAAAATCCGGGTTGTAAAAATTATTGACTGCACATTTCATTTGGGGTTCTTCGGGAATAAACTTATTAAAAATGTCTTGGAAATCAACAAAAAAGGGACTCTGTTCATAAATGGTTTTCGAACTTAATTCATGAACATCATCAAAACCGATTTCAGCAGTACTCTGACAATTTTCCGATTTTATTTCAGATTGTGAACAAGCCTTCATAATCGTATTTAAAGAATCCACCGTGGTTTTATATTATATTTTGATTTTAACGTAATTACAAAATATTTAAATATTATTTTTAATTGCTCGTAGTCTGATGCAACGAAAAATGTTGATATAATCTCTTTGACGTATTTGTTATAGTTTGTTGACGGCCGGAAATGTTCGTTTACGTCACGCATCATGTTCTTCATGAGATGAGAACAGCAAAGGTGTACTTTTACATACTGATTTAGTTTGTTATACAATATTACATGTTGGTGGCATAGTTTTAAATATTGAACAATGTTCAAATCGTTGAAACATTTTAATGCACTGTTTATTTGAGCATAGCTAAAATCAGTCACAATTATATTAAATAAAGGCCAAGAGTTGGCCTCCTCAGTAACAAATATTTTGAAACTATTTAAAGCAGTTAATATCGTCTCATAGGAATGACTGGCACTTACGAAATTGAAAATAGGCAATTGATCGGAGGGGTCATTTGGGTTTGATTTAATAGGTATAATTATTGTGTAATAATACACAATTGGCGATTCCTTGTTTGGAGGACGTACAAGTCCACCAATTGCATCCATATATGCAATCAATTCTTGCCCTTGCTTATATTTCTTTGCTAATTTTAGCATGTCTATTTGCATTTTGCTATATGCTATAACATAAAAAGGAATCAGTGATAAACGCTGAATATATTGGCTATTTCGATCATTTTTTTGAATTTGTATCTCTTTGTAAATGTCACGAATGTCATCTGAATCATTATCTTGTTGTCCCAATGCCTCAGACTTAATTTTTCTCAAGACATCGACAGTTTTACATTTTGTGATGGTTTTGGTATTTTCAACAAAATCTTTATCTTCTTCTTTGAAGAGAGATTCCGAAAAAATTTCCGCCGACTTCGTAAGAAGTTTATTTTTATAATTTGTTCTTAGCATCTTTGAAACAGATTTTGACTTCATAAATGGGTGACAAATATCATTTTGTGAACAATTCACTGAAAATATATTTTGTGTTTTTTGATATTTATTCGTTAATTTAAATTTGCGACATTTTAAATCCGATTTTCCGTAACCGTGTCCACAGTAAGCTGGAATATATATCGATTTTTTAAGAACCACGGAATCTTTAATATTTATTAAACATCCAGTCATATTTGTCAAAAATTCAGAAAATACATGGGTGTATATTAATTTATTAAACGTGCGGTTAGATTCGTCAAACACTTTCCTCCATATTTGTTCGGGTATCTCAATTTTATCATTTAATTCAAGATAACCTGGTTCGTGTGGTTTCTTTCGGGTGCTCACTGATTCCTTTGATTGGTTCAGTTCTGGTACTGAAAGGGGGGACAACTGAAAATCGTTTTGTTGTTCGGCAACAACATTTAACAACTCGAATTTTATAGTCTCCATTTCTGCGTAAGTTTTGCCCATTGTTTGCGCCGATTCATCGCAGACCTTTTTCGGAGAAGTTTCCTTATAATTATTAATAATCGGTTGGTGATTATTATTATCCAAAAATCTAAGACATACTATATCATTTCCTAATGTATGTTTTGGTTCGCAGGTAGATAATTCATTGATATTTATTGCATCAACTAATTTGGACTTTATTTTTCGGTTCCATATATGATAAATCTTTAGTCGATTTGCGCTATCATTTTTTATTTTCAACATATTACATATGTAATATTCCAATTTGCAAATTATTGATAGATATATAGATATATATCTATCAATAATTTGCAATTTGATCGCGGTATTTTAACATTAGTTAAATCACTACCATAAAGTATATTAATAGCATTGAATAAAGTAGATTCATTTAGTTTGGACAAATTTAGCTTGGTTTTATATCTTATTTGATTTTGCAACCGTTTGCAATTCATTATTGCACACAATTTTGTAAATTACTAATAATATTCAATTAAATTTTAATAACTTTTATTAAATCTCCAGAAAATAGCCCAGTTTTTTACAACACAGTGTTTTTTATATAATAAAATGAATGCTAAAATATCCAAATAATCCCAACAAATAACAACGTATGAAATATAAAATAATAAGTTTGTTTTGCTTAAATACGAAATAACTATTTAACCTCACCTTAACACATGTATTCTATTTACTATTTACACATTTATTTATTTAAATATATACTCGAAATGGTATAAAATCATAACTCAGAAAAACATGTAATAATAAAAATTTTAGTATAGTGTTTCTATGTTTATTTAAACTTAATTTTACGAATGTTTTTAGTATCGTATTGTTATATTACAGAATGATTATTCAATGGCTGTCATATTTTAAACTTATAATAAAAAGGTCGCGTAATGATAATAAAATATATTTATGATTTTAACAGTGTATTATTCAAGAAACGGGATTATAAAAACTAAAATAGAAATAAGCAATGCACGAAAAATGCATGAAAATTTAATTATGAAAGGTAAAGTTTCGCTGATTTTTCAAAACAAATGATCGAGTTTATAAAACAGTCAAAATTAAATCGGACAATTTTCAAAACTTCAACTTCTACGGATATTATGGTACAGTAAAATCGCAGTATAACAATTAACGTTCGACAAATGACATTCGTTTATTGCAACCAATACTATAGGTATTGAATTTTCATTAGAAAATGTAAGGTTAACTTTTCGGTTATAATAAACTTCAAATATAACACTAAATCAAACAGTTGAGTAATTTTAGTTATAAAATATTCTGATTAACAAACTTGTTAATTCGCCAATCTCAGTTTCTTCTCTAGAGAATAACACTCTTAAAACTGTTTGTTTATTTTTACTGGAGGTGTATACATGCAAGAATCAATAATTTTGTTTGTATGTGTGTGTGTGTGTGTGTGTGTGTGTGTGTGTGTGTGTGTGTGTGTGTGTGTGTGTGTGTGTGTGTGTGTGTGTGTGTGTGTGTTTGTGTGTTTGAGTCTGTGTGTGTGTTTGAGTCTGTGTGTGTGTGTGTGTGTGTGTGTGTGTGTGTGTGTGTGTGTGTGTGTGTGTGTGTGTGTGTGTGTGTGTGTGTGTGAGTGTGCGTGTTCTCAAACTGGCCATATATGGGCCATTCTCGCCTTGAAATACCAATTACATCGTCCTAAGTTTTTGCACCGGCAAACATTACGACCAGAACTACTCGAAAACCATAGTGAGACCGATGATCAATAACCAAAATCTCAACTTCCATTAACATATAGAGTATGTTCTCAAAGTGGCTATATATGGGCCATTCTCGCCATAAGATACCAATTACATCGTCCTAAAACTTCGCACCGGCAAACATTACGACCAGAACTACTCGAAAACCATAGTGAGACCGATGATCAATACCCAAAATCTCAACTTCTATTTAGATGGGCTTATTAATTTGGGCTTACTCAAAAATTTATAACGACAAATATTTTCGTATTTTGGGCTTACATCATTAAAATGTCGTGACATACGATTTTTTTTTGGGCTGACATTTCATATGCGACAGAATAATATTTTTGTTTTTGGGCTGACATCATTAAAATGTCGTGACATACGATTTTTTGGGCTGACAGTTCGTACGTGATAGAATTTATAGTTATCCTGTTGCCACTGCGTTTTTTTGGGCTGACACTTGGGCCAACTTCACATACATTTATATTTCGAGAATTTTTCGCAATATTCAAAAATTGTCTCTTAGATTTTAATTTTTTGTTTTTTTTCGGATTCCTTATGTACTATTGGCATGCAAAAGTGTTTTTTGTTTTTTATTTTGACATTCGAAATTCCCGTTATTCGATATGTCAGTTTTGATGTCTTTCGCACTTTTAATATTGTGTCTATATATAAAATGTTGGATTCGTTCTGTAAAAGATATTGTTTTCGTTTTTCCTACGTTAGAAAGGTAAATATTTATGGTTAACAAATAAATTAAAACAAAATTCAAAGTACCGTTATTTTCGAAGTTATGGCAATATATATGTGCGCACGGCTTTTTACCGCTAGCTACCAAAATCTTAATACTACTTATACAGGGTTTGAAAGGTAGAGGTCCAGCCTTTTAAACAAGCTATAAATCGTATTTGCACTGCATCTAGTTTGGCTGCTACATGACTTTAAAGTTGAAAAATTATAAAATTTTCATTTTTTTCGTTGTGAATGTGAATCAAATTTAGAGAAAAAGGCGACATATATGCTATTCCTAGAAATAACTTTGATCACAATTAAGTAGAGCTTCAAATGAATCTTAAAGCAAAACTTTATGTTACATAATTTCAGCACCAGAGGATTTCAAATTTAAAATGTTTAAGTTTTAAACTTGAAAATCAAATATTTTAAATGAGATTTTGCGAGGGTGCTTGATAATAAGGGAATTTTATCGGCGTTTTATAGTAAAATAACCTTGGTCTAATTATAACAGCGAGTGAGCTGTTATATCTAGGAAAGCCAACAGATAGAGTTTGTTAGAAAGTTTATTGTACCGGGTGAGTCATGGCTAAGGTAACCTAAAACAGAACGCCCTTATCATCAAAATTACACTTGCTTGACGTAATTTATTAGCCCTATGTGTTAAGTTTATTGTTTATTATGTTTGTTATATTGCGTGAGTCACTTTATTTTACTCTCGCAGGTACGTTTCTCATTGTTTTATATATCTCTAGTATAATGTAGTTTAGGTAGTTTTCGTGATTTTCGTACCGTATGAGTCATAAGGCTAAGGTATCATAAAATATAGCGCCTATAGGTGTTTGGTTTATTGTTTATTATGTTTGTTATATTATGTGAGTCACTTTATTTTACTCTCTCAGGTATGTATCTTATTGTTTTATATATCCCTAGTATAATGTAGTTTAGGTAGTTTTCGTGATTTAAAGTTTCTACTCGAATAAACATTTTTTGTATCGAATTATATGGTTCGATACGCCTCTTCCAATGTTTGCTATTGTCAACTATAAGTGAATCTGACGGCAGTAAAAGAACTCACATTTAAAACTTTTACAGTTCTCAATACAAATAGATAAATAAATGTTTACTTTACTTAGTTAATACTTAACAGTAAACGACGTAATAGTGCTCTTGTAAATTTTTAAATATTTCTCGTAAAGTAAAAGATGGTAAATCCACAGTGTTGTAATCCATTTGAATTGGAAAATCATAAATATATAAAACAACAATCTAGAGCCGTTAGCGAAGCATTAGCCGAAAAAGCCAAAAAGTATTTAAACCGCGATTTATCCAGACAGAGAATTTGTGGAAAATGCAGCATAAAATTATACAAATTAAACGATGTATCAATTATAACAAACCCAGCTTCCGAATTTGTAAGTCAACTTCCATCATCATCTGGATCTTCTGCTTCAAATCAATCGGAGTCGATATCACTGCCACCAACGGAAATGTTCCGAGAAGCTTATATCGAAGAGTTCTCTGAAATATGTATACGATTGGGTGGATCACCAGCAAAAAAACACAGCCTCATTGAGCCAGGTGTAACGCCGTCCTCTACGGCGCGGCGTCACCGCGCATACTAATGGTAATACATAATAATACGTCAGTATAATTTGGGAGAGTGAGGTTTTGTGCAACCCTACCGATTACACAAAAAAAAAATTTTGTTATTGTTGGGTACTTGAAACACCGATATATAGAGGGGCGAGATCAAAGAAAAAAAGAAAAGAATAAAATCGGACGCGGAGGTGAAAACAAAAAAAATCTTTTTCTGTGCGTAGTATTTGAGAAAAAAAAAAATTTTAAAATTAGATATTACGAAATAAAGTACGCGATCGTAAAAGTGATAGCAAAAAAAAAAAAGCAATAAATAAAAAGACAAAACCCGGGAACAACATCGATTGTTCTGGTAAAAAATTATATGATTGTAAAATTAGTTATACCGTAGACAGACACAAAATTTATCGCGATTTTCAGTTATCTAGATTGAAAATAAAATTATAAAAATTGTGATAAAAAAATTGTGGTGACAGACAGTAACCCGATTTTTGCAAGTGTGCCTAATTTATCAGGATAGATTGCATTTATCAAGTTATGAAAACTTAATAATTCTGTTTTGAAAAAATCGTGTACAGACAGACAGGCAGAAATAACTTAATAATCTAGATAACGAAGTTATCTAGTTTGTGTCTGTCTACGGTATTAGTGCATTAAAACAAAAATAAAAAAAAAAGGTCTCTGGGACCGATTGAAATAAATTTATGTTTTTTTTGGTGAAATAAATTAAAGGGCATACAGTGTATACGCCTGTAACAAAACAAAAAAAAACGTTTTATTTGGGTTTATTTAAAAACGTTAATTCGGGGTGTGGTAGCCACAAGGTGGTAGTGTTTTCTGTGTTACGAAAACAAACTGTTAAAAACAAACAAGAATATACACAGTAATCGGATATAGCTGAGCAGACACGGACGCGACCAACGCGGCGTAAAATAAAGAAAAGCTACGGGCATTTTACATCAGGAAGGTTGGTACGGGACTCCGTACCAATCAACAGGTACGTGTCAGACACTTGAATTGTCTTTTTTTCCCTGTTCCCCTAGAACATTGGAAACAGTAATAACCAACAATATTTTTTTTGTTCCCCTTCGTCAATTCGCGAGGTTTGAACGATCCGCGGCCAGACTGGATAAAGCAGCAGTTATATATGTATGGGGATTGTCGGGACGATAGCTCAACTCGCCAGTGAAAATCAATGTGGAGGAACGAGGTCATCCCAGATGCCGCTATAACGAGAGATGTCTACATCACGCGAGAAGAAATTAAGGTCGATTTTGTTTTTTTTTACACTAATAATTAGCATTATAATATTATTAGTCGTTACTAGTTTTTTTTCCTAAAAATTTTTTTGGTTAGTGTAAATCTTGTATGTAACGATATTGTTTCGTGGGTGTATTTTATTTAATTGCGCTATCGCGATGTTAGTTTAGTTTTCGAATACGTTAAACATTGTTTTGATTCCAATTTTTTTTATTTTTTTATTTTCGTGTGGGTTTGGATACTATTATTTGGGTTGTTATTCGCCTCTACCGGGGTTCGATTTGGATTTTTTTTTTTTTGAATTTTTTGTTGCTTTGGCTTACGTTAATATGAGCGATTAAAATATTTTTGGTATACGTAGATGGTGACATTGGAGTAGCGTTAAAATAAATGGTTCGTTGCATATTATACGTTTTCTCTTCATTTTTGATTTGCGGTGTATGCAAGGAGTATGCAAGCCTCGACAACCCCCACGCTCATCCCTGAGCCTAGCCGGCTACCAATCACCGCGTCAAGGCCTCTGCGTACTCATTCTGATAGTGGGATTTGAAACATAAGTTTCAAATTGCGCTACAGTGGCGCCCAATCCACGGTTATATAATATTGGCATTTGTTTTATTGTTAGTTTTTATATTTTTTTTTTAGCCATATCATATATAAATGTTTTCAGTCAGCACCTTTAATCAACTTTTGTTCCGCTATCTTAGTCGTTTGATATAGAATGTTTAAAGGTGTTTACATATTGATTCCGGTTATATCTTTTGTTTTCCATTTAGCGTTATTTCGTTAAACTTTGGATACCGCAATGATACTTGTTCCGCTTGTAGAGTGTCTGAGTTTAGGTTTTGTGGTGTCATTGTACATAACGGAATACCCCGTTCCCAAGTAACTTCAATTCGGTTTTTTTTCATCATCATATCATTTATTTGGTCATTGAGTCATTTCCCCGTTTCCGCTTCGTGTAGACTTCGGTCTGTATTACTCAATGCTAAATAACCTATACATTGACAACTCGAATATAAACATTAATTTCCCGATTTGGTTTGATAATATTATGATTTATGTTTTGGTTGGACATATGTATTCTCAGTTATTTTACCTTCATATTATAGCATCTGCCTCTTCGCAACGAATCATTGGTTCTTTTATTTTACACTCCCATCTTGGGTACCAAATGTCTGTTCCAGTTTCACCGTCTACGTACCATTCGCCTTATTTATTTTGAATTAATAATTTTTTTTGTACCCTAGTAATTCTTACTACAACGGTTGTTGAATCTGAATATTTTTTGTTGTTATACTGGATAATTTCCAATTCCACTTACCTATAATTAAGTACTATTATTATCATTACTATTACCATTATCTTTAAACGATTACGTGTTATTATTGAATCTAAAAGTAGAATAAGTTTTTATCGCTTACCATTTATTTAAGTATATGCGCACAACTAGCGTTTTGATTTTTTTATATAAAACGGTGTTCTATCTGTCGTGTTGGATCCCAATTCACATACTACAGTAAGTTCTAGTAAAATTTGACAGTGTGTTTGACATATTACCGAAATGGATATATTTAATTTGAAGCCAGACGAGCTGGATATCGAGTGCGAAATCCGAGGAATTTCTCCAAATTCTTCCGACGCGGTTGATTCCCTAGCCAAACAAATCTCCGATGAAAAACTTGGTACAGGTACAATTCCAAAAAAAATGCATACTAGAGCCTATAAACGACCCGATTTAGAAATCGAGAACTGCCGATCCAAAGTATTGCGCTTAAAGGAGGATATAGCCACAATTAACGTTCCGAAGGATGAACAAGCCTCTAAAGCGCAGCAATTGGTTACTCGTTTGTTGCATGTTCGCGGTCGATTGGAGCGAGCGGCAAATTCGCCTACTTACCGAGAACCAGCTTGTGCAATATTACAACCATGCTCCGATTTGTTGGCGTCTCTCAACAAGTACTTAGAAAACCCTGAAAAGCTGGATGAATCCCTTAAGGATTCATTGCAAGTTGAAATCGAACCATTACCCCAGATGCCGATGATTCTTGAGGACTTGAACGAAAGTGATGAAGAGAAAAATCCATCAGCCGCGATTGGAATTATTAGTAAAGAAGGGAACGCAGAATCGTCAAAGCAAGTTATTCCAGGAAGGCCGGTCGAAACCAATACGTCGGAACAAAATTCCATGATGATTTCTGTGATGTTAGCACAGATGGAACAGCTGTCTAAACAGTTGCAGCTATTGAATCACCACCAAACTTGTCTCCAGAAACAATTATCGAATCAAACAACAGGGTTGGTTACGAATCCAATGGTTATGCCAACACCGACTAACGTGCCGTTCCTTACCATGGGTCAGCCTCCAGTAGGTGTTGAAGAGCCACAAAACTCCATTAAATTTGCAACAGAAACGGCAAATGTTCCTCCAGTAATCGGTAAGAGTAATCAGTTACCCATATTCCACTCCAATGGCAGTCCTTTGTTCATTGCTAAATATACGCATACAGATCACACAGAGTCCCAACATAATAGCACTTTTCAATCAAACCAGATACCTGGACAAAATCAGCGCTTTGAGGAAACCACAGGTTCCAGGCCCCTTACGAATCCTCACTCGACCCCTAATAGAAGTGATCCTCGGCCATTATATCGCAGTGGCATATCTTATAGCGGTTGCCCAAAGGGTATCACTGTCGAGATGTTTTTGTTTTCAATTAGAAACAGTGTGAGCCGCAAAGCAATTATCCCCTGAATATCTAATGTCCGAGATTCATACGGTATTAAAGGATGTTGCCCTGCAATGGTTTTGGACCTACCGGAAATTAAATCCTAATGCATCTTGGTCCAAATTTAAGCGTAATTTTATAGAACGATTTAAAGATCGACGAAGCAACTACGAAATTAGGCGTAGTATAGAATCCCGTAAACAGAAAAATGTTGAAAACTTTATCGATTTTTATCAGACTGTTTGGAACCTTACCCTCCAATGTCACACTCCATACAAGGACGAAGAATTAATCCAAATCTTGATCTCAAATACAACCCCCGCACTCCAATATCACCTAACAGTTCGAAGATTCGACAGTATAAACGATCTAATCCGAAGTTGCGTAGCTTGGGAAGAGACTTTCAAACGATTTCGGATATCGCCTGTCAATCAGTTACCTTTTAAACGATCTATAAACGAACTGAATTATGAAATCCGTGATGAAAATCGAAGTCCTAGTCTTAATCAGGCTATAGAATCCGACCATTATTTTTCCGCCCTTCGAAAGCAAACGGGCAACACGTCGAATGAACCGCCACATCTAAATAGTTCTGCTGGATCGGATAAATACATTATATGTTACAATTGTTCGGACATCGGACATGCGTTTATGGACTGTCCCGTCCCACCGACCGGCATCTTCTGCTATCGATGTGGGCTGAAAGACACTATATCGACCAGATGTTCGCGATGTGCGGGAAACGCTACGAGAGGCCACTGGAAATCTGGGAGTCAGGAGCCTCCAAAAACGCTGCTACCCAGGTCTTCCCGAGAGAACCAAACAAATCCATGAATCCACCTCACCAACCAAACTTTCCTCCCACTACCTCTTTAATTAATACTAAAAACAGTCCTACCGAACAAATAATTGTTACTTCCAATTGGCCACCTATCGAGTCACCCAACCCTTACCGAAAGTTATGTCGCGTTTACACGGAAAGCCGCAAATTGAGATCGCTCAATCGAGAATTCTGCACTCCATCAGAGGATCTTAGTTGTGTTTATTAACATCACCGATTGAAATCAATGATGAAAATTCGATTTGCATCTAGCCTCTGATGGGATTCGAACCCAGTACCTCCCGGTCCAAGTGCCGAAAGTTTAACCACTGCACCACTTGTCCGGTGTCTGTTTAGATAAAAAATGACCAATTTTATAAAATGTTCCTTTATAAACTATATTTTTATAATATTTTATATCATCGCTGATTATTAAAGGAAATAAGGTAAGATACAGTATGTTCAACAAGAGCGTGTACAGCATAACTATACTTAAAACTATAGGAACAAATATGGGAGGGGCTTACATCGGTTTTCTATTGATTTCTCTTGGACGCCATAAAACAATCGTTAGTTTAGCTGCAACTGTTTAGCGGATACCAGGCATGAAAGAAATGAGTGTGATTTATAAAACCCGATTTCTAGCGGTGTTTTTAAGTGTACATCCGAAAGGACCAAAAATGTCGGTTGCAAGTGCAGCAAATTATATGAAAAAGTCGAAAACATTTGTACAGAAGAGGATTACACATTATTCAATGTATAAAAATGTTCACGATTTGCCAGATAGAGGCAAAATCCGAACCACTACAAAAAAGGAGGATGAGGCCATTTTACAGTCATTTGATGAAAATTCTTCGCTTACGCTGGATGGAGCTGTGCCAAAATTGACGAAAAAGAATAGTATTTTACCAAAAACAACATGGCTACGCATATGGAAATACTTTGGTCAAATCACTGGCAACACAAAAATACATAGAAAAGTAACTTTCGCGGGCGAATGAACATAAAAACAAAAAAAAATTGAATATTGTGTGTACCGATGAATCATCCTTTTGGGGTTTAAATGTTAAAAGGCGTGTATGACGAACTAAGCAAAAAAAGGATTGTCCGAACTGTGGCGCACTCGCCCTAGCTAAATGTATGGGGATGCTTCACCAAGCAAGGTTTTGGTAAATTAATCGTTGCCACACGGAGGTTAAACGCACTTTACATGAATAAAATTTATTCAAGAGGTTTGTTACCATCTACCCTGAAATGGTTTAGAGCGGGGAGCTCTAATTGGATCTTACAAGAAAACAAAATGGGCATCACATTATTGGGTTCGCCGTCTCATGCACCTAATTCCAATTCGATCAAAATTAATGGGCACTCATGAAGATTAAGCTGAAAATGTACCACATAAAAAATTTGAGTGCTCTAGCGCGAGCGGTCCGGAAGATATGGAAAAATGTAACACCACAGTATGCAGCAGAAAAATTAGTTGATAGTATGAACAAAAGGAGCCAGGCAATTATTAACGCGACCTGATGAGAAGACTGATTTTTTCAAATCAATATTCTCATTTGTTCGAAACTGATTGTTGTGATTCTTACACATTAGCCATCTATAAGTCAAAAATTCAAATTTATCCGCGATCCAGCGTTAAAGGAAAGAAAGTATGGGGTGGTGGTTGGGAAGTTGATTGTGTATAAGTAAGTGTCGATTATCATATTCGTTTGTCACACAGATAGTGACGCTAAAATGGAAGAATTTCCTACGGTTTGTGAATTTAATTCGAGAGTGCTGAAATATACCAATATACAGAACAATCACAATAACACCATTACAATTGCAAAAACCAAAGTAAAATATAGTTATAATAAAATTCGTGAATGCGAAAAGTTAGTTGTTAAAATAGAATATAGATGGAAATGTGAAAGAATCAAATTTCGTACGCTATGCAGTAATTCGCTAGTAGTACAACTACATGGTATGTTCTATATATATAGACAATATTCCAATGAATAATACAACATCAGTCGTCGCGACCTGATGAGAAGACTGATTTTTTCAAATCAATATTCTCATTTGTTCGAAACTGATTGTTGTGATTCTTACACATTAGCCATCTATAAGTCTAAAATTCAAAATTATTAACAGTAATGGTGACTTTACTATATTTTAGTTGATAGCGCCCTAGAAAATACAACAAACTTTCATAATAAAAACAAAAAAAAACGTAGTTTTATTTTTACTTAGGTTTTTCCCGTACACGCTCTTGTTGCACATACTGTATAATTCACTTAGTATATTCACGTGGTATATAATTTGCGTATACGAAGTAGTGTTTCGTGCTTATACTGTTTATATATTTGAAGAACAGACTCAAGTCGATAACACCATAGCTGTATGATTGGACCACATTTCTTAATTATTGTGGAATAATGATTCAAATTATGAAACTTTAGTTTCAAAGAATCATTGAATAAACCGGTTTTAAAGTGTTGTGTTTCGTAATCATCTCTTGAAGAATTCTTACAGAATCTTCCCAAGTAACATTTGATAGAGCTACTAGTGGCAGTGTTGCTCTGCTGCAGCTTTAGATTAGCAAGCAGGTAGCTGTTTTCTCTATATCAGTAGCAATATATGCTTCAGGCTTTAGTAGAAAAATTGTTTGCTCTATAAATTATGTTTTAGTCACTCTAAGCTTTAATATTTTATAGAGCTTATTGTTCTATTTTGTAGCTTTATAAGCTAATTTAGAGCTTAGAAAATTACAGTAATGGAGCATATCAAATTTTAGAGCTATTAATTTTTAATTAGCATTAATATAGCAACATTTGCTCTACTTCAGCTCACTAAAAGCCATGAGCTTTCTACAAATCAGCTCGAAAGGAATATAAATTGTAGTTTATTTAAAGCACATTTAAGAAAACAATAAAATATTTTTTCATGTACTTTGATGGTTTTGATACATGAAGACTATAGAAAATACGTGCGACGAAGTAACAAAGCATTATTCTATTTTAATTGTTTATTTCTTTGATTTGTGAAAACGTGCAAAATGTATCGCTCCCACACGTAACTGAATTATTTTCAACAAAACGATGAATGTTGACACCTCATCTCAAATTTACCGGCCAACAAGAAGGATATCTAACCTTTCAGTTGATTTTCCAAAAGCTGGTACATAATGTCGATTATATCAGTTGCCTGGAAATCGGTTTCTGATGGTTCAGGGTTGACCTCTATAAAATTCTCTTCCAACAACACTATGTTTGACGTTGAAAGTACTTCTTTGATTGGCGCACTAATTTTGGAGTCTTCCTTGTGCGCTTCAACCGTAGGAACTGGAGCGGTTGTCATTCTCTCTGCGATCAAATCGAAGTTGGGTTCAGGCGAACGAGTGACGTTAGGATTCTTAAACCTGTTACACGTCGTACCAGTTGTGGTGTCACAATCACTTTCGTACACATCGTCCTCGGTTGTCATATATGTTGAAATTAATTCTTCCTCAATTTGTTCCGCCATACTGTATGATGTGATTTTGCTTCTTTTTACTACTCATGGTCTAGCCATCCAATTTGTTTTATCTGGCTGTTCATACGGATTTTTAATAATTTTATTCCTTTTAATTGTGCTCCAATTTATTGGTGGATACCAGAACACACCATTGTGTACTAACGCTTCCGGAATAATTGTAAGCGTATATCCCTTTTTTGACATCTCTTGAATTATTTTATATGACATTTTAGTTATTTATACTATCATATAAGTATAATTTTTGTCAACTATGGAAGTCGCAGGCCATCATTTTGAACACTTATTTTAAGCCAAAATTATTTTATTCACCTGCCATTTACATTAATAAATTGTTTTGATGACGAATTTTGAGTATTTTCAATGAAAACGTGATGTTTTTTATTTCAAACGTATTGCAGAATCGAATGCGTGTGTTCTAAGAAGAAGAAATTGAAAAAATTGAATTTCGTCGATTACAACGCCATCTATCATGAACCAAACAAAATATTTCATTCAAATCATACGTACTTTTAGTCGTAGAATCCGTTTCTACAATAAAAAATATGGCTTCCTATCTTAGTTTAAAAGTTACCCCCGCCCCACCTACAAAACGGGGAGTGGGGGACTATTTTCTTGCACTAATGTATTTCCCCTCGGTATGATTAAATTTTGATTTTTGATTATGGACATTTTTTCCGTAGAGTGGCTATTTTTCGAGATATTTGATCGTCTCAGTTTAAAAGAAACACATATGTATGTACATATGTATATATTAATATTATTAGCGAAAGTATAGTTTTGGTATATTTTATTTTATTATAAAATCAAATGATTCTATTATCGATCTTTTCTAAAGGCATGAGCTGTAATAATTATCAATCACAAGAGCTACAAGCTCGATAGTAATAACTTGATACGAGATCCTGATTTCTCAATTATAGAACCAATAGCATTACGTAAGCTATTATTTAAATTCTTCAAGAGGAAAAATACTGCTCTAAAATGTGCCAAACTAGCTCAATATAACTGCTAAATAAGCTTCAAGAACGCTGCTAGAGCAATATTTAAAGTTAACTGCTCTATTATACAGCTCTATAAGCGCTTCTAGAGTATATTTAGAGCCCAAATTGTTACTTGGGTTCATTGTGGCAGTCTAGCATTAAGTCGTCTGTAATTTGAATTGATAACAATAAATAATTGTAAACTGGATCATCAGTAGGAATTAAATCACCTACCAGTAGTGGGAAAAAGTGTAAACAATTTTGAATTTTGCGTGCTCACATTTTAAAACTACCAGATTTAATGTGGTGTGCTGCGATGGGGATACTGACATTTTTAATTTCCGATTCCCCGTATGCAAACATTTGCTTCCTATAATTAAGACTATCCAAAGAGAAATACTTTTTTTTATAAATAAAGTAATTTAATGAATGATGCAGGTTATATTTATATGTACAAAGAAATATTTCATGCATCATATCACAAGTAACATTATTTGTAACATGAAAATATTTAATTTCATTAATTTATTGAACTTTCTCGAATTCCAGTTTGCGACATATTATTTAAACTCAGATCCATTTATCCATATTTCTTAAACTTTCAGGAAATTGAGCAATTTCATTTTTCATTTCTCTTTTAGTACGTGAACATATTCTACATGATCGATGCGCATTAAACTAATTAGAATAAGCTAAAACAGTATTTAGGCCCAAATTATCCCCCAATATTAGGCCAAACATGAAATGCAATTTAGCGGTTTCATTTTGATATTGCACATCTAAACCATTTTCAATTAATTTATTAATTTCAATAATTAACGGCCGAAAGAGAACCGCTTGAATTTGGGTTGTTTG
The DNA here is from genome assembly GCA_932526605.1 of Nephrotoma flavescens. Classification (NCBI taxonomy): domain Eukaryota; kingdom Metazoa; phylum Arthropoda; class Insecta; order Diptera; family Tipulidae; genus Nephrotoma; species Nephrotoma flavescens. Next base: position 142,964,731 of record OW052220.1, read on the forward strand.
GCAATATAAATTTATGTTTCTTTAAGTATCGTTCAGTATTCGTTCACTTGGGTGCAAAAAAATCGCACATTGCTCAATTTTCCACAAAAGTTAAAAAATATCAAAAAAATTCCAATATTTGTTTAATTTTTTAATTCAGATACAAAATCTATTTCAATACCTATCCAGTGGTACCTTTTTTGTATTTGTATGTGCCATCAAACTGATTTTTGGGGGTAAACATTTGAGGTATACGTTTTTGAGAATTTGTCAGCATGAAAATTAGGGGTAAAAATCGAAATAAAACATGGAAATAAACAAAAAAAAAAACAGTTTCATTAATAAGAAGTATTCCCTCCCATGGCCCGAAAGACTGCTTCCATTCGATGCTGCTTTGATTTCACCAAAGTTTTCACAAAATATTGAAGTATCGCCTCCCACTCCTCTACGATCGCCTGTTGCAGCTCCTGTGGCCCTATTCTGGGAATTCCCTGGGAATAGGGAGCTTAGGAATGATTTTACGTAGCATATATCAGTTTTTTCTGACCTACTGAGAAAAAAAAAGTTTAATGGAAAATATTTAAAAATTGGAATAATTTTTCCATAGCGAAATTACCAGGAAAAGTTATTTCTAATTTTATTTTGTTTTCAAAAAAATTGACACTAACTTTTTACCTTAGTACGCAAGCAAAAAATTATTTAAATAAAATTTATATGTAAATTCTTTCCTCAACATCTCTGGCTCGAGCCCTTCTTTTCAACTCGTTCCATAAATGTTCGATGTGATTGAGGCCTGGCTTCGTGCTAGCCTCTTCATAACAAGCACATCCAACTCTTGAAGATACTGGTATACTACACCAGCCGTATGCGGTCTCGCATTATCCTGCATAAACAAAAGATTTTCATCAATAAACCCGGCAAAAGGTACGACGTACTCCTCGAGTATTTCCTCAATGTACCGTTGAGAATTCATTCCTCTTGATCGACAGCTAGTATTGGCTCGTGAGATGAATACAAGATCTGTCTTCGCCTCTAATGATATGCCTCCCCAGAACATGCACGATCCACCGCCATACGAGACACGTTCTTCAATGCAACATTGTGCATATTGCTCCCCTTGTCTTCTGTATACTCTTCCGCGTCCATCGGTGCCAAATAAACAAATCCTGCACTCGTCAGAGAACAGGACTGTTCTCCATTCTTTCTCTGTCCAATTCAAATGCTCTCAGTTTGCTGGTCCGTGTATAGTCAGATTAACTTCTCGAAGTCTTCTTTTAACTGTCCACCGAGTGACTTCGACTTTACGAACTTCTTGGAGCCGCCGTCCCAGTTGAACCGCATTCATATGGCGATTTCGCAACGAAGTTGTTACAAGAAAGCGGTCATCACGCTGTGCTGTAGCACGAAGTCAGCCAGATCGTTGTCGTCGACTGAAGCCACCAGTTTCCTGACATCTCTGCCACACTCGACGAACGGAGAATCGGCTCAAATTTAGTTGTAGAGCCACTTCACTTTGGTGCTGCTCCGCATAAATTAGTGCAACCACTTGTGCAGCTACCTCTGGTGTGGTATCAATTTCTTTGCTCCGGTTGAAGACGTATACAATAGAAGATCGTTCAGGCTAAGCGTCGATATGCGAATGATCACAATTCTGAGCGAGATATTTCATGACATGCTATTGTATTGATCTTGTTGAATTATTTTTAGAATTTAATTCGAAAGCCTGCTATATGCATTTGACAAAAACTCACTTTGTTGTCATATTACAAGTAATTTGGTGTGAGAATTTGGGATTTGGTGGTTGAGAGTTTGTGTGGGTGGTGTGTGTGTGCGTGGAAGTGGGTATGGAGGTGTTAAATGGTGATAATATGGGTGGTGCGGTATAGGGTGGTGCGATATAGGGTGGTGCGGGTGAGATGGGTTTTGAGGTTTTAATTGGATAGTGGGTGGGGGATGGTAATAATATTTAGATGTGGTGGTATGTGGTTGATTGGGGTCAGTTGAGATATGGTGGATTGGGATCGGTTGGGGTGGGTGTAGATGGGGTTAGGTAGGTGTGGGAGTGGGTGGTCGTAATATTTAAAATACGCAAATCACACGGCATATAAGTTCTTTATAGGCTACAAAAATGCTTAAAGAGTTCGGCTCCGAACCTTTCCCGTCTTTTTTTTTTTGATATTTTTGAACTTTTGTTGAAAATTGAGCAATGTGCGATTTTTTTGTACCCAAGTGTATTTTAGTATTTTACGTTGTTGTAGTTTTATTGTAATGGTTTTATTGTGATTGTTCCGTACATTGGTCTATAATCGTTCCGTACATTGGTCTGTAATTCGAATTATCTATAAATCAATCTATAATTCAAATTAAATTCTAATGTATTTTAGTATTATTTTTTCGATCGAGTATACAGTTTACTTTTAGTTCTAGTGCATAAACCACTATGAATACTCCAGCGACTACCATTTGTTTAGTTTAAGGACTTAAGTATATGGGTTGCTATAGATATCTAATTCTAAAAATAGAATAATTGTCATAATTGAATTTTTTGATGTTTTTGAATTTTTTTTTTTGTTTTTGAGCAATGTGCGACTTTTTTCCACCCACGAGTACCTTTACTAAAAAGTTCCAAGCATGTGAATTAAATATCATCTTAATTCGTTTCAGTGAGCAAGTTGGGTTCCTGTTTCTTCTTCTTCTTCATCACTCGAAAAGTCAAATTGCGAGTCGGTGCCGTTGAAACTTTCCGCCAAATCGTCCAACGCGAATAATTGTTTACGTTTTTTTTCACGTATGAGTGTGGTGTACGTTTGGTCCAATTTCGGAACATGTATTTTCTTATTAATAATTTTTTTAAGATGTAGTGCACAATTTTTTATTAAAAAATGATAATTTCCACTATTTTCAATGAAACTGTTATAATTGCTATAAAACAAATTTTTGCAATTACACTTAAAAAAGAGCACTAAACCCACATCGCACTGTCAAAATTTTGCTCCGGCCTCTTAAAATATTTCGTATTAAACTGCATGCACAATATAATGATAAAATGTAAATGACATAAATAGAAGAAAAACAGTAGAACTAAAATATATATAAAAGTAGAACGAAAAAAGACGGGAAAGGTTCGGAGCCGAACTCTTTAAGCATTTTTGTAGCCTATAAAGAACTTATATGCCGTGTGATTTGCGTATTTTAAATATTACGACCACCCACTCCCACACCCACTTAACCCCATCTACACCCAGCCCAACCGATCCCAATCCACCATATCTCAACTGACCCCAATCAACCACATACCACCACATCTAAACATTATTACCATCCCCCATCCACTATCCAATTAAAACCTCAAAACCCATCTCACCCGCACCACCCTATACCGCACCACCCATATTATCACTCTTTAACACCTCCTTACCCACTTTCACGCACACACACCCCACCCACACAAACTCTCATCCACCAAATCCCAAATTCTCACACCAAACTCAAAACGCCTCATCCCACCCCCTCCACCTCCCATACCACCCCCATAACCACACCTCCCACACAAACCCACATCCACACGAGATATATTTTTATTCCATTTAAACCAAAATAGAATAGAAAATAAAAAAAAAATCTATCAATTTTAAGGAGGGGGGTTAACAAACCCCTAACTATCTCCAAACACACTAAACACAGAAATGTCCAAATCAATAGGGATCATTCCCATCAATTGCTTGAACTTTTAGTGAAGAAATTAAGTTGATATCTCCATCCGTTCTCAAGTTGTCGTGCACACAGACGGACAGAAGGCAAACCGAAACCATATAGAATTTTTTTTAACAAAAATGCTTAAAAATTGAACTATATTTTGATATGGAAAAATTAGTCAAAAACTTTGTTTCGAAATCAGAACATTATGACCCAAAGGGTTAAGGTGTTACTTTTTTGATTACTCACCCTACACTGACTAATATTCTCTGGACATACTTATTGGAAACTGAACAGAATACACTTTTTAAAGAAATATTGAAAAAATTAAAGATTTTCACACGTTTGTACAAATTTACAAATAACTACAAATTTGTATTGCTTTTTAAGTTATGAGTGAAATCATAGTGGATAAGATTACAGTAGAGCCTTGATTATATCTATAACGGTTAAATATTGAAGACAGCACATATAATTTTTTGATCAGTTTAGTGTCCAACATGTCCTGAATTTATTGTCTTTATTTATGAGTTACATTGTATACGTATAGCCCCCATTCACCTACTCACATAATTATAGTTACCACCTGCACATTGCAAGCTACATATCAAACCGTTCACTGACATGGAAGGTGGGTCGGCGTTGAGTCTCGCTCTCCAACACCCTCTTAGTTGTATTTATTAACATCACCGATCGTAATCTATAACGAACTCAGAAACTCCCCGCCCAAGTGCCGAAGCTTTAACCACTGCACTACTTGTCCGGTATTTATTGAATTTGATTTAACAGTGTCACGAGTGTATAGCAAAGTTTTGAATAGTTGATAATAAATAGTAGATACTGCGTATTTTAGTTTTTAATGTGTTTATTGTTAATAACGGAATCCTATTGTCATATCGCTAATTACAACGAGCATAGAATGAAGTATCCATACATGTATACCGGATTTTCTACGGCTACCGAATTATTTTTAAAAAGTAATTTTTATTGTCTAACCTTGTTATTGGTCTGAACGCAACACGTCTTGTTACAAAACTTCCTTTATTACATTCCTTCATACGATTTCCTGTTTAAAATATGGAATACGAGCAAAGTTATGGAAAATCATATAAAAACGAAAATAATTACCAATTATAAACTCAATTGCTAGGTGATTTACAAAAATTTGAAAACTTTCGAAATACGGGAGAACGTGTTCTCAGAATGCGTAATATAAGTAATTGACAATGGTAAACAAATTAAGGTGTTTAGTTTAGATAAAATACTCTTATGGCTCACATATTATTTTACGATAAAAACATTTGTCGACCATTTATACTCTTGCAAAAGGAAATAAATTATCTAAATTGTGTTGTATCAGTGTATTAAGACCATGTAATTCAATGTAGTGACACGTTAGTACATATCTGCAATAACAATTTGGTATTTTTTTTACTTTGCAAAAGAAAATGTATTTTATTGAAACTATTAGTTTAAGGAGTGTTTGGTGTCTATAATTTATTTATTTAACTAATAATAAGGGAGTACGAGTTGCACAATTTTGCGGAAACCATGTACCCAAAATATCTTATGTGTTTTCATTAATCTTATTTTAATTTAAAGAATTTTTAGTTGGCGGGAAATGGTAGACTGTGCTTGTATACTCAAGATTTATTTAGTTTACTGTTATTTTGTTAAATTGTTTTAAACTTCATTTATTGGAAACAGCATTTGTTGAGTTTTTGGGATTACAGATAGCGGTGAAATTATTAACTGAAATTAGGATTTAGAAATATCTTACTAATTTTAGTTAATAAATCTAGTTAATTTTAGTATCTTCCAGGTTCTTAGCATTTCATAATATTTATTTAAAATTTCGGTGGTTCGGAAAAGCTAAAACTAATAAATATTTATAATAATCATAAACAATCTATTGTTTCTTATGTAGGCTACTGACCTACAAGATTTCATTAATGAAGGCGAATATCCGTAAACCTTTTAAAAACATGTATTGTTTCTTCTAGTCATTAACACTGTGTTAGAATATCATACACAGGAAACCCTCTATGAATACGTTTAATCCGTTCCGAGTTCTTTGAAACCGTGTTGTTCGAGACTACAAAAAAATATAAAAACGTTACGTCGTAATTTTTTAAAGTGAAACTTCTTTAGTACCGGGGTGATTTTAAAACCGATGAAACAAAATGAAAAATTAAAAGCAAAACATGAAAAAGCGATATGAAAAGAAAATGCGTTGTTTCTGAATTACAGAAAAAAGTGTGTACATAGAAGTAAGTATGTATTGACATTTTTCATACTCGATTGGCTGATGCCACACTAGGGTAACTGGTATCCGGCAACTTCTTCGTTTGTTTCCCCTTTACCATTAAAATCAAAAAATTTGCGGCACAGATAAACCCGATTTTATTGGCAAAGGGGAAAGAAGCGAAAAAGTTACCAGAACGTCTATTTTGATCCAGGATTGGGAGATGAAACCACAAATGTATGTATACGTATACGACGTATAATACACAATTTTGAATAAGTGTGCTGTCCAAACATTTGTTACGCATGTATGTGTGTTGTTTTTGTGACCATAGGCACCAACATTTATCGAACCGGGTGGAATCGTTTCAAATTTTTGGTACTTCCACTTCTGTTTTGTGACATTTTCCCATGGTATCTAGATGGGGAATTTGACAAAAGCAAAATTACGCTAAATTTTGAGGAAAGTGAATTTATTTTTTACGTGTCGTTTTATTCAACACGAAATGTTTTACAATTGTTTTTTTTTATAAAATATAAAATTTGTTAATTTATTTACAAAATATAAAATTATTAACCTAAAATATAAACATTGCGAAGTGTGGCGCGACGTCCGAACAAATTTGTTTGTTACTAATACAAAAACACATATACAAAAATAATAACAGGAGAGAAGAATTACCGGAACGCAATAGTGTAGAATATATGTGTTTTTGTATTTTTAGTAACGAACAAATTTTTTCGGACGTCGCGCCACACCATTCGCAATGTTTTTATTTTAGGTTAATAATTTTATATTTTATAAATTAACAAATTTTATATCCCTTTTGTGTTTTACTAACACAATTGTGTGGGTACGGCAAAAGTACATGTCATAAATTTATTTTTGTATGTGTTTTGAACCAACTTACATATTTGTGTATTCCTTTCAAACTTATTTTCGTTCGAAAAAAACACTATAACTATACAAACAATTGTGTTGGTTGTACTTCAAATCAAGTGCAATTTTTTATCAAAAACGCCATTACATACTATGATTTTTTACTCACACATTTTTGTGTGGTTTGGCCTTTAATAGAGTAATTTTTTTTTTTTTTTTTTTTTTTGTTGAAACAGGGATATTTTATAAAAAAAACAATTGTAAAACATTTCGTGTTCAATAAAACGACACGTAAACAACAAATTCACTTTCCTAAAAATTTATCATAATTTCGATCTTGTTAAATTCCCCATCTAGATACCATGGGAAAATGTCACAAAACAGGAGTTGAAGTACCAAAAATTTGAAACGATTCCACCCGGCTCGAAAAATTTTGATGACTATGGTCACAAAAACAACACACATACATGCGTAACAAACAACAGCACACTTATTCAAAATGGTTTATTATACGTCGTATACGTATACACAAATTTGTGGTTTCGTCTCCCAATTCTGGATCAAAATAGGCGTTCAGATAAAAGTTGCCCTAGTGTGGATATGCACATTGAAAAAAAATTAATTTTGTTGTTATCTTCTTATTTTTTCTTCGTTTTGTATTCTCTCATAAGCGTTCTACGCGTGTATGTTTGTACGTATGGTAGTACGCGTGTGTGCGCCTGCTTGTTACAAAGCTTTGGGAAAATTATAACATTTTATTACACATTTTCATTTATTTTCATAGCGTGGCCGTGGTGTGTTATATTTCCTTATCGTTCTACAATTTTAATAATTCTAGATATGCTAAATGTGTCGCGAATATCGGGAGAAAAATCACTTCATGAAAAAGGTTGCCAAGACCTCAATGGAACGTGTACGTCAGTTTCTTGCACACCGAAAGGCATTATTAAATGTGCAAAATAATATTTCTATTGCATCCACTGTACAAAATATTGAATACAATCAATAGTGAATACGATCAAAAACTGTTATCGACACAGTCTTTCAACGATATGTTGATATAACTCAAACTAGAGCATTCGTGTCCTATTTTAGTTACGAAGTGGAGTCGGAATAATAAAATGTTAAAAAAAACTTGAATTTTTGTTTGTTATTTTGTATTATGATGAATAAAAACTCTAATTATCCCACTCCTGAAACTGCATTCCTCTCATTCTCTCGCTGCTTAGATTCCGGAAAGTTTCACTTAGACTGCGTGTGAACTGCACACATTTTTTTTGTTATGGTAAGCAAAAAACAAAATAAAAGGAATCAACGAAAATAGTTTTCTTTGAAACCGTGTAATAGGAAAATGATATCCGTGTTCTTCGAATAGCGCGTTCATCGACGGTTACCTGTATTTATAATAATATATAATATCATTATTTATCAATATTAATTTAAATTTATTTTTATGAACGCCTACTCGGTTTAATTAGTTATTTAATTAACAGGTTGAGCTAAATATTAAATATAATTAATTATTTAGGTATTAAGGATTCCTGAGTTTGATTATGAAGTAAAGGAATTTTTTTTCTCTTCTTTTTTATGGTGGTGTTTTTTGTTTGTTTACGAGATTATTATTTTTTTTTATTCTAAAATTGAGTTAACTTTTGAAGGAGCGCAATCTATATCAATTTATCTATTTTAGAATATTTTCTCAGTTGATGATGATGAATAAGCTATTGGTTACTTTGGCCAACTTCAGCGGTTTCTGAATGGAGACTGATTTCTCATTCCATTGATATCCAACATAAGACTATTGTTCTGTACGTATTGTTCTTGCTGGTTATTTCATTCCTCGTGGGGAAATCGCTTCTAATTTACCATGGGGCGTTCATAATCCCCCGCAACACTTTAATTTGGAAGCATTGAATCAGTTGTACATTGGTGTTCTTGGCACCACTCCTAAATTTCGGTTCCACAGGTCCATAATGGTTTTACCTTTGTCGGTAAAGAAGTAATTTGTTATGTATTGTGAGTTCAGAATTTCTATCCTTGAGCCAGTATATTTTCTTATATTTAATGTTCAACGCTTCTTTCTCCTTGTTGATGTGCTGTTTCCATCTTAGGTTAGCATCGAGGGTCTTACCAAGATATCTTTTTCTTGCCATCTTTTGTAACTACTAGGATAGATCGTCTGCAAATGTTTCAAGTACTTCAAACATTTGCAGACGATCTATCCTAGAATTCATTTTTTAGTTTAAATGTCACATGTTTTATGTTAAGATCGTTTATTTAGTTTTTGACCGTTGTATTTTCATTTGCAGTTTGGCTCGGTAATGGTTGAAAAGTCTCTTCCAAATTGGCATCAACTGAGATTTTTGCTTGTCATTTGTAGTCCAGGATCCGTCACCGTTTTTGATAGGTGACACACGCATTTTGGTTCTTTTTAATCCCTTTGCAGCCTCCCAAAATGAGTAATCGTCATCTTTTAGTTCAGAAAGACTTCGTTCGAAAATGGATTAGCCAACTTAGCAGTTGGATTACCACCTTTGGTAAAAAATCCTTTTTGTTGTGAACTCATTGTTTTAAGGACTGATTCTTGAAATATCTAACCTAATCAGTTAAATTGGAAGCGGATCTGTAGAAAGAACAAAATTTGCTAGTTCTAGGTGTTCGGTTATCTCGCCGTTTCTCGGTAGCCATACCCTCGTTGGTTGATGGAGTATAATTTGCAGATCAGGTTGACATTTCGCTAATATGTAGACCCGGTAGACCAATACCTCTTATCCCCCTGCTATACATTATAAGAATTAGGGTAAATAACATTTGCCCAAGAGTTATTTAAACAAAATAAATAGATTTATAAATTCAAGATTAAACTTAGATTATTATTTAAAGTTTGTTTATATACATACAAATTACTTTTGTTTTTATTATTATTTCCTATAAACCGTAATAATGCTAATTGCTAAAGAGAAATCGTTTTACACATAGCTAGCCTGTAGACTCATTATTTTTGTTATGAAAATTTAAAAATATCAATTAGATTTTATTAAATAGAAATTGTCTTTCATTTTATTTAAATGTGCTTATTTTCTAAATAGGAGCTAAATTAAATCAAAACTGTCCATAGCTATTTAATTTGTGTGCATTTAAATCAGTTTAATGTGAATCTAATTTGTTTTTATTAATAATAACAAAAATTATAATAATAAATCTACATATGTGGGTCGGGTTTTTCAAGACACAATTATCATAACATGCACAAATAATAAAAATGCGAGAAACGTGTCTGTCCCCTTAAATGGAAGAATAAAATGTTTGTGCAAAGGTAATTTCTCTTCAATCAAATATGTGATTGATATGAGCATAATAGTCTAGAGTTATTTTTGTTTATTTTACCGCGAAGATTTTGGCACGTGGCTTTTTATTATTGAGTTTAAAAGAAGTTTGTTATTATTTACGTTACGAATCGATTTGGATAGAATCTGGTTAATATTGGCGTTCAATCTAAAAATAAACAATATTCGTTGTTTCCGATAAACAAACATTTCTCAATTTTCTGGATGTTGAAAGATTTAGTTAATTAATTTTAATTAAAACACATTTAAAAATATGTAGGATATTATTTTCTTTGAATTTGACAGTACGAACACAAAGTAGACATTTTTGGAAGTAATTTTTTATATTTATTTAAAAACCATTTAGTTCAATGTTCAGGATCAAAGTCAGATAATTATTTAACAATCACGCTGTTAAATTGTAAGTGATATTCAAGCATATGTCATATAATACCGTACGTAATAAACCATTTGATTTCATTATAAAGTGTTAATCGAAACTTCATTACAACATATTAACAGCTACTGTCTTAATATTATATTGAATTTATCTTATTTAGTATTTAATTGGGATGTGATAAACGTTAAAATTTGCAGTCGAAAAACAGTTTCAGAACGTATTTTCTTAATTTGGACTAAACTGCCTTTTTAAATCTAAATTTACCAAAAAATGTTGGTCTGAAAACCCTTTTAGTAAATTGATTGGGTATGTAACGAAATCCCGGTTTGTCAAAATCCTGGTTTTTATCTAAATCCCGGTTTACAAAATCCCGGTTTTCAAAACCCCCGGTTTAAAAAAAACCCCGATTTTTAGGAAATTCCGGTTTGAATTTTTAAAATTTGTCATATGGGAAAATGGGACTCTTAAATGATTTTTTGGCAAAATTCAAAAATGAGTAGGAGGGCTAAGTGCCCGTGAGAGTTATCGAAGCCGTCAGCCTCAACAATTATTGAATTTCAAAATGTTGCATTAACAAAATATTGCTTTTTTTATTAATCTTGCACCTACAAAATGTAGCAATTACAAAATGTTGCAAGTACCAGATCTTGCAATTACAAAACTTTATTAATTATTTTGTGCAAATAGAATTAGAAGAAAAGAAAACCGAGATTATGAAAACTGCGATTTTGAAAACCGTGATTTTGAAAACCAGGATTTTGAAAACTGAGATTTTGTAAATCGGGATTTTGAAAACCGAAATTTCGTAGTACACCAGCAAGCCTTTTCACCTTCGGGAATATTCGTTTTAAAAAATGTTTAAGTGAAACAAATAAAACGGCAATTAAAGTATAATTTTAAAGAATTAATTAATTTTTATTTATTAATTTTAGAATACAAAAAACAAAATTATTTTTGCTGACAATTTTTATAACTTTAATCCAATATTAAAAAAGTTCTAATGCGCCTATATCACGAATAAATAATAAGTTGTCAAACCTTACCTGGCGTCTTCTTGCAGCAGTGAATTTTTTAATCAGTTTGTGAGCCTTTCTCTAAAATAATAAGAAAAACAAACAAAAAACATTTAGAAAACTAAAGGTTTTGTTTGTATTTTGTGTATTTTTTTTCAAAGCAACAAATGAAACTTAACTAAAAATTAGCATTTTCGTTTAAATTTTGAAAAATTGGTGATTTTTTGTGTCTTTAGTTCAAAACAATATATAAAACAGGTTCATTTTAACAATAATTGGAAAAAATCCACATGTTGTTGTTGGCCGTGGCTTTTATCACTAAAACAAACAATTATTATTATAAAAATTGTTATTAGTGCTTACGTTTCAGAAAATCAAGTACGATTCTGTTTGTTAAAAAGTAAATTTAGCATCTTTGAGTTCTTAATCACTTTTTCCAAGTGTTTCATTTTTTCAAAGCTCCTATAGAAACAGGTGCCGGGCCAGTTTCTGTAAAGTTTCTCTGGATTCTCTCAATGCTTAAGTCAGGAATTTCGCGATGATCTATTTCGTCTGGAAAATATGATTTAATTTTATGATTTTTTCTGATATATTGGATCCTTTTTAAAATATTTACGAAACATTAAAACCTTCTATAAGTGCCATTTTTTAAATATCAGTAATATACGAGTAGCTTTATATAAGTCTATAAAGACCAAGTGGAAAAATTTTATAATTACTATACTTTATTTTATAAAATAAATTAAAAGACAATATTCCATTTTGTCGTGGTGACCGCAACAATATTGAATCGTTTTTAATGTATCATTGTAACCAAAATAACAATAACTGCAAACATAAATTTAATTTATATAAGTGGTGCAAAGTAAATTGGCTCAGAAAGATACGCCTATGGCTAGATACATCGCACTTCAGCGTGATATTTGGGCTTTGCTTTGATGGCGGCGAACCACGTTCCGTCAACCGTTACATTGAGTACAGAAAAATTCTAGGAAACTGAACAAAGTTGCTCTGGTTGTATTTCAAAAAAGAAAGAAATTATATTATATGAAAGTTTGCTCGACTGCAAAAAGAATTTTAGACACGAGATGTGAACACGGTTTTTTTATTACCCCCCCTAATGTTCACTTGTGATTGAAGAAAAAATTACGTTCTTTACATTTTTTGTCTAAAAAATGTTTAATTAATTTCTTAATTTGTCTTTTTGTCTATCTTTCGTTATACAAAAACCAGCTTAGTATAGACAAATTTATATACTATAAGTAATTTATTATTAAATTTGTTTCTATTACATTCAAATATTTCGACCTGTGGATCATCACCGGTGGAACATGTGTAACAAAAATAACTTATCAAGCCATAAATAAAATAATATTCGTTAACATTTAAAAAATATAAGAAAGTACATATGATTACAAACAACTTATATAATAAAATAAATCAATTGAGATAATCACGGCTTTATTGTGTAAAAGAAACGTATATGTAATATAGAAATATTTTTTTGAATACATCTGTACACATCATTTTCCACGGATGATGACCAACGAAATATTGGGATGTAATAAAAAAACTATATTAATAAATTAATTATACATACTATAAATATATTTATAAAATGCTAGTTTTGGTTTTTTTCGATCGAGTATACAGTTTACTTTTAGTTCTAGTGCATAAACCACTATTTATACTCCAGCGACTAGCATTTGTTTAGTCTAAGGACTAAATTATATGGGTTGCTACTAGCTAGATATCTAATTCTAAAAATAGAATAACTATTGTCATACAAAATTGAGCACGATAGCATAAAGACGGCGATTCATTTAGAAATTTTGTCTGATAGACATAAATAAAAATCGCTCTGATTGGTTAATATTTTTTGTCTTATACGATAAAAACGAAATTCACACTTAAGCGATGAAACATGTATAAAATTTTGTCGTATGAATACTTTTTGACATTTTTTAAAGCAAGCAACCTAAAACGTGTTTTTATTTTTGTTCGTTTTGAATTTTTTTTTTATAGTTTAGAATGCGAATTATTTTGTTCTCAGTGCCGTTAAATCTTATACAAAATTGAGCATTGTTCAAGTTTTAATTTTTGTCGTATGATAAAAAAATATAGCCGATATTCAACCAATCAGAGCGATTATTATTTATGTCTGTCAGACAAAATATACACATGAATCACCGCCTTAATATGAAAAAAAAAATTAAAATCACAGCACGATCTAATTTTCCACTTTTATAAATTTCCAACGTATCTAGGATTTTGCACGAGAATGAATGTTTGCTAATCGAGCGTATTGGGTTTTGTAATCATTTGATGGGAACAATATTTTTCCTACTACTTTCATCTAATGGTCATCTATGAATAACGAATTACATTTGCTCCAAATTTTCTCTCTAAAAAAGTTTCGACTTTTTATTTTGTTTTCAACCAATCATGCGGTTTGCTTTTAGTTCAAATGGGAGAAACACGTATAGGCAGTTGTAAAATATAAATAAATTCTATTGAAAACAGGCATGCATGCATTACATTCAGTTTAATAAAATGTGATTTCACCTTGCGGGTTTTCCGTTAAAATCACCTGGTGCTTTTAACCCATTCGCTGCCAAGGACGAGTATACTCGTCTTTAAAAAACTTGAAAAAATAACACAAATAAAATTTATTACAATAATATTTTACTTCAATTATTATGTATGATAATATATGTGCTTTTACTACGAAATAACAGAACTTTTGTAAACAATACCACTGAAATATAAATGGCAATGGGAATAACTTAATAACATTTAGGCTTGGCAGCAAATGGGTTAATCAACTGTTTTTTTTAATTTTTAACAAGAAGAAATTGCTACGCATTTTTTATATGGAATTGTAGTTGCATTACCAATATACACTGTGCAAAACAAAAAACGCAACAGTAATTTTTTTAGAAAAAATACCCTATTTTGATTTTCAAACGCTTGTACCTTGGTGAAATGTCGGTTTAAATTTTATTGTTTTATTTTTACAATGTAGCAAATTTAGTCTACTTTCCGATGCTGATGTCCGTTTTTTCTTATTTTAGTCTTTTATCCCTTTTTTTGAGTCAAACAAAAATGTTTTTAACGAGAAAAAAATCCCAAACTTTACGACTGCCAACAAACTATCCTTAAGGATAAAAAAGATCAATATTAAATCTTAATAAAAAATAATACAGAAAATGAATAAAGTTAATAATAATAAAAATATAATAAAAAGAATATAAAAATAATAATATAATAACTTGAAATAATAATTCTAACTTTAGTGACAAATTGAGAAGTTTATATAGTTTGAATCTCGAATTCTTGATTTTTTTGAACATCTTTTAATTTTTAGTTACACTTTTATAAATACCTACTAACTTCTACATAACTTACTTTATATGAATTAACAATAAAGGACAATAACACCTGAATAGAGGGTTAGTTTCTCGAGAATTATGGAATTGCAATTTCCCGTCAAATCCTGGGATAAATTTGAATTAAAATTTTGTTGAAATAATAAAAAGAGAGTGGTGAATAGGTTGCGGCCAACATATGATTTTCTTTAACCACGATTGCATACATACATAGATCTCGAATACATAACGCTTGATTTCTAAAGCGAAAAAATAAACTTCTGGACTTTTGGTAAAACTATCTTATACACTCAAAAAACATTATACTGCTTAAATTCCAGAAAAGCAACGGTCAACCCTTTTTAGCTGAAAATTTAATCTTTAAAATTAATTAAATCTTCTGATTCTTTGCCATTTTTTAAAATGCTAAATCATGATTGCAAAATTTGAAAAAGTTCCCATTGAAGCTGCCACTTCCGTAACACAGATTTTCACCCAATTTATCAAGGATCCCCCAATTAAAGTAAAAAATTGTATGAAGTACTTTTCCAAATAGTCATTCTGCTGGACTGTAGAGAAACTAAATTTTCGTGAAATAAAGTTGTTTAACAAAACTCGACGTTTTCGGTAACATTAAAAAAGGATCTGAATTATTTTTGTTTGAAACTTAATTTAAAATCTTTTTGTTTTAATCGTTTTCTCGTAAATGCTATATATTTTTCAAAATATTTGCCAAAATGAAAAATGTTCTATGAAAGCTGCCACTTTTTGTGAACCGATTTTGGCTAAAGCTACCTGTGATCTCGAAATTTATGGTATCAGCTTTAGTAAGAAGTTTTATTCAGATCAATCAACCCGTCTGGGCTGTAGATGAGCTACAAACATTTAGTCACGCACACACAGATTTTTTTAGAACCCACTTCGTTTTATTACGGCGATAAAGCGAATGGTAAATCTGCAAAAATCTCAAGAGCAAAATTGTTCATGAATACAATAAATAAAATAAAGTACTACGTAAAATAAAATAAAAACAGTTTTTTCAAAAATCATCATTTCCGTTAAAATTTTAGAAAACTGGTCTTGGCCAATAATGTTGCAAAATTTATTAAGCATTGCGTTTTTCACTCTTTCAAGGGTTGACCTAGTTGGTTTTCTAAAATTTAAGCAAGGATAATGCTTTTTGATTATACAAGACAGTTCTACCAAAAGTCTGGTATAAGATTAATTTTTCGCTTAAATATGAATTGTGATATATTCGAAACTATGTATACATCCGTGGTAAAAGAAAGTCGGGTGTTGGCCACAACACAAATTTACCTCTCTCTAGTTTTTAGTACGTAAAACAAAATAATGGGACAGATAGTAAATTTTACTGAATGTTTATAACCCTTTCTGGTTCAAAAATATTTTTATTTGCACCATAATTTTAGTCTAACCCACACAAATGTGTGAGTACATACGTATGTTACGAAAACTAATTTTTCATCATAAAATTTTATCAG
The DNA here is from genome assembly GCA_932526605.1 of Nephrotoma flavescens. Classification (NCBI taxonomy): domain Eukaryota; kingdom Metazoa; phylum Arthropoda; class Insecta; order Diptera; family Tipulidae; genus Nephrotoma; species Nephrotoma flavescens. The sequence continues at coordinate 142,981,139 of OW052220.1, forward strand.
AACAAAAGCCCATCTTACATAATTGCGCCAGTTGGGCTTTAATTAACCTCATCTAAATTTTGAGTATTATATTTTAAGAGAAATACAAAATTGTGTAAGTTGGTCCTAAACTTATCTATAAAATATTTTTTAATGTTACTCACTAGAGTAATAAAAATTTACCTACACAATTGTGTAGGCAGGTCAGGAAAGGGATAATTTAAACGCACGGAAATAAACCATTTTTAACTGCAGATTCGAATTTCTCGTCGTCAATTTAATGGGTTAGCATATATAATTCAATTTGACCAAAAATGGTACTTTGACACATCCCAGCAATACTTCTATAGCGACTAAAAAAGCTGATTTCTTTATTGATTCTATTGTTGGTTTTATTCATTGATTTAATTCGGTGGTGTAAATCAGTTTACTTTTAAGTGAGGCATTTATGGCTTCTGCCAATTTTTCTTTTAAGGTTCAGGTTTCAGCCGTTGACTTTAAATCACAGGAAAATTGATAAAAGTACTATTCACATTTTATTGATGGTCTACGGGAGTATAATATTTTCGTTATCGATTTGAGAAATTAAATCTCCTTGGCTCAGCTTATACTTCTAGTTAATAAAATATTTTATCGAATAAATCGCCGGCTATTTTGGTTAGTTCTAAAATTGATAGTTCGTCGGAAACTTGGAAGTCTTTGTTTGAAAGATAACGCACCAGAGGAACATCGTTTTCATTTCATCTTGCGATTTCGCGAATTTAAATGGAATTATAGGGCTTTCGTTTTATATTATAGTTTTCTTTTAATTGGTTTTGTTTCTATTTCATATAAAACAATATTTTTAATCCTGTAAAAAATACTCAAATTTCCCGGAATTCGCTTTTCCAATATTTGTTCAAAAGTAAATCGAAAACTTCGATTCAACAAGAGCGAACACCTTAAATGATAAAATATGTAGTAATCAGTGCTAGAAAATTGTATTGGGGCAACCAGATGTTATATCACCGCAATTTTCGAGAGTACCATTGATAATGCTTGCGAGCTATAAAAAATGATTTTCGCCGAGTTAAATGAACTAAACATTTTTACGATCCAATTAAGGATAATCAGTATAAACCCGAAAAATTCATAATAATAGTTTCGGTCGCCGATGATTTGACAAAAAAATTTTTATTAAGATAGTATCACAAGTCTAACGCCAGAATAGGGGTATTAAACTATATAAACTGAAGAATAAACTAGAAATAATGTTAAATTTTATATAAAAAAGTACACCAGGCAACTAGATGTTTTAATATTGTGAATTTACTTTCGTATTCTAGAAATAAAGAACGGTATAGAAATTTTCAACTAGTATCACCATTGTGTTTATAATAAATAGTAGAATTATTAGGAAGTATAATATTACCTCAATAGATACCGCTCCATATAAAACTAACTTCCTACGAATATTTTTTCCTCATTTTCGTTACCTCGCAACGCAATATTATACAATTATAAATTTATATTGTGCGCCCCTGGTGAGCTGATATTGTAATATTTTTTAAGCTCATGATTTCTCTATATAATTATAAACACAATGGTTCATCACTTACATGATGTTCTCGTTGTATTTTGCAGCTATCGAAAATTCCAAAAATATCTTTTTACTATCTTTAATATCTTTATATCTTAGATGATTAATTCCACTCTACGTTTTGTATGTATTTATGTTGACATGTCTATCGAAATGTGGAAAAGATTTAGCTAAAGGATTGAAAAAAGCCGAAAAATTTTTTTTTGGCACTAAGTTGACTGTTCCCTATCTTGAAAGTCAAGTTTGAGCGCGATTTGCCATTTAGTTTGTTTACAGTGCTCTATTTTGTCAATTGATCCCAAGCGTGTTTTGCGATTTTTATAGTGAATAAAGATATCGAATAATGTGTCTTAAATTTTGTATTGCAAATGGAATTTCGTGTGTCATAAAGATGTGCATATGAGACAGTGCTTTGCAAGGCGGTCGACATTTGGTGAAAGATATGCCTCGCACTTCCGCCCCGCCGAAAATCGTCATTTATGTTTGAGAGAGATAGCCGCCGAACTTTCTGTGTCCCACAAATCAATTCGCATCGTTGTACACGATTGTTTGGCATGAAACGCGTTGGCGCTCAACTAGTTCCGAAAGACCTCAATTTTCTTGAAAAACTCAATCACGTAAAGGTCACTGAAGACATATGTTGAGTCAAAGCCGAGAAAACACCCCAAAAAATAAGGTAACGTTGACTGTTGTATATTGCGAAGATTATTCGTGAAATAGGTACCGAAATCATCGAAAAATTTCTTAAAAACTGGACTCACAAGATGGCTTACTGAAAGGCCAGTAGAGGGAGACACACGGACGAAATTGTTTTTCATTCTTAAATCGGAGACTCCAACCTACACAATAAAAAAGTTTCCAAAAAAAAGAAATATACTCATTTTATAAAGTTTTTAAAAACAAACTTTTAAGTGCCCCACCCTTTACAAAAAACACTTTACTCGTTCGAAGAGTAATAAGTAAATAAGAAAAACAATATTCTATTACTTAAACATTTCTATTATTTCTTTAACATTTTAACATTTAATCTTTGATTATCGCTACGTTGTGCACTCCAAATTCTTGTCAGAAGGTTATGCGGCGTTTGACCGAGTAAATTCGTCGAAAAAGTCAGGTTTGAGGAAAAGAAAGAAAACTCATGGATTTTGCACCACGACAACGCACCATTCTCACAAAGCTATCATTGGTATCGAATTGCTGGCCAAAAACTCTACAAATATCACCTGCTGTGGCTCCGACTGACTTTTTCTCTTTCCAAGGTTCAAATTACAACTGGCAAGAGGCAACCGTTTTTAGTCGATAGACGACATAAAAGAGGATTTGAGGCTGCTTTAAAAGCGATACAATAAATTTGAATGAATAACAAATATTTTTGTTCTTTAGACCAATTTCCGTTACTTTTTTGACAGAATGTATTGCGTGTATTTTACTGTTGTATTGTTTAAATAACTGTTTTATTATTTAAACAATATAATTGTGGTGTGAGTGAAATAACAAACTGATTAAAAAATAATTACTTTTACAAAATCATTATTTTAAGTTCCTTAGAAACATTGTAACGTTGATTGTTATTACGATTTTCCAGTTATGCTTTAACATGTTTAAGCCTGCCCTAAAAGACATGTGTGCCGATATATAACGAAAAACGTAACCGATGTATGTTAGATACGAATAGAAAAATTGCATCGATACTTAATAGTTTTGGATCTAAAGATCATTCAGTTCTCATTTTTCTTCGACATATTCTAAGAGGCGATCTAATAGGGAACAGAGCAACAAAGATTCAAATTACTTGCACATTTTTACTTTATTTATTTTTTTATTTCATAGAAGAGAGTTACGTACAAACAGTTATTGAAATATATATACTCGTATGATTATAATTAAAACTATTTATTAACTTTAATATGACATAATCTAATAATTTTTATGTATTTTTTTCATTCCAGATGCCCACGTATATTCCGCACACTCGAAATAAATGCATTAAAATCCATTACCCTTGGAGGAAATATAAATTAATGAACGTAGATGCATTCATACAGTTTTATAATAAAAAATAACATAATGCATAATTCAGGATTATAACAATAACGATACATTGTTAATTAAAACCGAAATAATATTTCAGTAATTAGAGAAATGGATAGACAAATTAAAATTAATAATACATATACGATTGATATGGATCAGTTTAATTTAGTTTATAATTCATTTGAAAATTTTTCGCGTGACGTGTTACAAAACAGAAATAATAAATTAGCTAATGAAACACTTGAAAATTTAAATAAACATTTTGAATTATATTTAAACAATAGTTTAATGCAAAATGCAACAATGAACAATGAACGTGATTCAATATCGGTCCTAATACCGATAACAATATTCTACGGTTTAATATTTTTGGCCGGTCTATTAGGAAATGTGATAACATGCACTGTGATTTCACGTAATAAAGTAATGCATACCGCTACAAATTGTTACCTGTTTAATTTAGCTATATCCGATTTAATATTACTCTTATCAGGTGAGCGCTAAATATATTTTTTTACAATAGATTAAGATTTCAAGTGTTTCGAAAGATCTTTGTTCAATTAATTCTATGAAACCTGATGTTTTTGAAGATTCAATTGTTGTTTTGTTTATGTTGCTTATTTCCTAATTAAAAGGTTGAAGAAATAGTCATAGTCAGGTGTGTCATGATCTGTTGATTAATGATGAATTTGAGAGCGAGATTGTTTTACATTAGAAAACTATGTGTCTGTAAATTTTCTCAGTTCCGCTCCAGATAATGTAAGCAATTTTTTCCAAACGGCAATGGGGATATTTTATTAGATTGTCTGATAAATATTTGAATGCCTTAATACTTGCGAATCAACTAGGTTAAGTTTCAGTGGTTGATACTTAGGTTATTTTTGGCCCATTGTGATATCGCGCATTCACGACACATCATCCATCTTCACAGAATGGATACCTTATGAGAAGTCTTATTAGAAGAACTAAATTAGTTGATAAAAATCTAACACCAGAACTTAAAGAAATTAATTTAGAAATTAATTTGTATTTGCTTTAGGTAATAAAGAAGTAGCGAAAGCGATGACTATAAGGTTTTGGATCACGGGACCATTTCTTATGAAGTAGAAGGGTTCCAACAGGGGCTGATGATGACCTAACAAGTCGAAATCAATCGAGTGATTTTTTAAACTTTTTAAACAAATTTTTTAATTAAAATATTCAAAAAAATCTAAGCTTGCGAAATAAAAAATAAGTGTTTTATAAAATGTGTTTATTAAGTATTAATAATGTATGATGAAGAATTACAATAAAAAAAAAACCAGCTGACGATTGTTTAATGAATAAAGTTCTTTCAAAATCCCTTGATTTGAGCGAAGGAACCGTCGTTGTAAATTATATGGTTAGCCCCTATTGGAACCCTTCTACTTCATAAGAAATGGTCCCGTGATCCAAAACCTTATAGTTATCGCTTTCAGGTGTTAGATTTTTATCAACTAATTTGGTTTTTCTAATAAGACTTCTCATAAAAAATTGGTTTGTAAATGTGCCCTTAACGTGAGCACAGTGTTTGAAATTATATACAAAACACTTAATACTTTTAACACTATTTGCCGTAGGCACTTTGCGAAACATTTATACTTAATAAACACATTTTTATTAACACTTGTATTTTATTTCGCAAAAATTAAATTTTGAATATTTTAATTAAAATATTATGTTAATTTATTATTATAATATTTTGTATTATCAAATGTATAGTCACAGTGTGGACTCACCCTTACCATTTGTTTAAATATTTTTTACGGAACAGATTGTAGAACAAATAGTAGAACAATCCAACTATTAATAGTTCACAGAAAAAAATTTCAGAATAAATTAAGGCTGATATTTACCAATTTACTGGAATTTGTGTTTATCCTAGTGTTCATAAACTTAACAACATTCGAACTACGATGAGTGTTTGTCGCAATTTGAGAACATAAAACGATTTTTTATGTCCGCCAAAACGACAAAGCTCCACCAAGGAATACGGAATATTCTGGTAAGCAATATAAAAATTGAACACTTCTTAGACGACTTAATAAACCAATTTAAAAAGAATACCATGTGAGCAGTATATATTCGTTGGCGAACAAGCATGTGCCACCAGAACCAACATTTTGTGTCAATATAACCCAGCAAACCCTAAAAGATGGTGTGCTATACAATTTTTGTTCTATCGGGTATATCCGAATGCATGTACAACTTTGAAGTTTTCACCGGTTTGGAGAACAAAACGCTTCTTCGAATGGAAAAAGTTAGGTGCTTCGATAAACGTAGTAATGCACTTACGATATGCCAATCATCAAACATATTTTGATAATTACTGCAAATCAATTATATTCCTCTTATTATTGAGTTGACTAAAATGGGAATAAGAAGTATCAAGACCGAACGTTCCAAATATGGAAAACAAGAATAGTGGATCTTTTTAGGAGAGAAATACAGGTATAGTTGGTACACTCAGTTGTAAAATTTCTTGGAAAGGTAATGCATGACTTTCACAGGAATTAATGGAGCTTACTAAAGCGAAAAGCTGACAAGCTCAAAGGAAACTCCCAAAACTTTACCAAAATGTCGTACTGACCTGACACAATCCTTTAAAAATCTTCGGTTCCAGTACGCTCCTCGCCGAGAAACTACAAAACCCTGGAACAAACAAAATATGAGAAAAGATCAGATTCAAGTTTCTCCAGAAAAGATGAAATAAAACGCTTACTAATTACTAACTAAACAAAACAAACTAAGTCTCAAAGCCGATACAAAAGTAGTGGGGCTTGTACAAAATTTACAGATTTGAAGTGCATGAAATGAGTAGTGTTTCTTTGTCGAAATTTTTGGGGTTATATGTTCTGATGTGGGAAAATTCTTAAATTTCGTCAGAAAATTAAAAATAAATTTTCTTAGAACCCTATCGCAGCACCACCTACTGAGTCCAATTATAAATCTGATGCGCCCAGGGAACAACTCAAACACACACAAAAAAATTCATAAAAATCGGTCCAGCCGATTAGGAGTTCAGTGGCATACTCACGTACAGAAGAATTATATATATAAAGATTGGGGGTTGGTAGAGCGGGGAGCGAGGGGGTGAAATGTTGGCTTTATATGTTCTGTGCCCTCTAAAAAGCAAGATAAATGTAAAAGTGTAAACTTTTACACACGAAAAAAATTATCGTAGAAGTCTAGATTTATATTGGATATCGTGTTGTTCCAGTAAGTTCGCATTCACTAAATTTTTTCAAGATAAAATGTAAAGTGGCAAGATAAATTTATGTTAAAAAATATCACCAACAGTTTATCGTTGAATAACTTTACTTGATTGTGTAAAAGGCTTTCGTTTGGATTTTATTAATAACTAACTGCAATTTTTGATATTTTAGCTTATAGTTTTATTTTAGAACTAAATAAGCTCAAGCTCTAATAATTTAACTAACTACGATACTTTACATAAAAAGTTGTAAAATCAATTCAATTTAGAATGTAAATTTGTGGAATGAAAATATTCTTTCAGTAAAGTCAAACATTCGAATATTTTACTCGATCTTCTTCACTTTTACCTAAGTAACTGATTTCACAACATCTAATGGATCAGTTCTCCACATAACAACCATAGCTTTCAACTTGGTGTGCACTCGTAATATTTCACTTGATCATTACACTTACACAATTAAGAAAACCGAGTACAATAAAATATGACGACCTATAGAAAATCTAAATTAGTTAACAAATTTCGGTTTGTTCTTGTTCAATATTTCATTTAGAGGCACTGTTAGCTCTCAACAGTCTTTAAGATCTTGCTTTAATGCTTTAATCCTAGATTATTTATTAATTTTTGTTTGAGAAATTGATAAATAAGCTAAATTTTGAAAAACTATGAGCGAGTACAAAATTTAATTAAGTTATGCATTACAACTAATTTTTAACTACCACTAAGATCAAACTTAACTACCACTAAGAGTCCTACCTCCTTCTAGTTACCGATCCTTATATATTTTACTAAAAACTAAAACTTCCTTCCATAACGAAATCAAAATATGTACTATAAAGGGTTTCGATTAATACATTTTTGATGCTGTTAAGGACTTTGTCTCAAGGACATAGCAAAAATATTGGATAAGGAAATCGTGGAGTTCGGAAAACTCGCAGTGACTAACTAAATTCGATGGTTAAATGTTGCTTAAACCTCATAGTTTTTTGTAGTTTATTCGAAATTCTTAAATTCTAGTACGACAATCCCGAGAGTACAGAAAATATTCCAGATTCCAAGATCAATATACTTATATATCGTTAACTCGCACGAGCTGGAAGTGCGGTAAATAGGGCATTTCGTCTTCGATAATGAAATACACTGAAATTAAGATCTGCTTAACACAGATTTGATTGGATTTTAAAAACATATCGTAAATAATACTAACATAATAATGTGATTTTGTACTTAGAATAAAGAATACCGTTTAAACGGCTTAGAATGTACATGTAATGCACATGTATTGCAATATTAATCAAAATTGAACAGATGAATTATAAATAAGATTTATTTTGTACACGTCTTCGCCATACGAAATATTTCTTTACCTATTTGACTGTTGTAATGTTCTTTTCAAACATTTGATTTGTTTTGTATCTTTATCTAACCGTATCTTGATTTGAATATCAAATAACTCCCGAGTTCGACTATTTTTCAATATGATTTTTGGGCTATGGGCAATTCTAGATGGCTTTGATAAATATGCAAGAATTTATGTTTCTAGAGATTGTATTTTTTGAATTATTAAGGATATAAAATAATTAAAATTTCGTTTTGTTTAAAGAGCTTGCTCTCAATAGGTTTATCTTGGGTAAGAAGTGTTTAAGGAATGCGATTTAAAAATGCCAAGATAATTTATTGTATAAAATTGTTTCCAGTAAAATTAGCCATACCACAACCCGTAACAACTTGAACTATTGTTTATTAACAGATACTATTTAGAATAACTTGTACCCATAAAATTAAAATTTAAATCGGAACAGTAGTTATGGGCCCTCAACGTCTAAATATGCGAATCCGCTAGAAACGCGATTTTTCAAAATGCGATATTTCAAAACGAGATATGATACAAAACGCAATATTTCAAAATGCGATATTTCAAAACGTGATATGGTACAAAATGTGATATGGTACAAAATGCGATATTTCAAAACGCGATATAGTACAAAACGCGATATGGTACAAAACGCGATATTTCGAAACGCGATATTTCAAAACGCGATATGGTACAAAACGCGATATTTCAAAACGCGATATGGTACAGAATATGCGTTGCGAAGCGGCGGGAGCGCAGCGACCCACCTGATACCGATCCTATATACTATCGTTCCTATCCATTTTTAAATTCCTATAAACTGAAATTAAATTTCCCCTTCACCCGCCTGATATAACCCGATTCTAAACTCCCGTTTTGTACCATATCCCGTTTTGTACCATATCGCGTTTTGAAATATCTGTTTTTGAAGTATCGCGTTTTGTACAATATCTCGTTTTGTACCATATCGCGTTTTGAAATATTGCATTTTGAAATATCGCGTTTTGTACCATATCGCGTTTTGTACTGCATCGCGTTTTGAAATATCGCATTTTTAAATATCGCGTTTCGTACTATATCGCGTTTTGTACCGTATCGCGTTTTGAAATATCGCGTTTTGATAATTCGCGTTTTAAAATATCGCGTTTCAAATGGGACCCCTAAATATGAACTACATAAATCATAAGAGTGTATTAAGTTTTGACATTTATTTATCGTAACCGTTTTAAATGTTATCTTGGAGCGCAATTAGAGAATGCGAATATTGTAAAAAGGCAAGATAAATTATCGTTTACACGTTTACAAATTATCTTACTGCTTAGAGAATTAGGGTACTGACATGCGGAAATTCTTAAAAAATAAACAAAGAAATTTTCGTCAAAAAATTAAAAAAAAACCTAGAGCCCGATTGGAGCGCTACCTACCGAGTGAAATTGTGAATTTAAACAATTCAAGGATCCACTCAAACACACAAAAGATTTCATCATAATCGGTCCAGCCGTTTATGAGGAGTCGCGTACACAGGTAGAGAAGAATTGTGTTATGAGTATAGAGATTATAATTCTATTTGGGCTTGTATTCCAACAAATTAATGAGCAATGGTCATTGGTTGGGATCTTATGTCATCGCGGAATCAGCAACCCAGTGTAATGCAGCGTCATTTGGTTACCTAAAAAACATAAAAACAAAGAAACCACAAAGAACCAGAACATCAATTAAAATACAGCAGCAAATTCTTATCTGATACAACCGCGAGCTTGTAACTTGTTGCCAATGTAAATCATCATCATCATGCACGGAATTTACCTATAAGAAAGATTTAGATTATTTGAATTTGCATTATATAATTACTTACCGTAAAAACTGCATTGTGTTTATGTCTTTTCTTTTTGACAAGTAGCTTTCATTCAACGTAGAAGAAAAGCAAGTTAAAAGAGACATAAGCAAAATACTAAAAAATTGTGAATGATGTCATTATTGTTTATTTTAGTAATTGTAAGATGGCACTTGTCATCATTTTATAGTAAATTTGTTTAAATATTCTTCGTGAGATGGTGCTTTTGTTAAAACGTTTTTTTATAAGAAAACAATTTTTTGTTAACCATTTTGTCATTGTAGAATTTGCCTTTGCATTGTGAAAACATATCACAATAAAAAGCAATCAGTAAAGTTGTAAAAATAATTGTTTTAATTGGTGAAATAAACATAGAAATCAAAATCCGCAGTCCACACAAGTTAAAATTCGTGTCAACATTTTTCTGGAAAATTATCAACCCTTGGTACGACTAGCCATTTACCAATTTCTCTAACACCCAAATTTCCAATCTAAAAATTCAAATTAAATTTGATTTTTTGCTGGCTGGGTAGACTATGTATAACAATCTATTTCAGGTTTTATCGGAATCTGAGTCCTAATCTCTAGGAAGCTATGTTATTGTTAATAATTATTCATAATTATCATTTTCGCTCAAACTCATATTTCAAATACAATAATTCGCATCAAGTTCAGTGTCGAAATTAAAAGCCTATTTTAGGTGCTATAAGAACCTGGGTCCAAATCTTTGCGAAAGTGCGTTAATGGTCATTAACCATTTTCACTCAAACTCATATTAGAATACAAAAATACGTATCAAACTTGCTGCACTGGTTATGAAATACTCTTTAATCAAGTTAACAACATATTTCAGGAGCTATCAGACCCTGAGCCCAAATCTCTGAGAAGATTTGTGCCGTTTACAAATTTCACCCAAACTCATAATTCAAATATAAAAATTTGTATCAAATTTCCGGTTCTGGTTAGGTCGTATCATTTGGGCTGGTTAAGCAATCGATATACTTTACAGAACGCAGAATACATTTTTACCACCAATCTAACAAAAAAAAACTCTATCGAGACACCCTGTTCGCTAAAATTTATCGTTTAAATTCAGAATGGGACTTTCTTCTACCCTTTCATATCTACACATGCTTCAAAAAAACTATAATTTGTGATAGTTTTCGCTGTAACATTATCTAAAAGGAGTAAGAGTGTTAACGATAAACTTTGATTTGTGGACAACAAGTAGTCCATTAAAATTTTACAGTAAAATCTCTTGACGTCCAACTAAAAAGTAATTCACACCTTTCATTTGTTATTGAACATTTAAATTCTATTTCAATTAAGTGAAATCATTAATAAATTTTATATTGTAAATAATTAAATCAATGGAGTGAGTGATAAATAAAAAGTTTTTAAATTTCGTGAGTCCAGTCCGTAAACCGCAGACCTTCGTCGTGTCGAGTTGTGTCAAACCACAAGCTGCTCAAGAATATATATATACCAAGAGTTTTGCCTAACAATTAAATACGTCTATTTATGGTTGACCTATTTCGAAATGACGATAATTAAAAATCGTTCTCCAAATGTCGTTTGGTCTATTTGTACATTTAAAGCTTCTTTTTGTTATTTCAAAGTTTGTTTAATATGTGCTTTAATATTTTCATAAAATGTTTTTAATTAGTAAATAAATCCTTCGGCGTTATGTTTTGAATTTTCTCCCCATTTTAATTACTGTGTCGTTCATTTATTGGATATAATAACATGTAGATAGACAGATAAATTGATGAAAAATACTATTAGGGTTTTAATTAATTTTATCCAGAAAAATAAGGGTTCTTTAAGCGTTAGCTTTATTTTTCTAGCATTTCTATAGAAGTTTATTTGATTAATTTAACGAATAACCAAAATAATTATTTATGTGAATTAAACCAGAAATTTTTTTGACGTAAATCAGAATCTCTAAGATTCTAAAATTAAAAATATTTACGCCAAATTAAAAAAACAGCCGGCCTGTTATGATATACGGTGTCGGGTTTGGGAGTAAACATTCTTGGAAATAGTAGATTTTTGGGAGGGGCAACTTTTCAATAAATTGGGCTTATTCCAGTATAATCGCTTAGACTTCATTTAAGAGCAGCGAAATTATTGAGTGCCTCTATTCGTTTCAGGTTTCCATGTATTAAATTCAATTTTTCTCGATTATTGGATGAAATTCATTTTTTAACGTAATTTATGCTTTAAAATTAACATAAACAACTTTTTTGTGTTATTGAGAATCAAAATAGGTAATTGTAACCAGTTGAAAAACTTAGTTGCTTGCTCCACTCTAAATTTATTTTTCTGTAGCAGTAGAATTTTATTTTATTTGTTATTATTTAACCGATGTTTCATCCATCATCGAAAACCACTATGAGCCCTGTAGGAATGCAACAGACACCACACGGCGATCTGTCTTCCATGTCATTACTAAAGACTTCAATAAGATAGGATATAAGTTAAAATTTAATTATTTTAAACAGAATAAAGATAGGTAATGGTTTAAACTGAAAGAAGGAATTGAAAATTTATAAAATCAGGAACAATCCAATTTTTTTTTGCACATTAAAAGTAAAATAAAATTCTTCCGTAAATAAAATTTACGATCTTGTTAGAAAATTTACAGCAAGCTACATTTCAAAAAAATTTGAGCATAAACGTACTTCTTAAATGTTTCTTGCACATTATAAAAGGACCCCAACCCCGGTATATTATTTTAAAGTATTTTGATCGATTTAAATACTATATAATTTAACGAAAAGTAAGACTTTACAAATAAATTTTACAATATATAATCCTTGAATTTTATTAGTTGAAAATAATTGCAATATAGTTTTAAAATAAAACATATATACATTTCAAAAATTAACATGATTTTTAAATGTTATGTTTTCAGTGTTTGGCTAAAGTGCTAGGAAATCTACAAAACTAGCCTTCCTTTGTTTTTATAAAGCGTGTTGGGAAGGGAAATCGACCGCATCGGCTGTTCTCCAGAAATTTGTATAATAATTGCTATGTTTAGTTTTGTTGGGGGAGAGATTAATAAATCCATCAACATTCTTAATATTCATTAAGTCATATTCGTATGCTGCCCATACCAAGTCATTCGAGTTCTTCTGGAACTACTTATCTGTTTCTTATAATATCTGGTATACAGACCAAATGCAATTGCTAAACATTTTACACAGACATCTTAATTAAATATTATAACGGAACGGAAACAAAGTACATAGCTAATGGCAAATATTAAAAAAAAATTTATTAGAAATAAATCTTTAAATAATAGGATTGATTTAACAGACCCGAAGGATACAGGATATTGAATGTCTTCAATTCTTTATTTGACCACCATAAGAAAAATAAGAGACGTTGTTTTATGTTAAACAATTAATTACATCAATTTATTTTTCTTATGTGACAATCAATTTACTTGACCTATTTTCTTCTTGAGAATTGACATGTAATTGATGAGATTTGTAAATATTCCTGTTATACCAAGTATTATTACATTAAATGTATTTCTTGCTATGATATACCGGTTCCAAATCATATTATTATAATAACTTTATATTGGTTTGGTATTCATTCAGTATTCACTTTAATTGGAAAGGAATGTGAAGCCACAAAGTTTAATATTTCTTGTGTGGAAAATTTTTTTATCTTAAAATGTTTAATAACCATAACAATTTTTCAAACTATAGCCATTAATTGTTATCGGATGAATTGATCAAATAAACAACTTTTATTTTTTCTGTATCACAATTACAAAGAAAAGAAATATAATCCAATCCTTAAATAATACAAATATTAAAAGTACAAATATTAAAAGTATTAATATTGCTCAACGATCGACTGTTGATACTGGTGTTATGTGTAAAGGGTAAAGTTGGTGACACAAGCAAACCGTAAAATACACTGGTCGCATAAAGCGACGTAAACTACACTGGGCTAGAAGTTGTTAAATAGTGTAGCGAGTTAATTTAAACCACCGTGGTTTTTATTTTTCAAAATTAGTTTAAAGTTGAATTTGCCTTTTAGTTTTATTGCACCATACCAATACAGTCAATATAGACCTGTGAAATTGTAGTTTTCATAATACTGTTGCTATCACGACTATTGGGAAAATTAGTTGGACTTAAATTTACTAATGAAAGTAGTATTGCTGGTGTGCCTTAAGTAGATATTTTGTTACTTTTTGTCAAATTATTATCATTATGGAGAGCAAGGCAAAATTTGTGTAAATTAATAAAGTGCCAATTAGTATAGAATGCACTTGTTGTAAGGATAAATAATCTACGTTTCATAACTATACTTATAAATTTGCAGCACCCCTAACCATAAACATAGTTTCCGGGAAAAGACCCAAAACTAATGGTTCAATTCACAAACTGTATGTAAGCTAACTGCAAAGTCTTCGATGTATCCATTAAATGTAACTCGGCTCTCTAAACAGAAGTTATGTTCGATAGCGAATAACTCGAGAAAATTGTCGTCGTTTGGAACGGTTTTTGCATATACTTGTTGCTAATAGCATCTCTATACCAACAAAAGTTGAAGCTAATGAAAATTGAACATTTCAACAAGGTATTTGTTTTGGTTATTGATAAAGCATATGTCCCAGCTATTGACATACATATACGATTGTTCGAGTATCTATAATTTAAATGGAAATACATAATAAACCTAGGAAGTTAACTAACTAAATTCTAAATAAATAAATAATAAAATTTTCTTATCAAAAATCAGATGAGAAAATATAGGGTGCCCCAACAAGAGTGCCGGATTTAAATTTGCCGCCATTTTGTTAATACGAGTTGTACAGTGAGAAGAGATATTGAGAAGTATTCAAACCAACAACGTTTAATTATTATAAAATGGTAAAAGTTTTGCGACTGTTTTCGCCAATTACGTCAAGTTTTCGGTTGCAATAATGAGCCAAATAAAACGACAGTGAGGCATTTAATTACAAAATTGGTGTGTTGCTGATTGGCTGCAAAATTGGTGTGTTAAAAAATTGCTGTTTGGTAAGGTGACCAGAATTTTCAAATTTCAAAGGAGTACACAATTTTTTTTTCAATTTAAAATACAAAATAGTTTTATTCAAAAACCATAAAATAAAGAAAACAATTTATTGTTTTGAATATATTTCAATTTCACATTTTGCAGTCAAAACTTATAAATGTAATTAACTATATAATATACATTAAAATAACTAAAAGCGTATAAAATAAATAAATGTATGTATTCATTTTCATTTTACGTTTCACAAATACGGATTTAATCCTCATATTTATTGCTAGAATGTATAGCCTTTATCAACTGTTCATTTTCTGATAGAATATTAACAAACTGTTCACAGTTATAAATTTTCAAATTTTCTTTAGTGGTAACTACAGCTGACAAAACATCTATCGTCAATCGTGATTTCTCGCATCCCCAAAAATCGTTAATTATTGAAAACGTTCTCTCGACGCTAGCATTTGTTCCGGGAAGACACATAACAGCTTCGATTATAATCTTTAAATTTATAAATGGTATTGCTTCTGTTTTAAAAAAGGTAAATATTTCCGTCCATTTTCTGTCGATTTCAGTTCCATTTTCTTCCCAAGTACGAAAACATTGATTTTCTTCGCAAAATGTGTTCACCCTTCTTATCTCATCGAATAGCCCATTATCATTTATGGTTTTAATATTATTTGAACTTAGAAATGTAATGGTTTTTTGAACCTCGGTCCAACAAATTTTATGGCGTAGCAACGTCCAGCTCAAACAATTAAAATTTTTTAGTCGATCTGTCCATTGTTCTAAATAGTCAGAGCAAGTTTCGTAGAACAACAACATTTCTTTTGTAAATGACCGCCTTATTTCGGGATTACTTTCTTCCAGCCTTCTTATCATTGATTCTACGATAATCGGTACAAATTTTAAATTATAACGAGACACATACATTTCTTTTAATTCCTGTAAAGTGCCAATAACTTCAACAAGCGCTATATTAGATCCTTCTATTTTCTTAATAGCGTTACTAAACAAAACGGCTTGATTATGAACAAAAATTAAAAGTGCTTCCGAAATTTCGTTCTCAAAAAAATCTTTTAAAGTTTTTGGGCACTTTTCTATACTAAGAAAATATGAACGTAAAGGCTCAAATAACTTGATTATTCGTTCAATAGCTGGTGTGAGCGCTAGCCATCTTACTTTAGAAAAACCTAGAATTTTTTTATACTCCACCGAAGCTTCGGCGCAAAATTGTTTTAAATTAGCTACTCTCACAGTATATCGATGAAAATATAGAAATATCTGGGGTATGATGGTCTCAACATCGATACTCATTGTCGTTGATGCTGTATTGATTGCATTAGATACAATATGAGCATTGCACCCAATTCCTATTATAGGTTTCTCTAAAATAGGCTGAATTCTTTTGTGAACATTATTTTCCCCTTTCTTGGTGCAGACCCCCAAAATTTGTATTTGTATTGTCAGCCGAAAGAGCTAAAACTTTTTCTGATAAATTATGTTTTTTAACTATGTTACATATATGTTTGGAAAGTATCTCGGACGTTTCTCCATCTATAGAGTCTAAATTTAAAATTTTAGTTTGAACACCTCTTTCCGTATTGAAATACCTAATTAGAATAGGATAGAGCTTAATCTCATTGTGGTTTGATGCGTCCGACAATATTGTTACAAAATTGGCCTCCTTAAGATCCTTTTCGAGTAGCTCATCTGAGAATTTTTTAAATACCTTTAAAACAATTCTTTCACACTTCGTTCTGGCACAAGTAAACTTTTGGTTAAAAAGTTTTCTAATAAGCTTGGATGTACAGTCCATACTTCGAAAACTTTGATTGTGAACAATTGTATGGTAAGCCATAGTACCCTCCGCAATTGCCAAATTTTTTTCATTTGAACCGAACGTAGTTTTTCGAATATAGGTTGTCAATTTTACCGAGGAAGCTATGGCATCCAAACAGCTCTTGTGTTTATTAGATTGGCAATGCTTACTTATCGCAGCTCTCCCACCCACAGCTATATTAAACTCTACCCTACATATGCTACATTTTAAAACTGTACCATTATTTTTTTCGACTTCTATTAAAAATGGAAATTCTTTTTTTAAACAATCATTAAAATGGTTTTTCCGTCTAATGTTTGACATTTCGATAAATAACTAAAATCAATTTAAATTTACTAAAACTTGATGAATTCGGAATACTTTCGTATTATAATTATAAATACCTTTGATTTTATTTGCACCCGAATTTCCGCCATATAATTTCAAAACCATAAATTTTTTGTGCAATCGTTATGAAGAACTAAAAATTATTTACACTAATTAAAGTTGTTTCTTACTTTTTTTTGAATAACAAATAAAACAAAGTACTTACATTTTCATAGTTAATAATTTCTTTACATTTATTTAATTAAACTGGTCAGTTTGCTTACTTAAACTAGTTTGCTGCCAAATTAATAATTTTACACGATAGAATTTTACACGGCACCATTCCAATCAAATAACTTCGTAAATTCCCTTTTTTGTATAACAAAAATGAACAAAAACAAAAAATAAATAAATGTGAAGTGAGATATGATGAAAGCTATTTAATCGTGCTACCAACCGAACGAATGCGATTAGTGTTACCTGACGAACAAATTTTATTTGACATTTTACGTATTCTTATGCTATATTGCGTTAAGTTAATTAACTTAAGTATCTATAAAGTATGAGAAAAGTTATATGTAAAAAATTATATTTAGGAAAAGTAGTACAAGGAGTACAAAAAGTTCAAAAGGAGTACAAAAAGAGTATAACTTTTTTCAGGAGTACACAGTTCCTGAAAGGAGTACTGTACTCCCGAAAGGAGTACGTCTGGTCAGCTTATGTTTGGTGTCCATTTTAGGCTGGCGAAGTAATTGGGCCGTATTTCTTTGAAAATGCGGCTGGAATACGCTAAGTGTTAATGGAGTGCGGTATCGCGAAATGATAACGGAGTTTTTGTGGCCCTGGAAATTTGATGTAATTGATGTGGAGGACATATTTTCAAAAAAGACGGTGCGAGCTACCACACAGCACGTGAAACAATAGTGATACTACAGATTAAGTTTCCAGGCCGTGTCATTTCTCGATTTGGCGGTCAATATTGGCCACCAAGATCGTGCGATCTAACACCGATGGACATTTTCTTTGAGGCTATGTGAAGGAGAAGCTGTATGCGTATAAGCCTGAAATTGTTGAACATCGTAAAGAGGAAATACGGCGCGTTATTGGTGAAATACAGCCACATTTATGCGAACACGTTATTGAAAATTGCAACAAAAGAATAACCCTGTGCCAGAGGTTTCGTGGTGGCCATTTGCCTGATGTTGTATTTCACGTTTAATCTGATGACGTTTAATCTATTTTGCTTTATGCTGAAATAAAAATGCTTGCTTAAATCAAAAATAAATGTGTGTTTCTTTAAAATTAAATTCGTCGCTCTTGTTGGGACACCCTTTAATTACACAAAATTAAATGCACTTTATGTTAATTTCAGATACCAAAATTGCATCCCAGCTCGAACTAACTCACATCACCGGTTACATTCTCACATTCAATTGCCTCTTTATCTATTGCTACTTGAGCAACCTGCTCGTTAATTTCGGTTTCCAGGAGCAAAACTACTGCCTCTATAAAAGTTATGAAAAAAATATTTATTTTGTTGACTAATCTTAATTAAAACTGTAAAGAAGCTTATTAATTTATTCTTATTCTAAGTTGAATTGTAGGTGTTGGCATTGAAATCTTGAATTGTATTTTCATTTCAGGAAGAAATAAGATTAGTTTGATGAGCTGTTCTGTTGGTGAACTTCAGTTTTTGCCGTTTGGAATTAGAGTATTTATCCAAAAGTTTTTGTTTTTTTGTCCAAGATTTTAAAGCAGTCTCCTCCTGCATTCTCCTTTTGTGAAGTCTAGCGGCTTTCTGATCTTCCTTTCCCAAAATTTGTTTTTTTCGAGTTTCTTTGCCTTTTGTGCTTCAATCTCATTGAGAAAGTGATCATAAAAGGTTTTGCTTGCTTTACAATTTGTGCTTCAGCTTTCGTGTTATATGCCAATCTAAATAATTTTTTTAGAGGCAGTTAGACTATAATTTTGCCCGTTAAAAATTTGCGATGACTGGCTATGTCCCACTACACTAGTAGCAATAATCTCGTCTATAGAAGTTTTAATATTTGTTAGTTCTTCTCCAAGCTACTTCCTCGTTAATTGTGTATTTTTTAAAATTATGTACTTATTTCGGATGACCCA
This sequence comes from Nephrotoma flavescens, assembly GCA_932526605.1. Lineage (NCBI taxonomy): Eukaryota > Metazoa > Arthropoda > Insecta > Diptera > Tipulidae > Nephrotoma > Nephrotoma flavescens. The sequence goes on from OW052220.1 coordinate 143,000,461, forward strand.
ACCCATTGGAAATATTCACATCAACAAAGACGAAATCGTTTATTTCTTATAATTATCAAACATTGTTGTAGCCTAATTGGCATCGTCTGTTAAATTAATTTTTTCGCAATCCTGATGTTGATCTGACGCGAATTCTTGTTTAGCGCCTTTGAACCTTTCAGCTATTGTAGTATGTCGTGTAGTATTGTCGTTCTGCTTTACAGTATATGGGTTTTTCAAAACTTCTTCAAAAGATTTAACTTTTAAATCGCAGACAATTTCAATGTTACACAGTATATAGAACCGTCCATAGAAATTGTATTAGGGACACCGTTAGTTAATGATTTGTTGAGACACTTCGATAAATCGATGGCGGTAAAATCCCCACAAAGCAGATGCCTTGAAGCCATTTTGTGGCGTAATGCCCCTATTAAACGCTTTTAAAAACGAAGGAACAAACTTTTCTCTTGTAAATTGAGCAACCGGATATTTTTGTGTGCACGCTTTTGTGTTATGTGTGTTCTGTGAAATTATATGTTTTTTCTTACTATCATCTCGATCAATCTATCCGTCTGGAATGTACAGGGGCCGAATTTTTGATGAAAAACGTTTTTTGTCAAAAATTGGCATTTCCGCTTAAATTTTGGAAAATTGATGTGGACCAGTCAAAAAAGCTGGAGTATGTAGTTTTACCTCGAACAGGCAATCAGTCTGGGGTAAAGAGCGCATAGACATATAGTCGGCACGACACCACTCATGCACACACACAGACAAACACACTGAATTTTTTTGATTTCGCAACATAACGAATGGTAAATCTACAAAAATCTCGAAGTCAAAACTTAATCCCCGTTCCACACTCCACTTCTTTGAAGTAATACTTCATGCTTCAAAATAAGTTGTAATAGATAAACCTTTATGTATGTATTTGTAAAAAAATATTCAAAATAAATTATTTTTGAAATGTCTTGGCATGCAATATAATTAATCAAAAATAATTTACACAAATATATGTTGATAAATGGCAAAATGTACACATAATATTTTAGTGCTGCGTCACCGAAACAATTTTCGTTGAAAAATAAGTAAATTAAAAAAAATTAAAAAAATTAAAATTAAAATCGGTTTCATTGGTAAATGGGGAAAGAGACGAAGATGAAGCTGCTTCAAAGAAGTAGGGTGTGGAACACGCGATTAGTATTAACGACTGTTAAAGTTGGGAATGTGACATCTAGTGCGTTAAAAACAAGCTCATTGCGTGTTTTTTCGATGTATTTTTAGTACGGCATACTTTACGAAAATAACAACTAACATACAAAAATAAACCCAAAGTTTCATTTTTTTACCGTCAAATCCACTTATGTCTATAATTTATTTTACTACGTAAAAGAGACTAAAAATAGAAACTGAGACAAACTTTGTTTTATTTTTTCCATATTAATGACATTTTTTTAATTGTGGTTTATGTTATTAATTTTAAGATATGTTAAACCGATAAATTTGTTTGTATTTATTTTTTAACATTTCAGACAAGAAACATCAAAACAAAACCGCCAATTTTTAAATGTAAATAACTTCATTATTCTGTTCTCAAGGCAAAAAGTTTACAGTTTGTTAGTATTTTCCTTAACGTAAAAACACAATTTTTTCCTCAAGTTTTATTTGCATACAAACTAGTAAGGTGAAAGGAAATCTTTCCTATTGTGAAAGCTCTGTTACTTTATATTTTTGATAGGAAGAGAAAAAGAAGAGAAAATCAATGAATTCAAGTATATCGCGTTATGTATGATCTGCAACACCAATTTGAACTGTACCCTTAATAATTATACTTATCTTAGTCAAAATGTCTTCAAAAACATGAAATATTTATTACCTTGTTGTTGAAATATTTATTACCTCACGCCAAATTTACCATTTTTGTTTGATGTTTGATACCAAATAAATTAATAAAAAATTGGTTTGGTTAAAAAGTATTCGAACTCAACGGTAAATCATTAGAAATTAGAAATTCCTGATAAATCCGAAACAAGTGAAAATCATATTATTTTAATGAAATGTTTTCGATTTCTTAGAAATTCTTTGAAGGTACTAATTGGAATACGTGTTCAAAATACCGTAACAACGCAATACCAAATATAACATAATTTAAATATTCTACAGAAATGCCTCTTAATGTATGTATTAAGCTACTTAAATATTTCTACACCTTTTCTAATTTCAAAGAAATAAACATCTTGATTTTGAATATATCGAATGTACATACATAATATTATGAACGTCGCTGATGCAACTAGTTTGGTTATAGATTCTAACTCTCTAACAGTAAAAATTAATTGGTTCTAATTTACACCTGTGAAAAATATGTAATATTTCTGTAGTATGGTAATAAATACATTTAAAACAGTATTGTCTCATTAGAAAACTATAATTTAACATAGAAGTTAATAGGCTGCCGAGGTGAATCATTTTAAAGCTTTAAATTGTGAACATTCACGCCCATGATTGCAAATGCATGCGGAAATTTTTGCTTATCAACTATTAAAAGAAAAATACTAAACTAATCGACTCTTTAGTAGTTATATAGTAAAAAACACAAAAGTAGTATTATGTACATTATTTAATTCTTCTTGCTTTAATCCTGTTGTTGTTTTGCGTTAAAATCTCGAACCGTCCTATGCATCGCTATTGTAAAAGAAAAAAGGTTTATCCCTTTCGTGGTTTTCTAACACAATTGTGCGAGTAGGGCAAAAGTACCATGTCAAAAATGAAACGCCATTACATACTATGATTTTTTACTCACACAATTGTGTGGTTTGGATTTCATTTGAGCCATTTTTTTTTATTTTTTGGTTGAGAAAGGGTTATCACAAAACAGCGGAATTGTTGGTTTAAAAATATTTGTGTTCTGTGTTTTAGTTTTATGATGGTTTTCATGTTTTTAAGCTCATCATCATCCCAAACTCTTGCGACGAATAAAATTTCTGAAACAATGCATCACTCAATGAATTTTACTGATTTTGAATTTTGAATTTGTTCAACATCATTTCAGTATTTTATGTACCACGAAACATTTGTGTATTTCTATCTTGTTAACTACAGACTTCTGTCTTCTAAGATTTATGTTATCGCTCTTATTCATCTGTTAGAATTTAATTTGTGTTTTTTATACGTATTTATTTAATTCTTCAATATGTATTTTAACTTATTGTTATATTTGTTTTATTTCGATAGGCATGCCACCGGACATCTATAATATATGGTATCCAGCGTCATACCCCTTTAGTCATTCCATATGTGTTGTTCATGGTTTATTATCAGAAACATCGGCGAATGCAACCGTCTTAACTATAACATCATTTACCATAGAACGATACATAGCCATTTGTCATCCGTTTAGGTAAATATACAAAATTATTAAGAATGAAACATAATAAGTGTTGTAAACCATACATATAACTTATATAAGTATAACTTATATTGTATGTACATTAAGTTTGAATGAGTATTTTATCATATTTATTGTGTGCTGTTTTAAAATGTTAAACTAATTATTTAAGATTTATAGGGACCCCCCTGTCAAAGGCGGCCCATTTTTCAAGTCAGTACTACGTAAAATCGATAAAAAAACCAATGATTTGTCCAGTAATGACCTAGATGGCACAAACTGCGAGAAAATGGAAGTGCTTTAACTGTAAGACCGAAAGCAATACAAAACTGTCTACCAGCTGCAACATTACTTATTGTGTAACTCACAAACTGTACATAAGCTCTATAACTGTAAAATTTCCGATTAGTACTAAACTGGTATTCATGAAATGTAACTATAAATGGAACTGTTTTTCTATAATTTCACAGCACCAGATTTGATGACGTACACGACGTACAATATATATATATATATATATATATATATATATATATATTATATATATATATATAATATATATATATATATTATATATATATATATATATATATATATATATTATATATAT
>OW052220.1:143007134-143039634 GCA_932526605.1 Nephrotoma flavescens
AGTGATATTTTAACATAATTTGGTATATTCTAACTAAGAAAATTATGTATACATGATTTGATTAGGGAATAAAAATTACACCGTTACCACTAAGTACGTACAAATGTTTCGATAGTTTCTACAAAATATTCCGTTTACATAGGTACACATAAAAACAAATTGAGAAAAAAAACGGAACTAATTGAATGTTTATCTTCAATCTGTTCCGTTTTTTTTTCTCCCCACTGTATTCATGTTTACATTTAACTACTGTAAGAATTTTTTCCAATTTGTATAAAAGAATACGCATCTTTTAGTTCACAAACAATTGAAATAATGTATAAAATTTATTAAAATATATTTTCGTAAATTTAATAAATATAATTAGTAAAATTTTAATTCAATTTGATATTTAAAATTTTTTTTAAATATTCGACATTATATACACCCTTCCGTCGCAACAGACATTTTTTTTACTAAATAAATAAACTACAGCAAAACAAATCAGAGTAAAAGTTACAAAATAAAACAAAGAAATTATTATTTTTTGTATTTTCGTGTTTTCTCGTGTGGTAAAATCATGTGCCGATTATGATGCGTAAGCAAAGTGGAGTTGTTGTTTAAAAACGGAAAATACTAAATGAAAATTTCGAAATACTAAATTTATTTTTCGGGAAAATTGTCACCAAAAGTTGATTATTTATAGTGACCACTGACAAAATAATTTTTTTTTATTTTATTTATGAAATACAAGCGATTTACTTGCAAAATCAGCGAACTATAACATTCTTACTATGCAACCGATTTTTTTTTGTATGGTTTTGTCAGTTTTTGTTAAATAATACTCATACTAACGTCGGATTTCTAAAAATCGGCCTGTAATTGTAGTGGTATTGATACAAATGACACAAATACGAGCAAAAGAAAAATTCAAATACAAATACATAAGTGTGTATTGTACACTGTGTACCTATTCGATTTTTTTGCATCCCTCATTTTAAATCAGTAACTCACGAGACAAAATCGATATACAGATATCGAAACAGTTAATAGATTACAAGCATACACTACAAATATAGCCGAGAAGGTTTCTTTAAAATGAAAACGTGAAAAAGAATTGCAAGAGCAAACGCAAAACTACAGGAATGCAAAATTAATTAAATTTTTAAAATATTCCGAGCATCTCACTGGAATTCACCCAAGTTCGTAGATTCTAAAATATAGATAAAAGTATTATGTTTAATGAGTAATTTAAATAATGTATTAAGTTAAATATTGTTTAATGAAATTTTATTTATCAAAGAACTATTTATTCATGAATTTAAATAAACTAAAATATATACATATGTATATACATTTATGATTTCTATAACTATTGTTTAATTAAAATAACAATAACAATAGCCATTCTTTTTACTTAGGCATTATCAGAATATAGCTCTTCATCAGAATGGACGGAAACGCCCTTTTAAGCGACCAAAATCACGCTCAATTACCACTCTACACTTGGAATACACAATATTATACGTAATTTGTGCGTCACTTATATTCCCATTATTTTTAAATGTGGGTAGTAGCCATGTTTTTAAAGCATAGGCTGAATCGCCCAATAAATGCTCTTGTGTACTAATTGTAGCGTCACTTGTAATTAAAATTGTATTCAATTAATTTTACAATCAGATGCATTCAATATGTTAAGAACCTGATGAAAATCGTGCCGGTATATTGGATTTTGTTAGCATACGCGAATCATGGATCGATCCACATTCTCCGGCATATGCATGGACAAATTTCAATCTCTCGTTATAGGCTGCTTGTAGCAAAAACGAATGGAATCCTTTTCTGCATACATATGAATTTGGATGCATTACCGGTGCTATTATCGAGATATGACTCCCATCGATAGCTCCGATTATACCTATGTTCATGTATCAGCTAAGTAAATTAATTGTTAATGAAATATAATTTTGAAACAACATACCTTTAAATCTATGCTTCTGCCTAAAATATTGAGCTGTTCTCTTTCTTTGATCTTCGATGGGTGAACCCTTCTCGACGACGACACGAAAAAGTTTACGATCGAAGTTTTTTATAATAATCCATCCTGTTTAATCAGCACAACCAAAGTGACCGACGATTGATCTGGATGAAAAAGGTTTATTTATTTCAAGTAAAACTCAATATAAATCTTTCCTAATAGTCTCTCTCTTTCCGAGATACCACAATCCAATCATTACTTGATTTTGCACATTCATTTCATGACGCCCGGGTTTTCATACTCTTGTAACCAAATCATGAATGTTTGTACATAAATCATTGAAAGTAGGGATTGAAATTCGAAAATTAATCTTAAACTGAACATTCGTAAATGTCGGCACAATTTCCTCGCAAAATTTTTCAATTTTTTGGACACTGTCCTCAAGACTTTCATTATCTCTTAAATCCGAATCAAATATTGGATTGACATCATTACTACTGCTTAATAATAATGTTTCCATTCTTAATAATACTAATAAAATAATTTAAATTGTTTTTAAAATGAAAAAGAGAAACTCAAATTACAAAAAAATAATATTATAAGAACAAAGTTCATTCATTTTTATATAAAACTTTCATTTTTGTAAAAACAATGTATTCTGTTTTACTCGGAGTTTGTACACACTGGGTAATTTGACACTGCGTAACATTTGCTCGGTGTACGCTGTTCAATTATAAAATAGACCCATTGTTTGGTTTTCGAAGTACCAAAATAGCGTACATGTTTTTATATATCATTTCTAGCCAGTTTTCCTAATTTTCATTGAAATATATTATCAACTAAGCCATTTTTTTATATAAGATGGCATTTCATAATGAAACATACATATAGATCGTAGTGGTATTTGATGTCTAAGACTGACTATGTCACTTCTTCGGTTTGTAATTAAAAAAAAGAAATATTCCTCAATATTCCGACCTCAAATTCTTAGCTAGTAATGTTCCAAAGTGGGTTTCGATTACAAATTCAAATACATCCCCAAAAGATAGTAGTACCCATTATCAACAAAATCTTGCAATATGAAAAATTCAAAGTTTATTTTGTCTACATTTGTTCTCAAAACAAAAGGTTTTGCTAAATTCTCTTTTGAATGTTTGTTCATTGTGGAGCATTGAAAGAAGTAGAGCCTAAAATAGTATTTTATGCCAAACGAATCTATTAAAAAAGCCTTAATTTTATTATCCATTTATTTCTGCAATTTTTTATGAAATTGTTTTTGTAAATTATGTCTAAATGTGAATACGCAGAATGCATCAAATTAAAGAAAATAGACTAAGATTAATATTTTTTCTAGGGATAACAAGATTTTTCATAAGGTTTCGTAACATTTTCCTGAAATGGTTTTTCTACTTTTATAACGTTTAAAGCTTTCAATCTACTTTAAAATACATTTTAAAATAGAAATTGTTTTAAAAACTTTGTATTCCGAAACAATGGTTAATTTATTAGGCAGGTAAATAGAACTCGTTAATTTCTTACTATTGAATAAAACTTTTAATGGTTTTTTTTTTGTTTTAATCCATACCATCCGTTTTGGGGCCGAAGCACTCCCTGCTTTTTCCCGGTTCATTTTTCCCGTCCTACTTTACGCAGTTATGCCAAATCGAAAACGTACGTCTATAGAACCGATTTTAAGTTACCGTCTGCGCATTTCATAGCTCCATGCCAACCTATAGTACTGAACCTGGAAGATGGGTCGACCCATGAGTTTTGCACGCCGATAGGGGGTCGTAGTTGTGTTTCATTTAGTCACAGGTCGTAATCTGTTGATTAAATCTTTCTTTTGCATTCTGATCCTATCGGGATTCGAACCCGGTACCTCCCAATCCAAACGCCAAAGCTTTAATCACTGTAACATTTGGTCCGTAAATTAGAAAGGTGAGTTCCCAGTGCTATCGGAACTGGAACCGGATATTATTCTTATTTCAGCGGCTCTGTCGGTGCTTTACTCTTTATGTAGGCCGGACGATTTTGTTTGGACGAATCTTCATACTTAAGTACTATTGGGAGATCTCAGTGAAATCTGGCTGAAAAAACTTGTTCAACAAACAATTACTCAAAATATCAAGATCAGAAACATTTTAAGTCGAATTTGCAACAAAATTTGTCTTCATTTTATGTTTATTGAAGAGTGGCATTAGCGAAAAACGACAAAAAACTTAAAGATTTAAAATTAAATCTAAATTAAATTATGACGTAAAACATTCAAATTTTTACTAACTCCTACGATTGTGAGAATGAGAATTATTCACAGATACGACAAACTTAGACTTTCCGAAAATCGGGACTAACCGGAAGGTAGTAATGATTTATTTTCTCTATAGTAAGAAAACCAGGCGGCTCTTGTGGTGTTTGAAATCCGTTTGCAAATATTCATGGCATCAGCGTATATAGATATGGATGTAAAAATTCATCAATGTTGTTCAAAAACTTCTCTGTCATTGATAGACAGAATAAAAAAACCTTCCCAGATGGCTGCCCTAGGGCATTTCAGTTGTTGGTGAGAAATGAGTTGATTCTGATGACCTGAACCGTACATGATATATACGGTTTTTTAGATAAGAGCTCATCCAACGAAGAATTTGGGGTTTGAAGCCAAGACCCCTAAGCTTAAACAAAATAACTTCATGAGAAACCCTGTCAAACGCCTTACTAAAATCAATGAAAATAACAGAAACTCCAGCCCTACCTCCACCATATTTAATGTTTGTGAAGTGAATTCAGTAAGGTTTGTGGTTGTGGACAACAGCTTAGGAATATGTACAAGATAATTTTACAATCGGTCTGTAATTACACATGTCTGATCTGCAGCCGTTCTTATGGATCGGAACTATAATAAAACTTTTCCAAATAGATGGGAAATTTCCAAGCAAAATCGACTTTTGGAAAAGCACCGTCAGCAACAGGACACGAATGCCACTGTAGTTTTTAAGACGGTGGATGATAGACCGTCAGGACCGGATGAAAAATCATATTTATGTTTGAAAATTTTTTGTAGTCAAGGTTGTTTGAATGCAGTTATTCATATATATGAAGTAATCTTCATCGGGTTCCAAATCGCTGCTTGTAAAAGCCAGAATGAAAAAGTTAGCAAAATAATTTGTTATGTATTAAGGATAATTTTAAGAATGATCTTCATACTTCAGAGTGTAAGGGTATCCGTCAGATTTTTTCTTTAAGTTAATAAATCACCAGAAACTCTTAGGATCAGTGATTATTTGGGATTGCATGAGTCTTATATAATTCCCATAAAGTTTACAGGCAAACTACTGAAACCATTATAACTATTTAAATAGCTGGAGGAATCAGAGTCCGATTTAGTTTTTAGGAATCGTTGCCAACGTCTGTTTCTACGATTACGTAACGTTCGTAAATTACTATTATACAAAGGAAGTGATGGCGATACAGATTTTGGCGAGTATACAGTATAGACTGTTCTGAATAGTTCAACACATTCAAAAACTGCCGAGTTAACTGCCGAGTTATGTTTCAGATTCTTCCGATTACTGGTTTCATTGATCAATAGTTTGTCTACCTATTTGAATCAGCGGTTGGTTTCTTTCTTAAAAAACTGTGTTATTGAATGATTTCCTTTATTTGGTTGCCATTTACATCGAGAAAGAACTAGAGTAGACTAGAAGCCCGTGCTGATATATGCACAAACTGCTTTTATTGTATCTATAAAATAAAGCTTTAAAAGCCCAATAAACTAACACAACAACTAGAGAAAATTAACGTGTATCTACGTATTATTAAATTGGAATATCTCTTTAATGTACTTCGATAAAATAGTGTTTCTAATCAAATTACAGTAATATAAAAGTCAAATGATATTGATATTAATAAATCAGTTTAACAATTCGTTAGGTGGATTTTGTTAAAATATGTATAAACGAATTGGAATCAGTATAGGAACCAAGCGCACATTTTAATGGAAAAATATATTCGATATAATTTTTTCCGTTTAAATCAAAATGCATATAAGCAGCCAAACTGCTATACAAATTTTGTGCATGCAACTCACATAAAAACTAAATAAATTTGGACAAAATTTTATCAGTACATATGGAGGTACAGATATAAATTTTTTTGTTATTTTCAGAGCTAATTTTTTTTTATTCAGAAAGATACAATCAAATTCTTTTATATATTCCTTTTGCTGCCCGCTAACACAATTGTATATACATTATCCAATTCGAGGTTGATAAAGTAGAAATCTGTATACCGACATCTGTCAAAGGTAAACGTCAAGTACGCTGTCATTTATTTAGTTGACATTCTGCCATTTAAGAATATGGAGCATTTAACAATCGACCAACGCGCTAAAATTATTAAATCTTATTATGCTGATTTTTCGAACAAAATTTTCTTCAGTGATGAAGCTCATTTTTCGCTTGGTGGATACGTTAATAAGCAAAACTGTAGAATTTGGGGCTCAGAAAATCCACAATTGATTGTAGAGAAGCCATTACACCCGGAAAAAGTCACTGTTTGGTGCGCATTGTGGTCTGGTGGTGTGATTGCGCCGTATTTTTTTGAGAACAACCATGGACGAACCGTTACCGTCAATTCTGAGCGCTATGGCCGCATGTTAACCGATTATTTTTTTACGAAAATCGAAGATTATGATCTTGACGATATGTGGTTCCAGCAGGATGGAGCACCCAGTCACGTAACACGAGCACATCGAGATCTTTTGCAAGAGAAATTTCCTGGACGTTTGATTTCGCGATTGGCTGATGTCAATTGGCCTCCAAGATCCTGTGATTTAGAAAGATCGTGTTTACGCAAACAATCCTCAAACTCTTGACGAAATGAAAACTAATATTCGTAAGGTAATGGCCGAGATACCGCCCGAAATGTGCCGAAAAGTCATTGAAAATTACCTCAAAAGAATCAAGGCCTATGTATATATATATATATATATATATATACTAGCTGACCCGGCGAACTTCGTACCGCCTCAAAATCAATAAATGTTTTCTAAAGTTATTAGCTTAATAAAATTGAGTTTTTTATTAAGATTAAATAGATTAAATGAATACTCCAAATTAATTAAATTCAATGAAATTACAAAAATCAAAATGAAATATATTTTAATTACATTGAAATGAATGTTATTCACGTGGCAGCAAGGCTTTCGTTTTATTGAATTGAATAGAAATGGTTCGCGTAGCATTATTGCACTACTTTCTTTTAAACTATTTGCTGGGTGAGTTGCAATGGAGTCGATTCACATTCGGGAATACTTTGTTGATGAGCTCGTCCTTCGTTGAGACAAAACTGCAAAAGTTCTGAGGAAACGAAATCAATCCGTTCGATTTGTCGACCGGAACACGGCCATTACCGATAGTCAGCAATTGCTTGGAGAATTCTTCGGCGGATGGATCGTTTAACAATGCAACTCGCATGTTTGTCGTCAGCTGAAGTTTCTTCACATAACACCACAGAGTCGATGATTTGAGGCAAGCGTTTATTTCATCAGCAGCGGTCGATCTTGGAATGACTGGTATTGTTTGACGGGAATTGCCAGAAAGTAGAATCATTGCGCCTCCAAAACATCTTGAGTCATTGCGTAGATCTTTCATAGTTCTATCGAGTGCTTCCAATGCGCGTTTGTGCGCCATTGTACATTCATCCCAGATGATGATTTTACTTGCTACCACAACTTTCGCCATTGCTGAGTGTTTTGCAATGTTGCATGTCGGGTTTTCAGCCGATTGAAGGTTTAACGGCAATTTCAACGCTGAATGAGCTGTTCGGCATCCTTCTAGCAATGTGGCCGCTATCCCAGAAGAAGCAACGCTACAGCAATATCGGATCTCGCACGAACAGTGGCCAAAATCAATGACATGAGGAATGTCTTCCCAGTTCCACCGGGCGCATCGAGGAAAAATAATCCACCATTTCCATCATGAATTGCCTTCATTAACGTAACGTACACTCCTTTCTGTTGGAGGTTCAACAGTGGTACATTGGTTCGAACTGATTGGTTCAATGCATCTCGATCATATTCATGTTCACGTTCCAATTCTCGATTGAAAGCGTCGTTCATTCCACGACATGACGTTGGCATTCCTAATTTGACTAACAAACTGCCGCACATGCGAAAACACATGTCTTCGATCAAAAGCAAAGCCTGGTTATGTATCTCCTCATTCACCTCGAGATCGGGATTTCCGAAACTGACACGAATTCGATGTAGAATGTCTTCTGAAATGTCATTCTTGTACTTGCTCCATAGTTCACGTGGATTTGATGGGAAGCATGTCGAAATAATGATAGCAAATAATGTGCGTATCTGGTTTGGAGTTGCAGAAATAATTGATTCAGCGATTGTCATGTCCCAAATGAGTATCGTTTTCAAGCAAGTTGAGCTGTTGACATGCAGCACGAAATGTTGGGCACACTACACCATTGACAGTTCGAAGTGATTCAAATGATGTCGGCCCACGAATATTCACCAGCAACAACCGCAAGTAGAAGCATTCGTCATTCTTCGGATGAACTGTGTAAATGCGACCAAGAGCATCAGTAGAACGCACATTTGGATGATCAGGAACCTCATCGCCTTGCTTACGACGTTGATATTTTTTTGATGAGGCGTTCCAAGTGTAATAACGTGGCATCTCAGAGTAGAGCAATGTTCGTGCAAACGGATCAGTTTGACAAATCGAAAAGAAACTGGTCAATGTTGTTGCTGGAGGTGTCTCAGCACGTTGAGCAACATTCGATGTGTTGAAATAAACTCGTTGACCATTCTCCAGATGCACCGCCAAATGTACAACAGTGGGATGACGTTCATTAATAGGGAATGAGAATATACGCCAAATCGCCTCATTGCAGCTCACATATGACCAACTTGATAATGCGTGATTTCATCGTTTGTATTGGGATTTTGAACACCAGAAACCGCCATATCGCTGCCTTTCGTGAGATATTGCCTTTCGTGAGATACAAATGTATTTTATGGACTTCACTGAATTGCAGTACTCCACGTTGCAATGCGCCTTGAATGTTTTGGAAAGAAGTGGCGAATATGGAACAATCCAAGTGTTGTCGACCACGAACTCATTTCCTCTCACTATCGTTGTGATAGTTCTACCGTTATCATCGGCTGATCGACGCCGGTACAGTGGATAATCATCATTGCCAGTGATAGTCTCTGCGGTTAAATTTCGTGGATAACGCTTGGAACACTTGTTGTCGACCATGCACGGTGATTGGGGATGTAAGCGGTGATTGGGGATGCAAGTAAAAGTGATGAATAAATCTGGACAACCGTAATGACGAACATATGTCATTGCATCTTGCGCATATTCATGCATATGACGTGGGCTGCCAATGTACGTCGCCGGTAGAATAGTCAATCGACCAACATTAGCTGCATCTCCTACGGTGCTGATTGCATCGCGTAAATGGATATACTCCTCCGAACGCAGTTTAGCTTGGTTCAACCGAATGAAAATGAGGCGCTCCGTTTCGATTTTGACGTACATGTCGACGATATATTGCTGAAGCAAACGACGAAATCGCAGCAAATAGTTGTCAGCATTTTGACGAATCATCAAACGATATGCATAATAATTCATCGAGCTAACCTTCTTGTTAGTTTCCTCACCTGAAATGAAATCAGTAAAATTAGTGTCATAATCTAAATTATGATATCAGTACTCACCGCTCAATGGATTTATCATAATAATAATAATAATAATAATAATAATATAATATTTATTAACCATAACTTAAGTATAAACTTTTATGTTACAGACATATTTACAAGATACACAAAAAATAAAACTAAATAAAATTTAACAATTAAGCACAACACAAAACCATAGCAAAAGTATTTACATATATAGGTACATTATTTACATAATATCTATATACATAATAATTAACCATTACCATGCTTCTGCATAATTACATCAAATAACAATTTTTTAAATCTTTCTAAAGAATTTACATGTTTTAAATCCACTGATAAACCATTCCAAGTACCAATTGCGCTTAATAAACCAGAATTATTGTATATATTGGTTCTGTTAATTGGCAGATTGATATTTCTCGTGCGCAGAGATTTTGAAAAATTAAGTTTTTCGTACAAATACGTTGGCAAACCCGAATGAATTAATCGGAAAATAAAAACAGCAGTTCTGAAATAAAAATACTCAAACAAGTCACATCCAAGAATAGAATATTTATACTCTGAGACGTGATCAAATTTCCTCAGATCGAAAACATAACGAATGCAATTATTAAAAGTAACTTCAAGCAAACGTTTCGATGAACCATCACATACACCAAAAACTACATCACAGTAAGTGAAAATTGGTACAACTAGAGATTTAATTAATTGTACACGTAAATCAATTGGGCAAAATTTCTTTATCAATCTAAGCTTATACAAACTATAATTAACACGTTGACATACAGAATTTACATGGTCATCCCAGGTAAGTTTCGAATTTAACATTAATCCTAAATTATTAACCAAGGGAACAAATAAAATAACGTCATTACCCAAAAGAAGTGTAGGAGTCAAATTAATTGAAACATTCCTAGAAAGAAATAATGCCTTACTTTTAAGAGGATTAAGAGAAAGTGAATTATTTTTAGCCCAAAAAGAAATCTGTTTTAGATCATTGTTAAGACATGAGATGGTCTCATCTATCTTGAGAACATCCTCACCAATGTAAAGCTGTAAATCATCAGCATAAAAGTGGAATCTACAATGCTTTATACGCCATGACAGATCATTGATATATATGGAGAAAAGCAATGGACCCAAAATAGAACCCTGAGGTACACCAGTAACCATATCACAAATGCTTGAACAATCGACACCGCATTTTACAAACTGCTTACGATTACTCAGATACGAATGTATTAATTTTACGGCAGATTTAGAAAATTTATAATACAAGTAAAGTTTCTGTAACAAATGATCATGATTCACACTATCAAATGCTTTTGAAAAGTCCAACAAAACCAAAATTGCAAACGAATTTTTCTTATCAAGCATAGCAGAAAGATCATCAATAATATGCACTAAAGCTGTAGTAGTGCTATGTCCAGTTTTATAACCTGATTGGTACTTACATAAAAAATCAAATTGTTTAAGATGCTCCTGAATTTGCAATTGCATAACCTTCTCCAAAACCTTTGAAAGAGCAGGCAAAATACTAATTGGACGAATGTCCCCAATATTAGATACAATATCTTTTTTAGGCAGAGGAATGATAGAGGCAACTTTCCATAAATCCGGAAAAAAAGATTTTGTCAAACACTGGTTGATAATAAATGTAATATGCGGAAGAAATAAATCTATAAAAAATTTTATTATCCTAAAATCAATTAAATCATAAGCTTTCAAATCAGATTTCACAGCACAAATAGCATTCAACACCATAAATTCATCTACACAGTCAAACACAAAACAGTTACTGTCAACAAATTCACAAAAATCCAAATCAGGTAAAGGTAGAACACCTACTGAGTCCCCAAATTTACTTAACCCAATTAAAATGTCTTCAGCAGAAAACATAATATTTGTGTTGTCTGTGGAAGATAAAACACCAAGCTTTTTCAAGTTCTTCCAGGTCATCCTTGAGTTATACACATTACCAAAATAGAAACTATGTTTGGCTTGATTAATCAATTTGTTAGTTTTGTTTCTTAGAAACTTAAAATAATTAAAATCCAATTCTAAACCATGTTTTCTATACTTTTTATAAGCCAAATCCCTACGTTCCATTGAATTTAAAATATTTGCGTTTAACCAAGGTGCTGTTGGACATTTATTAATACTTAGCTTTCGGGGTACACACATATTTTCCAAAGATAAGAAATTCGAATTAAATTCTTGAAGTATATCATTCACATCAGCATGAGAAAAAAGATTCAACCAGTCTAACGAAAAGAAACAATTAGTATAATATTCATAGTCAATTCCATTATAATCAGGAACGACGATATAAGATATTTTATCCCTAGTATGACACAACTTATAGCATGCAAAAATCAAATCATGGTCAGAAATAGCAGGAACTGCACATTGTCCATAAGATAAAATATTTAATTATTGAAGTGATATCCATCGTCTCCTTGCCAAAACATCAGCGGGTATTGCAATGTATCGTATGAACGGTGTGTTTCGTTTATTCGTTGCAGTTGTCCAGTGTCGCGACGTGTAAGCACAATATCGCGCGGTTCCACGTTTTCACCAACAATCACAATTGCGACTTCATCTGTTGTTGGAGCATTAAATTGGCGTTCGTGTGTTCCAGCGGGTCGTTTATCTGCTCTGATCACGACTTTGCAGTCGTCACTCGGCATGCGATCCAACGCAGTTTTAAACAATCGAACCAATGCATGATGTTAATGGAGTAGTTGCTGCAAATCTTGCAGAACTATCCTTTTAATTGCTGTATTGATCGTTTGGCGCCGATCAAGTTGATCCTCCATATTGCCCATAAAGTATATTTGGATGAATTTATGCTGTCCATCTTCAATCGGTTGCAATGACCCAATTCGGTGGTGAATTTGGCCTTGAATCTGTAAAGTCGAAGACGAAGTATAGATTTTTGATCACCAAAAGATTTTTGATCACCAAAAGAAAATGAATGTTTACTCTCTCGACCAGAAATGACCTTAAATGTTGGATTGAATCCGCGTTCTTCGATAATGTCTGCTCCAAATGAAGTCATTTGGAAACATCCGTTGTATCTTTGAGTGTTGGATAGAAAATGTCGTGATTCTGGTGTCTCGCCACGAAGCAATGAACGCAACGGTTCAGGTGGTGCAGGCAATAATGGCAATCTCACCTTGCCACTGAGACAGCACAATCCAGGCGTTTATCCAGCGAACTTCAATGCACCGCAATGGTCGCACACGAACGAAAGGATGCGAGTTGTAGTCAATTGTGCAATCGTATTGAAACGCTATTCGATTCAAATCAACACTTGAAGGATTTCTTCTTGCGCGTCGAAAATTATCTCGTTGTTGATCTGTGCGATAAGCTCGACGATTTCTCATTGTCAACTGAGCCATTTGACGTACTGCCTCTCTTTGTGCTTGTCTTTGTGAAGCGCGAAGTCGGGCCATACTAACGCGGCGCACTTCTCGTGTGATTTCTTGTTCATCTGCAGTGGATTGATTCGCAATAGTCCGAAGTCTAATTGCATTGCGGCTTCGTGGTGAAAGATTAGATATTCTGGCTCGCGGCATTGTAAATAATACTGGAAAATTAATCACACAATCCAAAATTACATAATCAATTATCGATGTGCGCACAATCACAAATGTGATAACCTCACAAAGTGAACATCTTCGAAGGGAACTTACCGTTTAAAAATCTCGATCGAAAATAGAATTCCGCAGAATAAAAAAAAATGAAAAAAACCAAAAGAAAAATCGTGTCCGGTGTTGGGACACTCTGTACCACTAAAAAAATTACGTACAATTGAACGCAAAAAAGTACTGTTTTCTTATTGTTGTTGGCATACACCACACAATCTCTTATTTCACTAAATTCCACCACTTATTTTAATATTATATGCTAAACCACAAACCATTTAACTAATATGAAATAACCAAAACCAAAAATAAATTAAATTTAATATTAAAATCGCAAAGGAAAAAAACTTTTTTTGGAGCTGTCAAAATCTACTATTCGCACTGAAATCGTAATACGGACGAAGATTTTATCTATATAAATTGATAAGTAGATGAAATAAAAAAAAAAAATTGGATAAAAAATAAAATGGTAAATGTGCATGCAGCCTCCAGTCGGATTCGTATCCAGTACCTTGCGGTCCAAGCGCCGAAGCTTTAACCACTGCACCACACCTACAAAATTCATATAAAAAAAAGGTTTTTTTATTAGATTTTTGGGGCTTCCTTTTTGAGTTTTTCCGACTTTTTTTTTCCTAAACCACCACTGTATTGAGACGAACAAAATAAAAAAAAAAAACAAAATGTACTAAATATATGAGAAAATGAATTTTCTTGATAACTTTTTTTTTTGTGAATTTTTCCAATGTTTTAATAGTTATTATGCTATTCGGAACGAAGACAAATCCAACAAAAATCATAAAAATCGGTCCAGCCGTTCTTCAGTTATAAATGGTGTAACTAACCCGACTTTGTTTTATATATATAGAAGATATTGTAACGGAACTTTTACAGTAAAATACCTAGTACTATTCCGTTAACAGAAATTCATCAAATCTTATTCCACGAGCAGCCATTGGCCCGCCAGCTAAAGTCTGCATGGGAGTGGGTTTAGTGGACTTCGATGAATCTTAAGAAGCTGCTTTTATGAATCCAGAAGCAAATATAATATGAAAACAACTAAAAAAAATAAGCACGGTACCTAAGCCATTCTCAGTTGAGACCCCTTCACATTTCCCCCCCGTTTTAAACACTTTATATCATGATGAATAAGAACATAATTTATTTATTTAAATTAATCAAAAATCGACAAAAAGAAATCATTTGGAAAAAAAAATATTTAAACTGATTAATTTTAATTGGTGGTGAAATATACTAAATTAAATGGGAGGTTAATCTCCACAAACACAAACGTAAAGTTAAATATTGAGTAACTTACCCCAAACACCGGCAAAGCGCTTCAACGATGGATGTTGTATGAAATAATGTATATATATGTATTTATCGATTAAGATTGCTAAAAAAAATAAATTTTAATTTAATTATTTACACCACCCTAAAATTAAAATTTAAAGAAATCAAAAAAAAAAAGTTTAAATTTTTAACTATATTCCAAAATTGTAACTTTGGCATCAACAATTAATTTTAATTAATTGCATCAAAAAAACAAAAATATAAATTTATAAACTGAACATACAAGTACTAATTTTTTTACTCTAAAATACTTAAACTGGAACATTAGATGACATGATTACATTGAGTTTGTATTTAATCGTACAATTTTATCACGTCATCTTTTACAACAGAAACGTATCCCTTAGGTGTGCAGTTATATGGCAGGTGAACGACCTTCAACCAAGCGTATTGCAATGTTAACCCGGTTACTTTTTGGCGAACTTTCCCGCGCGAAAAAATTTCGCTGGGCGGTGGTGGATGCTGTATCACTATTCCACAATCTCACCACCGACGCTGTCCTGAACTGGTTAGACTCAACTGCTATATAATATATATATATATGTATATATAAAGCCAATTGGCCAAATCTAATCCAGTAAAAAAAATTATTTTGCCGCAACTAAACAGAAATCTGCGTTAGTTAAATGGTAAGAAAATCACTAGTTAGAGTGTTTACCTTAATAGGGTTTAGTAGATGGTGTAGGATATTTGAAATCGTAGAATTTCCTTTACTATATTCGTAGCACACAAATTCCCATCAAAATATGGTATTTTTTTTGTTGCTACAATTGGGCACTAAATTTCACCAACACAATTTTTAATAGTATACACTATACAATTTAACTTCACTTGAAAAACGATATGAAACCAGGTTTACACAACAAAAGCTCTTACTTGAATGTCAATTTGTAATTAATTTTCAACTATAAAACATTTTTCGTATATCGATCTCCAAAATAAGTAATAGAACACCAGCTGATGAAAATAATTGACCAGATTAACGACAAAACGTATTAACGAATTTCTACTACCATAAACAGAGTTATTAGGTTGGTTAAGAAGTTTTGGCATAACATGAAACTGATTATGTTCAACGTAATTTCTGTTTCAGTCGTGGGGAAACCTACCCCTGAGATGTCTCAAAGTCCGGGCCAACACCTTATCATTAAACTAGAAACCCAAATCATAAATATTTGGTGGCAAGAATATCATATATGTCGTATATCTTTTATATGATATACCCCTAATTTTTTTCCAGTCTGGTCTACTATTTCAAATGCCACATTACCAACTGCTTTATGAACAACCCCTTTAATTGCTCGAGGAGCAAATTTTGCAGAAAATTTGTTTGTTGCGTCGCTTTGAACAAAGTTTTTGACCAACACTACATCGCCCAGCTTGATATCACGCGACCGACTGCGCAAGTTATAGTATTTAGCGCTTCGTTCATGCGCGTTTTTTAAATTTTCCAGTACCTTCAGTCGTGCTGTGCTCAATCGGTTGCATTTTTCCGTAATCGACACGAATTCGTCCGCGGCAAAACGCAAAACCTAATGCTTTATGTAATTCGTAGTCGGTCCCATGAGTTATTTGTTGCATCCCAAAGACAACAAAATGTGGGGTAAAACCTATGGAGCTGTGTTTTGAATTATTCAACGCGGATTCGAAATCGCGAATATGAGTGTCCCACGTCCTCTGGTCCTGTTTAATATAAGCTCGAATCGAGGCCAAAATCGTTCTATTTACTCGCTCAGAGGCGTTGCTCTGAGGGGAATACTTTGGGGTGAGGATGTGACGTACACCATATTTATATAGGAATTCTTTGAAAATTATTGAAAGAAACTGTTGTCCATTATCAGTAAGAACTGTTTCAGGAACGGAAAATCGGAGGAAAGTCTTTTCAAGAAAAGTAATAGTAGCTTGAGCGGTAGCTTGACGAAGAGGTTCAACACAAACAAATCTCGAAAATTTATCCAATAATATCACCAAGTAACAGTTTCCATTTTTCGATCTAGGATAAGGTCCTAAAAAGTCTAGATACAAGAATTGAAAAGGTCTAAATACGTCTATCATTTTTCCCATCGGAGGCTTAGTTAGGTAATTAACTGGTTTCACCATTTTACATGTAAGACAACTGTTGACATAGTTGGTGACGTCCTTGACCATTCCAGGCCAGAAAAATTGTCTTTGAAGTCTACTGAGGGTTTTGGCGATGCCAAAATGACCAGATGTAGGGGGCTCATGTGCCATGGTTAACAAATCCTTGATCAACGGCTTGGGAATTACCAATTTCCACTGTGGTTCGTCTTCTTCTAAATATGTGTTTCCGTGATTCAAGCAAATGTACAGCTTACCATCTTCTGTAGTGACGTTAGATTCCAGGTTTGGCTGATCTTGTAAAAGTTTGATTTTGTGTAAATATTCTTCGTCGAAAAAATGAGTGGATGATAAATCAATGTGGAGTGGAATTTCGGCATTAGTAAGCTTCACGGTGGCAATGATTTCGTCCATATTTACTCGCGAAAGAGCGTCAGGCACAACGTTTTGGGAACCAGTACGATGTTGGATAGCAAAATTATATGGTTGAAGCTTTAAACTCCATCGGGCCAGTCGTCCTGTGAGATCTCTTTGGCTCATCAACCACTTCAAGCTGGCGTGGTCAGTTATAATAGTGAAACGGTAACCTTCCACATACGGTCGAAAAGACTTAACACCATGAACAGCAGCGTAACATTCGAGTTCGGTAATGCTGTAATTTTTCTGTGCGGCGTTAAGTTTCTTCGAGACATATGCTATAGGATGCTCCGCTCCACCATCATCCTTTTGTAATAAAACACTGCCAATTCCTGTAGTGCTGGCGTCGCATTGAATATAAAATTCACGCTCATAGTTCGCATTCTGCAGCACTGGCGCAGAAGTCATTGCGTGCTTTAAACTTTCAAAAGCTTTCTTTGCATCCGGAGGCCATGACCACTTTTTATTCTTCTTTAACAGCTCTGATAGTGGAGCTGCTAATGTAGAGTAATTACTAATAAAGCGCCGATAATATCCCGTCATCCCTAAAAATCTCCGAACTTGTTTTGTTGATTTTGGTGCCGGGTACTCTGTTATGGCTGTAACTTTTTCTGGATTGACGCGGATGGCTCCATCCTCCACAATAAACCCAAGGTATTTCACTCGTCTTAATACAAATCGACTCTTATCGATGTTAATAGTCAATCCAGCTTCACGCAACCGGCGGCTTACTATGCTTAATAACGATAAATGTTCTTCCAAGGTACCCGATGTTATAAGAAGGTCGTCGAGGTAAACGAAGACCCCATCATGGAGCTGGTATGGAATCACCCTGTCCATTAGCCGACACATTCGCTGCGGAGCATTACATAACCCGAAAGGCATTACCGTAAACTGGTATAGTGGGCGACCGGGCACTGTGAAAGCCGTCTTATCCCTTGACCGATCATCCAAGGGAATTTGCCAAAACGCGTCTTTTAAATCTAATGTAGAGATATAACGTGTTTTATCGAGGCGGCCTAGCAACCCTTCGATGATTGGCAAAGGATAAGCGTCCTTCACAGTGGCCTCGTTTACCTTTCGGGCATCTAAGCACAACCGGATTTTGCCAGGCTTGCGAACTAATGTTACAGGAGAATTCCATGCACTCTCACGAGATTCTTCGATTACCCCGAGACTAAGCATTCTATCGATTTCGGAGTATAAGTCTGCTTGCACAGCTGGGGAAACCGGGTAATACCGTTGTTTAATGCCTACGGCGGAACCGACATCAATATGATGGGTGGTAAGAGTGGTTTTGCCTAAACCCAATGTTTTTGAATTTGGAAAAGAATCGACTATGGTTGCCAATTTTTGTTTCTGCTCCGAATTGAGTGGATGATAGTCCGAAATCTGAGGATCAATATCAAGCGGGGTAAATTTTAAAATTTCTGAAACTACTGAAGGAATAATTCCGAATTTATTCCAGAAATCTATACCAAGGTATAGAACATCGGTTAATGTGGGAGCGATATAAAGTCGTAAAATTTTAATTTGCTGATTAAATGAAATTTTGGCCATAATATAACCTAGAATCCTTTGCTTTTGGCCATTTGCAGTTTTCAAAAATGTTGGTAAATTGTGAAATTTGGTATCCGGTTCATTTAAATACTTTTCCGAGCCATGTCCTAAAACGCTTATATTCGCCCCACTATCAAGAAGGCCAGAATAAGGTTCACCGTTGATTAACACATTTGTTCGAGGTCTCCCATCAGCAGAGTCGAGAATAATGGATGAAGCAATAACTTTAGAGCATTGTTTCCGAGTTTTCCAATATTTAATTGTTCTTATACGATGTCGTGAAGGTTTATTGTTACCTTCTGTTGTTAATGATAATGAGTTTCGGCCTACATCTTGCGGTGAAGTTCGGGACAGGTGTTCGAGGCTGTCTCTTCGGTTACTATTGAGGGAGGTGTTGGAGGTCTCGGAGGATAAACTTTCCCTGGTGGTTTCCCCCCGGAAATCAAGTTTCCCGAACGGGAATGGCATCTCTTGCACGAATCGGTATCCGTATTTGGAAAACCACACCGCTTGCAAAACATATGTAGTGTGCTATAAGGACACTTTAAGTAAATATGATCCCGCCCGGCACAATTATAGCAAAATATTGTGCTGTATTTTGTATAATGACCGGTTGGAGAGCTATTACTGGTATCATTCGTTTTATGTCTCGCCGTTTGGTACAATGCGGCAACATCATAACCTTCTGAATGATCAAACAATTGCGGTTGGAATAAATCTTCACTGGTTTCAGGTATTGATCTTCTTGGTGTGAAATTTAAAGAATTGTTAAGAGGTGGTGGTAAGTATTCGGGGCAATTAGATGCCGTAAAATGCAGACTAGCGCTCATTTCAGGTGTTTGTGTAGGTGTGTTATGATATTGTTGAATTTCATTAACATCAAAATGAACTCGAGGCGTAGCTTTTTGACAACCAATTTCCGGATTATAACGTACTTCAGACCACATCTCTTCGAGATCTCTACATCTACTAATTAATTTGTCGACAGTAACATAAGTATCGCCCTTGGTAGCTATTTTCAAACCGGGTCGCATATTCTTCATTACTATACGAATAAATTCTTGATCTGAAATAGGGACATGTAATGCACTGGATAACATGAACATTGCTCTATAAAAAGACATGAAAGATTCGCCGTCTTGGAATTTTTGCTTTCGTTTATCTAGCTCTGTTTTAATACTATCATCGGTTTTAGAATCATGAAAATATTTTTGCATTTCTTGTTTCAATTGGTGCCATGCTATTTCGGTAGTCATATTTTTGCGCATGTATGTCCAATACCATTCTGCAGCTTCTCCGGACAACACAAAGCCTAATTCTTCCACTAATCTACGTTGAGATACCCTAAAGGTATTCGCCAAATATTCTAATTGAAATAAAAATTTTTCCACTGCACGATCCTTACGGTCTCCGCAATATTTTATGTTCCATGATTTAATTGTTCTAGTCGAATCTAACTGGTGAAAATGATGGTTGGTTGGGGTAGGCTCATACGAATAATTAGGAGGAACAGGTGGAGCATACGAATAAGAATAGTTACCGTAAGGGTTTTGAAACATTGTCGGGATTCGATTTTGTGCTGGCCCTACTCGATTAGAAATTGGTGGGTTTGAACTGGTAGTTTGTGATTCAACTTTTGATTGACTAGCTTGTCCTTTTGCTAGTGTTTCTTTCGTCGTGGCTATCCTTTCTTCTAATTTTTGAAGTTCTAATGAAACATTTAAAGAATCCGAAATACTCTTCATATCGTTCACAACGCTTTTCAATTCATGTGGCTGGATTACTGAATTGGAGATGCGAGGGATATCATCACTAATCGACTCTGGAAAATGAACTTTACGTGTTTGCGAATCTTGATATATATTCATATCCGCTTGCAGTTTGCTTAGTTGTTGGTCATACGTTTGAAGGTCTTGACGAAAGACATCGATAGGTTGTAGGTCATTTGGTGAAATGGGTGAGAATTTAGATGGCTCGTTTTCATTACCATCATTAGGAAGTCCTTTCTTGGTGTTTTCTAACATATTTTCGCTTTCAAAGAACATATCATCGTACTCCGATTCCATGAATGTGACGTTATGGAGCGAATCTTCGTCTAATGCCGTATCTTTTTCTATAGCTTCGCGAACTACATTTAATAATTTTTCACAAGAGTTTAACGTTTCCAATGCGACTGCGTTTGCGGTCTTAGATTTAGAAATCCGTTTTAGTCTACCCTCCACATGACTGATGCGAGTGGCAATTTTAGCAAATTGTTCTTTGTCAGTTTTATTCTCATTTAGTTTGGATTGTATTTGGACTAATTTCCTATTACAATAGTCCACTTCCCGCAGCGGATTTTTTTTTGCTGCCGCATGGGCACTAACAGGTACAAGAACGGGTGCTTCTGGTTCTTTAGAGACTTGGGCTTTGAGAAGATTATATCGTTCGAACGAGGTTCCGCTTAGCTTACGGATTTCACATTCGACTTCAAATTCGTCGTGTTCAAGGTGATCAATGTTCATTTTGACGAAAGGTATGAGAAAATAAATATATGTTTGGCTAAATATACCGAAAATTCAGATGTTCAATTATATTCAAAAAGTAAACTAGAAATAATAATGTAACAAAGTATTGATATATCAACAAAATACTTATAGTATTGTTTCAAAAATAAGATATAATGAAATGAATTGGTATGAATTGGTATGTATAATTAAATATGGGGGAATAGAAAAAAGGTCTCAACAAAAAAATGCTTGTGTTTTAGGTACCATACAAAAAAAATTATCAATAAGAAAATATAACAATATTAAATAAACTACAGATCTTCCGAAGTATGACATTGTATTTTTATTCAATCATAAATAGAGAAATAAAAAGGTAAATTCACACTTAAAGTTACGACCGAAAGTATGTTACTACAAACTTAGTATTAAAAAAAAACGTATAATATTGCATTGAAATTATTAAAACTATTGATTATACCCTGGCATACATTTTCAACATTTAATGCTAAAGGAAAAATGCATAGATGTATATTACAATAATCAAAAAGGTCGAAAAACGGGAAATTAATAAACATTCAACTCAGCAAGGAAATGCTTAAAGTACACTCACATAATAACCTTCCTCTTCACAACTGACTATCAGGATCCAAAATTCTGACCAACAGAAAGACTGGATTAAGAACGTAGTATAGTAATAGTCAATTATGAAAGATATTACTTTTCTCCATCAATGCAATAATCACAAAATAATCTACGAAGATATTTAGAAAATTATCTTAAATATTTTTTTTTCTTTGATGTTATGCAATAAAACACAATTTTAAATTACAAATTCAACACTCACACGTGGATATTTGATAATACGAATTTATACACAACAGCGGTACAACAGACATCAAATTACCGTACGTGTAATTCGACCTTGAAGACAAAAAAAAAATCTAAATATCTTAAAAACATGTGCTCTTTGAGCCTGGTTTTGGGCGCCACTGTAACGGAACTTTTACAGTAAAATACCTAGTACTATTCCGTTAACAGAAATTCATCAAATCTTATTCCACGAGCAGCCATTGGCCCGCCAGCTAAAGTCTGCATGGGAGTGGGTTTAGTGGACTTCGATGAATCTTAAGAAGCTGCTTTTATGAATCCAGAAGCAAATATAATATGAAAGCAACTAAAAAAAATAAGCACGGTACCTAAGCCATTCTCAGTTGAGACCCCTTCACATTTCCCCCCCGTTTTAAACACTTTATATCATGATGAATAAGAACATAATTTATTTATTTAAATTAATCAAAAATCGACAAAAAGAAATCATTTGGAAAAAAAAATATTTAAACTGATTAATTTTAATTGGTGGTGAAATATACTAAATTAAATGGGAGGTTAATCTCCACAAACACAAACGTAAAGTTAAATATTGAGTAACTTACCCCAAACACCGGCAAAGCGCTTCAACGATGGATGTTGTATGAAATAATGTATATATATGTATTTATCGATTAAGATTGCTAAAAAAAATAAATTTTAATTTAATTATTTACACCACCCTAAAATTAAAATTTAAAGAAATCAAAAAAAAAAAGTTTAAATTTTTAACTATATTCGAAAATTGTAACTTTGGCATCAACAATTAATTTTAATTAATTGCATCAAAAAAACAAAAATATAAATTTATAAACTGAACATACAAGTACTAATTTTTTTACTCTAAAATACTTAAACTGGAACATTAGATGACATGATTACATTGAGTTTGTATTTAATCGTACAATTTTATCACGTCATCTTTTACAACAGAAACGTATCCCTTAGGTGTGCAGTTATATGGCAGGTGAACGACCTTCAACCAAGCGTATTGCAATGTTAACCCGGTTACTTTTTGGCGAACTTTCCCGCGCGAAAAAATTTCG
This sequence comes from Nephrotoma flavescens, assembly GCA_932526605.1. NCBI lineage: Eukaryota > Metazoa > Arthropoda > Insecta > Diptera > Tipulidae > Nephrotoma > Nephrotoma flavescens. The sequence goes on from OW052220.1 coordinate 143,030,258, forward strand.
CTGGGCGGTGGTGGATGCTGTATCACTATTCCACAATCTCACCACCGACGCTGTCCTGAACTGGTTAGACTCAACTGCTATATAATATATATATATATGTATATATAAAGCCAATTGGCCAAATCTAATCCAGTAAAAAAAATTATTTTGCCGCAACTAAACAGAAATCTGCGTTAGTTAAATGGTAAGAAAATCACTAGTTAGAGTGTTTACCTTAATAGGGTTTAGTAGATGGTGTAGGATATTTGAAATCGTAGAATTTCCTTTACTATATTCGTAGCACACAAATTCCCATCAAAATATGGTATTTTTTTTGTTGCTACAATTGGGCACTAAATTTCACCAACACAATTTTTAATAGTATACACTATACAATTTAACTTCACTTGAAAAACGATATGAAACCAGGTTTACACAACAAAAGCTCTTACTTGAATGTCAATTTGTAATTAATTTTCAACTATAAAACATTTTTCGTATATCGATCTCCAAAATAAGTAATAGAACACCAGCTGATGAAAATAATTGACCAGATTAACGACAAAACGTATTAACGAATTTCTACTACCATAAACAGAGTTATTAGGTTGGTTAAGAAGTTTTGGCATAACATGAAACTGATTATGTTCAACGTAATTTCTGTTTCAATATATATATATATATATATATATATATATATATATATATATATATATATATATATATATATATATATATATATATATATATATATATATATATATATATATATATATATATATATATATATATATATATATATATATATATATATATATATATATATATATATATATATATATATATATATATATATATATATATATATATATATATATATATATATATATATATATATATATATATATATATATATATATATATATATGTATATATACAATATATATATATATATATATATATATATATATATATATATATATATATATATATATATATATATATGACCTTCCTTTCGAAAGTTGATAACAATCTACAATCATTAGTGGTCATGGTCCAGCTCTCGCTTCCGAAAGCCAGCACAGGTCTTATTAGTGCTTTATAAAGTGCGAGCTTGCACGACAGCGATAGATGTCTAGATCGCAATAATTTTGATTGGGCGTAGAAAACTCGATGTGCGGCAGCTATTCGGGCTTTTATTTCTGCCTGCATGTCATTTGATGATGTTATAACTGACCCGAGGTATTTGAAATTTTCAACGCGATCTAAATTGTGGTCGCCAATTCCGAGATTTGCCATGGAGATGTTCCTGGGTGTTGATACAAATTTGGTTTTGCTACTGTTCACCTTCAAACCAAGTCTTCTTGCGCAGCGATCGAGCGACACGAAACTGTCTTTGATATCGCTAGGTCTTCGGCCAAGAAGCACGATATCATCTGCATATCCAAGAATTTGGCCTGATTTATTAAATATACAGCGCGAAGTTTCGATGTTGCTTTTCCTCACTACGTACTCAAGCGCCAAATTGAACAGCACAGGCGCGAGTGCATCTCCCTGTCGAACACCAGATGTTATTTCAAAGGAGTCTGACACAGTTCCTTCGATTACAATTCTACATACAGACCCAGACGTTGTTAATTTGCACAGAGAAACGAGTTTCTCTGGAATTCCTAGGCATATGAGCGCGGCCCAAAGGTTATCGCGGTTTATACTGTCATATGCCTGACGGAAGTCTATTTATAATTGATGTATGGTTATGTTGTACTCCCAACATTTTTCCAGGATCATCCTCATGGTGAAACTCTGGTCAGTGGTCGATCGGTTGGGACGGAAACCACACTGATAATCGCCAATGATGTTTTCGGCGAAAGGGATGAGTCTGGCAAGTACAACATTAGCCAACACTTTGTAAGCAGTGTTCAATAGAGCTATACCACGATAGTTTTCACATTTAAGACGGTCGCCTTTTTTATGCAACGGACATATGAGTGCGGTCTTCCAATTCTCCGGCAGCTCTTCTTGGTCCCAAATACAGACGATGAGATCGTATAGACTTGTTACAAGAGTAGCGCCTCGCCGTTTTTCAATCGACTAATAGCTGCGTCTACTTCCTCCACTGTGGGATATTCGACGAAGACCTCATCACCTGGAGGAGCTATTGCTCTAATGGGGGTCACGTCGTCATTCCGATTTAGTAGATTTTGGAAGTGGGTTTGCCATACTGAGAGAACAACAGCCACGTTTGTTCTCAATTCTCCATTCCCGTCTTTGATGGCTGTACTTCTTGTGCATGTGTGCTTCTAGTGTTGCGAGCCAACCATTTTTCACGAAGCTTTTGTTTATTTGCGACGATCAGGCGACATTGATCATCGAACCAATCATTGCGGGGCCTCGGAGATCTTCTTCCGATAGTGTTTTGCGCCGCGGTGGTAATGGCTGACTGTATTGTGTGCCACTGCTCCTGGATATTAGAAGGAGCTTCTTCGTTGTTGCTAGGCCGCTCTAGATAGTTAGTGACAGCTGATTGGTAACTCTGCAGTGACGCTTGGTCTTTTAGAGCATCCACATTCCATCGAACGGTTTTTTGTGCTTGTCTGTTGAACGTTGATGACAGTTTGCACTTATATTTAAATATGACAAGCATATGATCGTTGTCCATATCTGCACCCCTGTAGGATCTAACGTCAAATATACTGGTCGAGTGTCTCTTAGACACCATGACGTGATCAATTTGGTTTTCCGTTCTTCCATCATTCGATCTCCACGTTACTTTGTGGATTCTCTTATGTGGTAAAAACGTACTTGATACAACTAAGTTGTACATTAATGCCAGGTCGGTGACGCTTTGGCCGTTGTTGTTACTAGTTAGATGCAGACTGTTAGGACCGATGTGCGATGCATTTTCTGCACTCCTACCGATTTTTGCATTAAAGTCGCCCACGATGATTTTAATGTCGTGGTGCGGTATGTTATTGATGACTTCCTCCAGCTCGACAAAGAATAAATCTTTGATGTCATCCGATTTATCTTCGGTGGGTGCATGCACATTAACGATCGTGATGTTAAATTTCATAGTGCGCAGTCTGACCGTGCACATCCGCATGTTGATCGGGCGGAAATCGATGATATGGTGCTTCACGCGCCGATGGATGAGGAGGCCAACTCCAAATTCTCCTCCGTTCTGATGGCCGCTGTAATGAAGAGTGTAACCATTGGTGGTGTCATGGATCCCACTCCCCGACCATCTAAGCTCTTGTAGTGCAAGTACGTCTAATGTGTAACTCTTTGCTTGGTTCGAAAGGTTCTGGAGATCTCCAGGTCTTAAGAGGCTAAGCACGTTCCATGTTCCCATTTTTAAAGCGTTGTCCGTGTACAATTTCCGAGGTCGAGTTTGTAATGAATCCGATATGGTAATCCGAGGCCTTTGTTTAGGGTTCATAACTTAAATGGTTTTTATGAGGGAAGGTTGTTGGCCTGCCGCTCAACCCGCTTGTTACGTGTGTGGGTCACGTACTGGTGAGAATCTTAAGGCATCCAGTCCTACCATGAACACATTTATATAGCGAGCCGCTTGATACAAGACAGACGCCCGCTTCAGCCGCTCCTAACATGGAGAACAGACGCTGGTTTGGTATTGGTTTTAGGGCACCAATAACCCGCCCTGACATGTAGTGTCCATGACTATAAACAGGATTTAGTCTGCTCGTCTCCGGCGAGGAAGTATGAATCTCGGACTTCGCCCCCCAAATATATATATATATATATATATATATATATATATATATATATATATATATATATATATATATATATATATATATATATATATATATATATATATATATATATATATATGTATATATATATATATATATATATATATATATATATATATATATATATATATATATATATATATATATATATATATATATATAAAACACACAAAATATTCGGAATGTATTGTAATTTTTATTTCATTTTACAGATTGATCCTTGCCATTTTTAGTTAAACAAGATATCATTCAAATGTCCTCCACGGGACTTCTTACAGGCCTCGATTCTTTTGAGGTAATTTTCAATGACTTTTCGGCACATTTCGGGCGGTATCTCGGCCATTACCTTACGAATATTAGTTTTCAATTCGTCAAGATTTTGAGGATTGTTTGCGTAAACACGATCTTTCGCGTAGCCCCACAAAAAGAAATCCAAAGGCGTTAAATCACAGGATCTTGGAGGCCAATTGACATCAGCCAATCGCGAAATCAAACGTCCAGGAAATTTCTCTTGCAAAAGATCTCGATTTGCTCGTGTTACGTGACTGGTTGCTCCATCCTGCTGGAACCACATATCGTCAAGATCATAATCTTCGATTTTCGTAAAAAAATAATCGGTTAACATGCGGCCATAGCGCTCAGAATTGACGGTAACGGTTCGTCCATGGTTGTTCTCAAAAAAATACGGCCCAATCACACCACCAGACCACAATGCGCACCAAACAGTGACTTTTTCCGGGTGTAATGGCTTCTCTACAATCAATTGTGGATTTTCTGAGCCCCAAATTCTACAGTTTTGCTTATTAACGTATCCACCAAGCGAAAAATGAGCTTCATCACTGAAGAAAAGTTTGTTCGAAAAATCAGCTAAATCATTTTTAAATCAGTTAAATCATTTTAACGCGTTGTTCGATTGTTAAATGCTCCATATTCTTAAATGGCAGAATGTCAACTAAATAAATGACAGCGTACTTGACGTTTATCTTTGACAGATGTCGGTATACAGATTTCTACTTTATCAACCTCGAATTGGATAACCCTGTATATATATATATATATATATATATATATATATATATATATATATATATATATAATCAATTTAATTTCATTCAAATTTAAAACACACGCACGGCAACAAATTAACACAAATCGAAACGCCAAATAACAATGCGAAATGTCAGGTCGTTTGTAAACATAATAAAATAAATCGATGTTGCACATACGTCTGCTATGATTAAAAACATATTAAAAGTTGAACGCTCGTTTTTCTAGCATCTACAAGAAACTATATCGAATATTTTTTTTTCCACTAAAATGTGCGCTTGGTTCCCTATACAGAGCTCAATTTGGCAAAACAAAATATTTTTATGGTACACATATTTTCCAGAATTAAAATGAAGTTGCAATCAAGATTTATTATCCATCAATGTTAGGTTTAGGTTTTAGTGGTTGACACTTAGGCCATTTTTGGCCCATTGTGATACCACGCATTCACGCCACATCATTAACCCATTCACCTACTCACACAATTACAGTATACCACCTGCACATTGCAAGCTCCATGTCAACCTGTACATTGACATAGACGGTGGGTCGGCGTTGAATTCTGCACTCCATCAGAGGGTCTTAGTTGTGTTTATTAACATCACCGATTGTAATCGATGATGAAAATTTGATTTGCATCTAGCCTCTGATGGGATTCGAACCCAGTACCTCCCGCTCCAAGTGCCGAAGCTTTAACCACTGCACCACTTTCCCGGTTCCATCAATGTTAATTTTTGTTTCCTGCTTTCCTTGAGCAATAATATTTATTTCTATATTTACAAAAATAAAGTATACAATATTTACTTAACAAGATTATATACCAAATTACAAATGTCAATCAACTTCAATATGACACCTTCAAGAATATTTTTGCTCTCATTTGAGCCTAATTACTTTTCATTTTTAGTCACTTTCGCGATAATTTTCAAAATTTTTGTTTTTCTTCATGTACCAAATATAATTATTAGGTATATGGTAATTAAATGTTTTAGTTGGGGAACCCCTGTCTCGAGTGATTAACACAATCACGTTTGGTGTTTAATTTGTGTTGTTATGTAAATGTTTGTTTGTGGCCCTTTTCGTCTTTATTTTAATTAATTCATCATTCAATTGACGGTCTACACTACTATCAAGACGGTCAACAAAATAATTTCTAAATGTCACATTACATAAAATTTACCGTACCCAACTCAATTTTGCATTTTTTCTGACAAAATTAAATACATGATAATGATTTTAATGAAAGGTGATTTAGGTAATTTTCTTACTAAACAAATCAAGGTCCAACCAAATCTTCCATATACGGAGGAAAATTGTATAAAAATTACAAGCAAAGAACTGTTAAGCATGTTTAAAATGAAAACATGCTTTTATATTTCAAAAAGTTTATCGAAGTTTCTCTTACGATACAATGTTTAATAATAATAAGTCGTAGCTGAACATTGATAGTTTTAATTATAGAGTGCATACGATACTTCATAAAAACATTACAATTTTAACAGCTAATTAAAAAATATACAATTTAAATAAAATAAACATTTTAATTGATTTTTTTATGAAAAAACATATATCTGGTACAATGTACAAAAGAATAATATTGAATCTATATGGTAAATGCTTCTATTCAATCAAAAAACTCGCACATTATTTTCTGTAAATTTTTAAGTTGTAACATAATTTAACAAAATCTTTCTGGTTTACTATTTTATTTTAGGCAGCATAAGATGTCAAAAATACCACGTACCATAAAATTTATAATGGCAATATGGGTATTAGCGTTTTGTCTAGCATCACCACAAGCATTTCAATTTTCTGTGATGGATTATGACGAAGGCGGTAGATTTTGTACGGTAAGTTTTAACTCGTTGCTCCTTTAAAATAGTCCATTGTGTATTTTGCTATGACATTTTATAATAGTATTGAAGTGTTTGGTAGGTACTCATTTAACCAACCAATCAATGACATATGAAAGTCATTATATAGAAAAGACACCAAGTATTTTTTACTACCGAAAAGTTGCCATCTAACTGAAATCATCAACAAATTTTCCAGTAAGGCCGTAAGAACTAAAAAACGTACACTTGTAATTCTGCTCCATTTCAATAGACACTTAAATAGAAGAACTATGGACTAGCTACAAAAGATTTTCGAAGCAAGGTGGGAAACATCGCTTAATTATTACATCAGATATCTAGACGAAGTACTCAAGTTGAACCGCCAATCATTGGGATCTGCAGTATGATACCATAGAAAAATAAGTTTAACATAGATTTCTCATTTGTATAAAAACTTATTTTTCTATGATGATACGTTTACTAGAAATAAATTTTGGAATCCCCAATGAACCACTGCAGCCTTTGCAAAAAATCAATAAAAACATTCGAACGTATATTACCATTTATTGGCATGTATCAAGGAACTAAATCCCCACTTTACATGCTATCTGCGACGCATAATCAATAAAAAGAAGGTTAGCCTTTACTTACAGCAGAGGCCAACCCAATTTCATTGACTTACCACTATTTACTTTGGACCTAATTTTTTTTCATTTCTGAAAATTGACTTTTATATTAATATACATATATCTTTCTTTATTTTACGGAACTATACTCAAAGCTATCTGTTAGCCTAGCTGAAGTACTACGCATAACAGAGTTGCCAAAAAACACCAATCGAAATTTTTGCGCGATATTGATACGAATTTTCATTTATTGTTAGTGAGGGGGAATGATAAGTTAAAGTTTCGGCTTCAATATTTACAATCAATATCTTTATCAATTCAACCAAATTTTTTGAAATTTGATTACAGCGTTTTTGTTGTTGTTATGCCCTGTACTCAATTCAAAACACTTGGATATGCAGTCATAGGCAAAAGTATTTGGAATTTTTATATTTCAAGCAAAAAGTTTGCAAATAATTGTAGAGCATTTATTAAAATCAAAATTTTGCTTCTACATTTTGTTCACACTTTCTATGTGCTTAGGTTTTTTAAATTCATTAACAAAAATTGAAAGAGCGATACGAGAAAAACTCTAATCTAAGTAGTAGCGCATTGTTTCATCGGGGCATAAGTAATTGGAATTTCATTTGTTCACGTCGCCACATGAGTTTCTTATAGAAGTTTGAACTTGGTTTTACTTGGGATAATGTTTTAGTCTTGTTTGTTTGTCCTAATATGAACCAGCAAATAAATAACTTATCAAAATACCTTAAAACAGTGAACTTTCGGTAGAGCGATCAGTGCAAGAAGTAAATAGTTAAAATCGCAGAAAAGTACTATTTATTACAACAAAAAACAAATATTTAAAAGCCGACCAAATGGCATAGTGGTTAAAGCTTTGGCGTTTGGATCGAGAGGTACCGGGTTCGACTCCCTATAGGGGCAGGATGCAAAGTGAAATTTCATCAACACATTTACGATCGGTGGTGAAATGTAACACATCTATGACCCTCTGTCGTTGTGTAAAACCCATGGGCCGACCCATCTTCCATGCCAGTATAGGTTGGCATGGAGCTATGCAATGTGCAGATGGTCTTAAATGGGTCCTATAGCCGCACGTAAAAAGCATAACCGCAGAAGAGCAGGATGAGCCTTGAGCCCCAAAACAGATCGCATAGTTAGTTATCAATAAAAAAAAACACATAAAAAAACTAAAACTATTATAAACGAAGAGAGTTAAACAGTTAGTTAGAGAATTAGGGAGTTTATTAAATGTTCAAGACAGTCAGTTTCCAATATTTCAAAAATATCAAAAAATATTATAGAAAGGCGCAGATCAGTAGTTGAACTATCTCCAGAAAACTTCCGAAAGTTGGTTTTCAATGATACATAACCCAAACAGTGACTAATATCACTGATATAATTAAGAAAAACCGAATGAACTTTGCTTTGCAGCATGTGAACAAACCTTTGAATTATTGAAGAAATATTTTATGGACTGATGGAAGTTCTTTTACGATCCCTGGAGAATATCACGTCGTTCGCATATTACCAGAAAAAAACATAAAAACACCGATTTGTTTGTTACAATGGTGTTTTAGATTTGGTCCTTTTGCGTGTTAAGGTTTATAAAAATGTATCCCTTGACGTTTAGACTAAACAGATGTTTGTGGTGACTGGTTTTTGCAACAAGACAACACACCAACTCACACCACGAAAATGTGCCAATAATTTTTGAAACGTTTCATTGTTCTAGACTGCCCTCCACAAAGTCCAAATTTAAATGTAATAAACAAACGTATGCACGTAACCGGAAAATCGAAAGAAATGGCCGAAAATAAAATTTTCGTGATTTGGGTAAACTTAACTCACGAATATCTTTAAAAAATATAAATTCAATGCGAAATCGTCATCAAAGGAAACCCTCACACGATATTTAACGTTTAAAAGAATCCAAATTATATAATGCGTAATTGATTGATTGATTGATTGATTGGACTGTAGAACCAAGTACTTGACGAGTGTCCCGGTTAACGCCGGGCCTATTTGTACAGCCTTTTTACACATAACAATAGGAGGGATAGGAAAGGTTTTTTTTTTTGGGACAGAACGACCCGGTTTCAGACACCTAGCGA
>OW052220.1:143044634-143199634 GCA_932526605.1 Nephrotoma flavescens
TTTCAGTTGCACTCTGCACAGTATTCCATCAATTAAATGTTTATTATACCTTATTCTTAAAAAACAGTCCGTTTGGCTGATCTTGGACAAGACCATTAAAAAAGGAAAAACCGCAATCAAAATTGTAGTGACGACGAAAGCTAGCAACGCTATATATCTTGAAACTTATATCTTTGAAATTAATTTTTTCCAGATTTCGGATTATATTCCGCGTACAAAATAAATTTATTTTAAATGAAATGATATAACGTTTAAAACCTTATTTCACCAAAGTTCGACATCTATATAGCCCAGTCGGATTGACTATTCTGAATAAATCTTCATACTTAACATTTGTAAGTTGTATTAATTGCGAGATTCTTGCGAAGTTTAGTGGAAATCTGTGTACCAGAAGTGGCAGCTTCCACGGGGGCTTTTTCAATTTCTTCACTGATGTTAAAAAGTTATAGATTTAATGATTAAGTTTTAAACAAGGGATTTTGTTGATTTTCTGAAATTTACGCAGGAGTTATGATTTTTGATTGTGCAAAACAGTTTTACCAAAAGAAAAGTAACTTTAATTTTTCGCTTTAGAAATCAAGTGGGGTGTATTCGAGATCTATGTATACATTCGTGGTAAAAAAAAGTCTGGTGTTGGCCACAACATATTCACCACTCTAATTGTTTACAAGTTTTTCTGCATCAATGCACTTTGTGCCAATAATATTTGCCACGGAGAGGCCGGCGTTCTTGCGTAATGTTTACAAAAAATGTCGACAAAAGTTTCCTTTATATAATATACTCGTAAATGTTAGGAACATGATTACTTATAACTCGTATTATGAAATTTTACTGGAAATAAAATAATAAATTTTAATTTTCATCCCAAGCTTCTTTCTTTTATTGCACCAATTTTAAAAATTCATAAAATTAATTCATAAAAATAACAATCGTTAAATAATCCTAACGTAATCATTTATTAAATTTGGTTATGCAACCAGTTCCAACTTATTATTTTAAAACAAATAATCTATATACATATGTATATGGAAATGTAAATCTAAAACCTGATTCTATTTCCTGCCAATCAAATTAGATTTTTCATTTTGAATTAATATTAGTGAACTATTTCCATGTTCCGGGAAATCGCTTAAATAAGTGAAATAATCCCACCAACCAACTAAGTTAAAATTATTGATTCGATGAATTTTTCGTAATCAGCAATAACTTTAAGGATCAAATATCCAGATATCATTACATAAGTCAATCATCTGTTCAACCGCTAAGAAATATTAAAGAATTTAAGATTTATTTAATTTGCCCATATTTCATACTTAAATCGTTAAAAAAATTTGCTACCTGCCTTTTAATATTATTAATGTATATTACATCTTGTAATTTGTATGTTACATTAATTATCGTTTATATATTAGCATTAGAATAAATTGCAGTCGAGAGTACACGATCAACGTAAAAAATAAGAAGAAACAAAATAAGAATTTAAAATTTCGTTTTTCTGTTTAAAGGGAAAATAATTTAATTCCTCGGAAAAATAATTTTGTAGAAACAATACATTTATAATATTGGACTTTTTTAAATAAAAGTTTATTGCACATACATCATAAGAAAAAATAAAAAATTATTTTCATAACATTCATTCATTTAAAAAGCAAAACCAATCGATGCAAGAATAAATAAATATAAAAGTGCAACGCTGAACTAGTTAACGTCATCGACGGTATTCCACACCAAGGACAAGTTTATAAAACAAAAATGTCTAGTTCATAAACCAGTTCAAGGTCGATTTCTTTCATATGCGCCTTTAAAATACACACTCATAAGGGCAAGATGAAACCAGCACATGTACGCCTCCCCAGCTCTAAAATTAAAAAATTACAATCCGCACATATTTATCATCCCTACTATCAACCATCCACGGATCAACAAACCATCGCCTAACAATACGAACAACAATGCTGCATATAACTCGAAAAAAACCACCCTGATTAAATTTAAAACAATAACAATAAGTCCCACCCACAATAACTTCCCCCTAATGGAGTCTCTCGTATCACAAAATATCACACAAGGTACATAGGGAATATACGACACAAAACACAACTTTGTTCCAAAAGGACACAAAACAAAAAAACAATATTTTACGAAAAGTAAAAACCATATTGATAAAATTCAAAGTTGATCCTGCCTCCTGTCCACGCTTCCACTCAAGTCTGCATGCAGCAAATACCCCAACATGCGCATCCAGCATGCGCAAATCGCCGAAAATAAAGATCAATAAAAAAAATTTAAACTTCGTAAAATTTTGTTCATGAAACGTACAGATGTCTCGCAAAACTGTTGTCTTAGCTAAACTTTTTTAATGAAAAAAGCGTCCGCATAGTGAGGCCACTGTGCATTGGATCCCTCCTCAAAAAAAAAATTTGTCGAAAAAATTTATAAGAGATCGGCAATATTATATTTGGCAATATGCACCACCATACACAACCGTGCATTCCATTCAAACAGGTTTTCACCCGAAAAAACAATACTATAACTATATACCAATAAACTGACTAATCAAAAACAAATTATTAACGTTATACAATTTATATGTTATCAAATTATGAAATTTTTCAAAAAGGACCCCGATCCAACTAAGAATGGTTAAAATCCGTAAGACACCACAAACTGTGGTTACTTACACACACATTTGTGCATGGTGAACTCAAATAGAAGCACAAAAACACCTTTTTGTGAACGTGAAAGAGGTATATAAAATTAATTATATACACATTATATACACATGATTCATATACATACCTACAAACACAAATTTGCACATGCCCATACATATACATGCACATATACATACCAGAGATCACACAACAAACACAACCTAACCTTGTTTCATTTTTTACTACATACTCGAAAACTAAAATAAAATTAAAAAATACATGCCAAAAATGTACGTATATAATATTGATCTATAACCCACTTTTATTCATTTTTAAAATATATAATATACATAATATTATATATTATATAATAAAACTATTCTCCATTAACTCATATATGTATAGTTTTCTTATAACAACAAATGTATAGTTTTCCTATATCAACACAATTATAAAACAAACTCATGCGCGCAAACTCATCGTAATTTCAATGATCATTTTTGATCATCATGATGATAAAAGAAATACACAAATTACATCGTTTTATATTTTATTTTAATCCTTTTCTGTTATTTGTCTTTTAACTAAATGATCACGTACCCTACAAGCCAAAAGCACCTAGTCGCTGATTCCTTTTCCATTAAAATAAAAAACTTGCAATGCTACACCCTGTCTAAATGTATTTATATATACCATTAATATGTTTGTTGAAACTATATAAAAAAAATTAAATTATAAAAACCATGTCGACCAAATACTTTTGGCCTGTAGTGTATATAACCATATTATTATTTTTGTTTGTGAACGTATAAAACAGTATATACAACTAAAAAAACAAATTTGTATATATGTATGTACATAAAACATAGTCGAACCAATTTTTTATTTTATATCCCTTTACAACTTTCTTCTAAATTTTAAAGTAATGTATAAATAGCTACCACACACACACACACGCAAACTGTACCGCACCACACTATGGCGAAACATTAAAAATGCGTATTTACTACACAAGCACAACAACCACTAAAATATATCCATACAAATAAAAATAAATAAAATCAAAATTTTTAGATTGAAAATATAATCAAAAATTAAAATAATTAAAACACTTATCTTATATATCCTTTGGAATTATCCCCACAATGTGAACAAACTCGTACATAGAAATTATTGTGGTGCATTTCCTCGCACGACACACAATTTCTATACATTGCTGTGCACTACATACTATTTTTAATTTTAATTTTATTTATTATTATAATTATTATATTAATTCACTTTTAATTAAATTATTAACACGTTATTATATTATTTTAATTATTTATTAACACATTACATTACATTAAGTTAAACTAAAATTTAATTTTATTCTAAGCAGAGAAAGACGAAAACGCGTCTGTCCTCTACGAATACAAATTCACTCTCAATCCAAATTATATAATGCGTAATAATTAAAAATTCAAAATTTCAAAAACTTATGCTCATTGGGAATAGTTTGAAACAATAAAGAAAAACAGATACAATAAAGATTTTCCTAGCATTTTGTTTTTGTTGTTATATTGTTTATTTATAAATTTTAAACAATAATTTCAAATTTATATTGTATAAATAAAACTTAAAAAATTGTTAGTCCACTTAAGATAACCAACCTTGACATGTAACCGAGTAACCTAGATAAGATTTACTATAGGACATCAACATTATCTTTAATGTTATGCTATGTGTTATAAAGCAGATATGGCTGAATTAGTAATGGCAAATGGAAGATCATAGTGTTCATAGCTCGTCTCTAATTGAATCCTAATTATAGAAAACAAAAATTATCAAAACATGCAAAAAAATTGCTCCGTAAAATTTTTGTATATAACATCGCATTTTATAGCGTACGAGTAATCTTTAAACAGCTGTTCATCAAGTTCTTAATAATCACCAAAAATTCAAGCAAAATGATTAAGAACGTTAGCCTATCGTTATAAAATTTCCAAATAATCAACTTTTTAACACCTTCCATGCAATACCCAAATAATAAATATGTCGTATTAAAGTTTTAAACCAATTTTATTTATGGTTTCATTGATTTTGGCGGACCGCGCAATAATAAAGGAAATTAATTATTGATCAGATCATGGCGAATATTATCTAATAATGTGTAGTTAACCACTTTACGTAGATGCTGAAAACTTCAAAGGTTTAGCTAGTTGGGAAGTTGGTAAAATTTGCTTACAAAAATCCACCACAGACAGACAGACAAAGAGAGTATAATCAAAGTATTAGCAAAATTATTAGGAAAAATATTTTGGAGAACCCAAATTTATACGCCCTATATTTTAAAGGTAAAACTAAAATAATGTTGGTGAATGGATAATTTGACAGTAAATCCCAAACTTTTGGTTCCCAATTTTTTGACTCGTTGTGTGGTACAATCTTACTAAACGCTGTCGCTCACTTAAAAAATCTTTACAACTTGGCGAAATTAGCGATTATGTATACCCGAATTTATGGAACATGGCGAAATACTCGTACCAAAAATTTTAGTGGGTTTTGTTTATGATTAATTTTAAATCGACATCGTTATTTTAGTTATGGTATTGATCATTAGGATTATGGTATTCATCAGCAATTTGCATTACCGTACAACATTTTACTTCAGATCAGAAGGTTGCTTGTTCAGATCATTTCGAGGCTACTAATATAACATTAGTATTATGTTATTACACCATTGCGGCCGCTATGATAATGAAGGGGGCTGTGAAGCAACTTGTTAGTCCGACTTTGTTTATGTTTTATGCGGCTTGCTGATGAAGAACTAATAGTATATTATACACCAAGGTTGAAAAGTATGCTATGAGAGCCCGATCGAGTTTATAACCCGAGACGCGAAGCGTCGGTGGTTTTGTCCACTTCTAGTGGTAGAAGGCACACCAACCATTAAGGTTTTTTATTGGTAAGAAAATTAATTTGATAAGGGAAACACTTGCTCTTTAATAATATTAACTATGTCGAAGTAGCCCGAATTTTTACTGAATTGTAGTAAGCGTAAATTTAAAATGATACTGCATTTTGTTTTGTTATTTGAAGTTTTAATTTTGTTGAGTCAAATTGGCATTCAACTAAAAAGATGGAGAATGATGATTTATTCGGCACGCCACCTGAAATATGTGAGATATTCGAAAATATAACAGACCAGACTGCCCCAAAAATCAAAGGATATTTATATAAAAACATATGAAAAATTTATGTATTTATGTATTACGTTTTTGTATTTTTATACGTGGTATCTTGTAAATTTTAATAGAATTTTTTTTTTATCAAAATCTACTTTATCGATATGGGGAATAATCATAATCTCCCTATCCATTTAATCGCATTACATCTAGTATTCATTTTTCATTATTAACTAGTGGTCAATAATAAAATATTATTAACACGTTCGCGGACGCTTTCAAAATGTGTTTAACACAAATTTGATAACTTTTGTGATTGCAATGATATTTCGCCGCGGAAAGGAACGTATTGTTGAGAATTAACAAATACGTCCTCTTAATTCTTAAAAAAGGAAAAAATTGAATGACTGTTTTGCGCGAAAGTGTTACAAAATAAAAAAGGTGTATGAATGCTATAGCATTCACGTCCGCGAACGTGTTAACCACTAGCCGAGAAAATTTGTTTCTCAGGCTACTAAAACACATAATAACGATCCCTTCTACGACAAGAAGTGGAAAAAAATAATTATTTATTTTTAAAAATAAAATGCTAAAGAAAATAAAGTGCTAAGGGCTGAAATCTCACGAGGCAATCAGAACCTCGGCCAGTAAGAAAAACGGGTAGCAAAACGACTCAGGAACGTATACTCTCGCTTACGATCGATAATTGAATGATTATGAAAAAAATTGCCACCGTGAAAACCTGACAGTTTTAACCATTTTTGATGATACTTAATGAAGCGATTAAAACCTTTGCTTTGTTTGAAATTTAGGAAGTTCATGTATATATGAAGAAAAACTTTTCTAACAATATAATTACCATTGCACCAACCCGGAAGATTCACGAATGAAATGAAAATCGAGAATTTCTATTAAAAACTCGTTGCAAAACGGCCAGAAAAATATTCTGAATCACCAATTATTTAGTAAAAATTCGTTTCTAAAAATATTACGTTACACGAGTATTATACTTTACTATTGCTATAATTAATACCTCGCTTGATGTTGGATTGAAAACAAATAGGGTACGCGATAGCTGAGATCTTACTACCAGAACTCGGCACAATGTATGTCAACATGTTTGTATTTATTTACTCAACCTGATAAAATTCTTACTCATAAATTGGTTGAAATCGGGGTATAAACGGAAAATATTAATCATATCATTTTCTTATTTCGTTCTTGACAATGTTGATCCGTTGGATTTAAATCAGTTCAAGGAAATCACAGTTCCTACCTACATACAACTGTTGTATGAGTAGTAGGTATAATATAAAATTTTGTTTATACTAGCATACCTACATATACTTACTCGTATATGTGAACATCAAAATACATGAATAATTTTAAGATATTTGGTTTTGGTTTCGAAAGATAAAAAGATTTTTTTCCTTAAAGCTCTAACTCTGGAGAATGTTTGATTAATTTAAGAGAAGGATAATAATTTAATGAAGATATATTTCTAAAACCTTCCCTTAGCTTTTGAGTGTTCATTAAACTTTTATCGTTCTTCGAGTATTACAAAATATTTGGTAAAGTTACGTTCTTATAAAATTACACAAATATTTACATATAAAGCCAACATTTAATATAAAAAATAATTAAACATACTTGTCGTAATTTACGCTACTTGCCGGTATTAGGTATCATCATTGTAGATTCGTCGAATTTTTATTCCACTGGAGCTACATTTCCGTGGATGGATTTGTTTGCCTCATTGAGGATATGCCACGGAGAAATTTCCACACCTCATTTACTATTTTTTATGATATTTTCATTTAGCAACCACCATTTGTATTAGTTACAACAGTTAAATGCTTGGTTTTAGACTAAAAAATTAATTTCATAAAGTGTTTGAATATTTTATATTCTACTTAACAAAATTTAGAAATTCTTATTATTTTCAAATTATTGAGCCATCGGTAATCAGTTTAAAAACAGCAAACTTTTCCTCTTTCATTTACATGAAAGAATGGTTTCTTATTGCAGTCTAATAAAACAATAAGCAATAATTGAAAAAAAATATATCCACCCAAAAGATTTAAACAATATATTAAATACATCAAGACAAAACAGTTGGTACACTGCAGTGCTCTGCAAGCTCATTATCAGTAATCGGCCTATTTGTTACTGACAATGAAAACTGAAGACATGAGCCTGCAGGGTTCATAATAAAATCAAAAACCGAATATTCCATTTTGACTAGCCCTGTACATTGATACAAAGCTGTGGGCAGAGCCATTCATTCATATGTATGTTTTAAGTTAGAAACACAAGAATCTTAAAATGATGTTTTTACTACATATTAACAACGTCACTACTTTGAGATACATATAAATATTTATCACAAATTCTTTTAGTATTAGAAGTTTCGGCCAAACAAATATTTTACTCTACATAGTGAGATAGGGTATTTCTAGAACAAAAAAATTAATAATGCGAGAAACAATAATGCGCCATATTGCATAAATTAAGTGGTGTGAAATGTTACTGTATTCTTGTGTAATAATAAAGTTCGAAGTGAATAATATATACATCAATCACAACGATGTGTATAATCAAAATGAAATAGAAGCGAATGGAACACCCTACCACCTGTTCTTGTTCTTCTTTAATTTTAAAAGTTTATATTGTAGTGGTGCATTTTACGGCACACTTAGGCCTATACTAATCCGTTGTGACATCACTACAGGTAGCTACTTTCACCCGAAATCCTCGTACACCTCTAACTCATACCAATATAATATACCATTTGCCCAAGGCGAACAGAGTGTGTTAGCTACTTTTATTATTTATTATTTAAACGTAATCCATTTTACGTCCTACCTCTTGTGGGGTTCGAACCCGGCACTTCCTGGTCAAGAGCCGAAGCTTTAACCACTGCAACACTTGATCGGTGACGCATCGCTTTATAAACACTGCAACATGAAATGGTACCAAGCAGTATTTTTTTGCTCGAGTCATACTTTTGTAAAACAACCACGTGATACTAGCAAAGTCCTTTGCAAATAAAAATAAATCTTATTATGTAGTTTGCCATAAAAACTGAACATACGTCCAACAAACATTATTTATTTATAGCAGATCTATGACGTTTGCTATTTTGTTTAGTTACTTATATCTTTTTAGTTTTTCTGCTTATCTTTCGTGGGAAAAACAAAAATTACTGGGGCGTATTCTTGAAATCGGTGGATATTTCCGCATGCGGATTATAATTTGCATTAAAATTCTTTATATTATTCGAATATTTCGCCGGCTACTTTAATCGTTTTTTCAAATTTGCTTGCAAAATTTTCTGTTATATATATATATATATATATATACATATATATATATATATATATATATATATATATATATATATATATATATATATATATATATATATATATATATATATATATATATATATATATATATATATATATATATATATATATATATATATATATATATATATATATATATATATATATATATATATATATATATATGTATATATATATATATATATATACATATATATATATATATATATATATATATATATATATATATATATATATATATATATATATATATATATATATATATATATAAGTTAAGATAACACAATTCTCATCGTCATCAATATTGAACACACAAACACGTGTTCACACAACAAGTTCGCATAATTAGGATTGCAACTTTGCATAAAAGTGTAACACTCAAATTCCAGCTATTTCAGCTATATGGAATTTTCCATAGAATTGTGCGCAATCAGCATTTTTAGAATATACAATATTTTTCATGTAATTAAAAATTGTAATAAAGTTTAGTTTTAAGTTTGATTTGACAATAAACGGACGTAGTCCAAATAAAAATAATTTTTTTAAAAAGATTATGTTAGAATAATCTTAACTGGCGCCGAAACAGTGAGTTAAGAGAAAGTGAAAGTGTATAAGTTCAAAGTTATTATACCCATGAGAACATAATAACAAAGACAAAAGTAACTAATCCCATGAGAACTTAGTAAATTCGTCTACGAACATAAGTAAATACGGCTATACCCGCGAGAACATAGCTAATTTATTTAACACTACCGTGAGTGAAAATCGTACCGCAGTAGGCCGCCAGCAAATATAAACGCTAGCAGCTAAAAAGGAAAAATACGGGTCATCCGGATCACAAGAAGCTAACTCTAACTCAAGTGTACAACACCCGGTGTGCACTTTAAAGACCTCTGAGGAAATTCTAATCCTCAGACTCACAATAACCCAGGATAAATTCCTCACTAATGATGAAAACTGTAATACTGTAAGTACCAGTAACAAAATTTTAATAAAATCATATAAAAATTAACTTAATAATATAAAAGTGAAATAATAATACGAAATTTTAATAAAACCACATACAAATTAATTTAATAAAAAAACAAGAAATAATTGTGTAACAAAGTTATAAACAACTTCCTAAAGGGAAAGTAATAACCTAATAACCCAAATAAATAACCTAATAACCCAAATAAAATACCAAATCGTGTATTAAAATTGATAAATAATAATAATAAAAGTATTCCGAGTAATAATTTAATAATTTAAAAGTGAATAATAATTATAATCTAAAACAAAATCATTTAATAATAAAGAATTTTTTCTGGAATCCGAAAATAATACAAAACTATAAAACTATAAAAGTTTTTAAATCATATCTAATACGAAATAATAATAATATGGCTGTAACACTAGACCAATTACAAGCCTCAATTGTACAATTGACCGGGGCACTCAATGCGCACATTGAGGTAATAAATAAAATGGAAAGGAGATTAGAGCGATTGGAAGCCAAAGAAACACCCATCGTTAACAATACTACACCAAACGGGCCAAGAGATGAAAACGATTTTTCACCTTTGACAAATCTTACAAGGGGGGAGAATGCACAAATAAAAGCTAGCCAGTCGAAGAAAATAAACATCAACTTAACGGACGTCGAACTGAAGGCATTCCAACATTTAAAACTGCTATTGTCATCGGCAGACCTACTGATATTTCCGGACTTCGACAAACCCTTTATATTAGCAACAGATGCGTCGAACCATAGCATTGGGGCTGTACTATCACAAGGGGAGATGGGTAAGGATCAACCCATAACATACATATCCAGATCGCTCAATAAGACCGAGGAAAACTACGCGACCAACGAAAAAGAAATGCTTGCGATAGTTTGGGCCCTGGATAATTTAAGAAACTATCTCTATGGAGCAAAGAAAATCAGGATCCTCACTGATCATCAGCCACTAACCTTCGCCCTCAGCAACAAAAATAACAACAGTAAACTGAAAAGGTGGAAAGCCAGGCTGGTATACAAACCCGGTATAACAAACAAGGTAGCTGACGCATTATCAAGGTTGAAATTGGAGGTAAACGCACTTTCATCAGCGAGTGATGAGACCGTACATAGCGCAGAAGAAGATGGTACGCAGCTCATTCCTCATTGCAATGCACCTATAAACGTCTTCAGGAACCAAATAATTGTAACTGAAGGAAACGGAACTTACGCTTATGAAGAACCACATCAGAACTGTCATAGGCATTATATCTCCATGTCAGAAGATCAAGCAAAGGAAGAACTCACTAAGCATCTGAAGGAGAAACTTCACCCAACATCTATAAATAGTATCAAAATTCCTGAAAGGTACCTTCAATTGCTTCAGGAAATCTACCAGGAACATCTATGCAACTACAAAATACGGATAACTCAGAGAGTAGTAGAAGACATCAGGAACGAAGACAATAAATTCCGCATTATACAAGAAGAGCATAGAAGAGCGCATCGGAATGCAAATGAAAACAAGGAACAAATACTAGAAAAATATTATTTCCCGCAGATGGCCAGCCTTATAAAGAAATACACGCAGAACTGCGACATATGCAATCAAAATAAATATGATCGCCATCCGAATAAACCGCAACTTCAGGAAACACCAATTCCATCATATCCAGCGGAAATTCTGCACATCGACCTGATCGATATAAAAGGCGAGAAATTTATAACATGTATATGTAAGTTTTCAAAATTCGTGAAATTATTCCGCATTAAAGACAGAACATCCGTACACATGAGGGATAAAATTATCAAAATCCTCCATTATTTCACAACACCTAAGATAATGGTAATGGACAACGAGGCGAGCTTCGTCAGCCCTATCGTAGTGGACTACTTAAGAACATTGGGAATCCAAACTTACTTAACACCTACAAATAAAAGTGAAGTAAACGGAACCGTGGAAAGGGTTCACTCCACTATAATAGAAATAATCAGGTGTCTACAAATGGAATACAGAGATTTCACAACTAAAGAACTGATCAATATAGCAGTTGACAGATATAACAACTCTTTACACTCTGTTACTGGAAAGAAGCCTAGCGACATATTTTTTGGACGAACACAACGGATTAATTACCAAAATTTACTACACTTTAAAGAAAAAGTAAATGAGAATGTAATGCAGCGAATTAGAAATAATCAAAGACTTAAGTTGCAAAGAGAAAATTTAAAAAAGAACGTGCCGAAAACATATGAAGTCGGAGAACCAGTATATACTGCTATCAAACAAATTCAAGAAAAAACTAAACCAAAATTTCGAAAGGAAATAGTCGCGAAAGACAATAAAGTGACCATAACAACAGTTTCCGGGAAAAGAATTCATAAATCCAATATCAAAAACTCACCTGCTTAACCCATTTATTTATTTACACACATATATCTTTCCAGCTGCTGCCTATGGGTGACAACAACTTCGCTGAGCATACACGAGTATGCCACACCAATAGTGTCTGTCAGACCAGGAAACGGAAACATAATTAGCGGAAATTTCAAAATTATTCACCAGATTGACCTGCACAACTATGCGAACATATTGAACGATATCAAATTAGAATTGAAGGGAATCGATTCCACGAGCGGCTTGAAATCCCAATTAACCTACCAAATTTACGAGACGGAAAAGTTGCTGAGAGAACTCCAAGGCCAACCACCAAGAGCAAAAAGGTCAATCAACTGGATCGGCTCTGCCTGGAAATGGATTGCTGGATCCCCTGACGCAACCGACTGGGATCAGATCCTTAAAAGCCAGGATCGGATCATCGAAAACAATAATGAGCAGTATAAAATAAACACTGCCATAACAAATAAGATACAAAAACTTCTTAACCAACACAATGAAATACTGCTGCATCTGGAGGACAACACAAATGGAACCTTTCAACAGTTGATGTTCAACCGATTACAAATAGTTAAGGAAGAGGTTAAGGAAATAGTAAGAGCAGCGCAACTTGCTAAGGGTCGAATAATCAACTCCAATTTGCTAGACAAGGACGAAATTGCACGTCTAGTAACAGAAATCGAAACCTTACCCTACTCCAACGAAATCGAAGCCATCGAATATGCCGAACCCACAATGATCATCAAAAATACAACAATCTTATACATTATTGCAATCCCGAAAACAAGCAGAGAAGAATTCCATCACATCAAAATAAGGTCCACTATAAACAATAGCAAACAGATTCATTTGGAATACAGCGAAATCCTGATCAACCAACATAATATATATGGGATTATTGATAAATGCCAAACAAGGAGAGAAACCATTATTTGTGACCTATAAGCCAGTTACAAGAATTGAAAGAAAGTCATTGCATCAACCAGCTACTGAAAGGGTTAAATGCAGGATGTGAATTTACATTTAACGAAAAGGAATCAATAGAACCCATAACAGAGAACACTATTTTCCTGAACAACTTTCAGGGTACAGTAACATGCAACAATTCAACCAGACATCTAAAAGGAAATTATCTAGTTCAATACCAAAATGAATCAATAGAAATAAAAGGATGGATCTTTACCAACAAAGAAACAAAAACATCTCAAATACTACCACCAGTATTGCAAACAAACATTACGGAACGAGGGATGAAGCTTAATTTAGAATACCTACATGGCCTACATGTTAACAACATAGGGAAACTCCAAAAGTTATTTACATACCAGAAAATAAATAAAGTCACGGACAGTATTGTCATAATTACTATAGTTGCAGTAATTGTAGTTCTTATAATAAGATTAAGGAACCGCAAAGGCATAACCATATTCAAAACCAACGAAGAAACTAATCAACAGGCTGTACCGCTCGGGATGCAACCAATCCAGCTGAAGTTTTAATCCACGAGACGCGGATTTTTAAAGGGGGAAGAGTTAAGATAACACAATTCTCATCGTCATCAAAATTGAACACACAAACACGTGTTCACACAACAAGTTCGCATAATTAGGATTGCAACTTTGCATAAAAGTGTAACACTCAAATTCCAGCTATTTCAGCTATATGGAATTTTCCATAGAATTGTGCGCAATCAGCATTTTTAGAATATACAATATTTTTCATGTAATTAAAAATTGTAATAAAGTTTAGTTTTAAGTTTGATTTGACAATAAACGGACGTAGTCCAAATAAAAATAATTTTTTTAAAAAGATTATGTTAGAATAATCTTAACTTATATATATATATATATATATATATATATATATATATATATATATATATATATATATATATATATACATATATATATATATATATATATATATATATATATATATATATATATATATATATATATATATATATATATATATATATATATATATATATATATATATATATATATATATATATATATATATATATATATATATATATATATATATATATATATATATATATATATATATATATATATATATATATATATATATATATATATATATATATATATATATATATATATATATATATATATATATATATATATATATATATATCACTACTAAACAAAAATCGGTGGAAATTTCCAACTGGGTAAATCGATGCGGATTTATTCCCCCAAATAATAGAAAACTTGCAACCAAATTTGAAAAAATCATTAAAGTAGCCGGCGAAAAATGCTAATAATATAAAGAATTTTAATTGAAATTATAATCCACACGCGGAAATATCCACCGATTTTTCGTTGCTTGTTAAGAAACTTTTATAATCAAACCAACCAGACGCACACTACAATATTTTACCAAGAGTTGGTTTATATCCAACTAACCATTCAGGTTCTAATCAATTTAAATAAATTTGTATGATGAATTTTGATACAAGGTGTGAAGACGCCACAATACTCCCCTCCCAAAGAGATCGAAGATCTATCGACAATGTAAGAATCAGGTAGGAACCTTGTAGTTGTTTTAGGATTTATTTGGCGAAAAATCGAAATGAACGTTTTTGCGAACTTTCGGCTCCTCGGTATGTAATTTAAGCCCGTCAGTCGAAATAATGAATTCTGGTTCGTGAGTCGGTAAAAGTAACCCATTTTGTATAATTAACACGGTTTGAGTCAGTCGATGGAAATTTTAGCGTGTCGACCGTTCAGATCCAAAGTGTAAAATCTCTGTACAGTCGATAACCAAATAGGGGTCCAGTATAGGGTGGTTGCAGTGATCTGTTTACTGTGTAAGTCCGTAAAAGCACGTGCGAACAAGTCAGCAGATCTTTACTGATGGAAATTTTGTCCGTATTATCACTAGAAGCCGGTACAGGTCGAATTTCATCAGTGTCATCTTAATTTCGTAATCGTTCGTAGTATTTAAAAATGTTCCAGGAACTCGAGCTTTACATCCGTAAGCCAGTTGAGCAGGAGTAGCTTTTAGTTCGTCACTGTAAGTCGTTCGTAGTCCAAGTAAGATTGGAATGTCCGTCGGTTCAATTATAGGAATTTGGTGGTAAGCCTGGATAAGGTCTATCGTTGTGAATATAGTGCTTGTGTAAAGTCTCGCATATATAGAAACGGATACCTGTCTGGAATTGTGACTTTATTTAGTGCTCAAAAGTCTCCACGTGGTCTCCAAACTCCATTATTTTTGGGTTTTAAGTGTAGCGGGCTGGATCAAGGACTGCTACTAGGTCGGCAAATCCCGAATTTCATCATGTTTTCGAATTCAATCTTCGCGATGGCGATTTTGTCCGGTGCTAGTTGTCGTGGTTTGCATGCAACCAGTGGTCTGTTCGTTTCAATTTTGTGAGTCACCTTATGTCTAGTATATTGTCAATGTTAATGTTGCCGTAAATGATCGTTAACAATTTTGATATTACGTTGAAAACTCCTGGATCCATTGTAGAGTTGTCGATCCTAGATACAGTAGCATCATCGTAGGAGGAAGGGGTACCATTTAAATACAGAGAGGTTAACGGATCTATGAGCCACTGTCTCCGTATACTCACTAACAATACAGTTTCCCTCGAAAAATCCGTGCTGATCATAGGCATCGACACGTCAGCAACTATGAACTCCCAGGAGAGTTCGCGACGCAGTTGTATTTCAAGTCTTAAAAATTACACGCACACGCATTTACCAAAGAACCAAACAAAACGGGCTGGCAAGACTGAGGTGAGACGTCTGCACCTGTATCAATCAAAAAATGAGTCTGAAGAATAATTTCGTAGATTAAAAGGCCGTTTGTTTTTGATACGTCATTGCACACCGCCAATTGTGAATGACTATTTTTTTTTTAAACATTGTTATCGGAGTTATTTGATACGAATTTGCAATTTGGTTTACATTTCAACGCCATTGTGTCTAACTGATGATGATAAAAGAAAAAAATGAAATTATTCTCAACCGAACGTTCACCATAAAATGGATTGGCAAGCTTTTCCGTGAGTAGTTAATTTTGGAATTTGATCTAGAATTGTTACGAGTTCGTAAATTTGAGTTAGATCGTGATCTAGAGTATTGATTAAAAAATTCCGAAATATCCGATAGCAATGTTTTTTTGAATTCCGAAAGTTTATTATCCAGTGAAAAAGTTGAATTTGTATTAGAAGAGCAGGATGCAAAAGTTTCGATAGAATTTATGTGTGCATGAGTCATAGTCTCATGCACGTTGTTAGCCCGTTCTGCAAGGACTGACTGGTGCAACCGTTTCATCCAAAATTGACTAAGTGTCGCTTCATTTATATTGTCACCAGCATTCAATTTCATTACACTCAACAGTTGAGATGACTTCCTGTCTCCAAGTGTTAAACCAATCGTCAGATTATTAAGTTTTGGCTTATCTGATGCACCAAATACATGGATCACCTCTGCTTTGAATGTAGAATAATGAGTATTACTCTTCGGGCTAGTGTTTATATATGCAAATGTGTTTTGGAGTCGTGCATCCAGCGCGCCCACCGCATGGGCATAGTTAGCTGCCTCGATTTTAATTTCTGCCAATGCGAATTGCTGCTCGAGTATCTCAAACCACACATTAGGATTTTGAGAATGAAGTGGCTGTGGGGGTTTGAAAGCTACTCCAGCACCGGTAGACAAATTAATATTTCCTCGCATGTCTCTGGTATTTCGTTTGGATTTATATTTAACCGTGAAACAGCCTTGGCAACAGCATCATTGATAAGTCCAGCCAGCCGAGTGGCCGTTAACGTAATATTGGACTCTGTTGTTGACCCGTTGCTTGATGCTGCTGACAAGTCATTTTATTAACTGACATTAACATTTTATATTGTTTTCTCAGGTATAGCTATAAACAAATTATTTTTAAAGTTTAAACTAAAAAACATAAACATTTATTTTTAATTATATATTTTTATATCTTTTTATTTTTTCTGTTTATTTTTCATGGAAAAAATCATAAACTACTGAACTTTTTCTTTTTTCACAGCTTGTTAAGAAATTTTTATAATCAAACCAACCAGACGCACACTACAATATATTACCAAGAGTTGGTTTATACCCAACTAACCATTCAGATGCTAATCAATTTAAATAAATGTATATGATGAATTTTGAAAGAAGGTGTGAAGACGCCACACATTGACACATCTTTTAAAATTAGGATAGTAGAACGATTTAATCGCGGCGGAAAGATAAGGGCTTACAGATACGTTTTGATATTGAACAGTGAGGACGGAATCGTCAAGTTATGTTAATTTTGTCGAGTTAGCGATATTTACATCAAACAGTAAATAAATTTATAATAATCAAATATTTAATACGTGTTAAACAATTTTGTACAAGTCACTGCTGCTTATAAAATTTTCCTCGTGGTTAAGTATTTTTTAAGTGTATCGGATACGTACGTACCATTGAATTTTTGTTATTTTTATTTGTTTTGTTGTGATTGTTGTGATGAAAATCAATATGGTAGCAGTTTTGGTTGCATACAGTATTTTATTTAAAAAAATTATTTTTCTATTATAATTTTTTTTATGACTAAAATGTTCGCTGTGGCCAAGCAATTTACTTAATTACACGCCAAATAGTTTTTTAGTCCACTAACAACATTCTAAACATTCAATATTGTATTGTCAGGCGAGCGACAAAGTACTTTATCACATTGCCTTACAGATAAGTGTAAAAGTTAATCGATTACTTAAAAGTTAATCGATTACTTGAATTAATAAAACATCTAAAACAAATCGTTTTGTAATTTAAAAGTAGTTTACGAGCACAAAAGAATATTTTCCAGCAGTTGCTTTTAATTCCAGATACTAAATAACTGTTTTTATTCTCATAAATAATTAATATTCCATAAATAGTCTTTATAAAGCAAATTTATATAATAAATATTTTTATATTTACAGGTGCAAAAATCAGATAACGATGCAATATGGGCTCACGCGTTTGAAGTGTCCGGTTTTTTATTTTTTGTGGGCCCGATGACAGTAATATGTGTTCTTTACGTTTTAATCGGATTAAAATTACGTCAAAGTAAAATGTTGCAAGGAGTTAAACGAAAAGGTAGTGAATTTGATAAAAATCACGAGAAACGAACAGGACAAACAAGGGTTATACGAATGTTAGGTATACTAAGTTTTATTAACTAATTAAATTAGCACTTTTATAATATTTTAGAGATTTATTTTAATCGAATTTTTTATTATTTAGTTGCAGTTGCCGTTGCCTTCTTCTTATGCTGGGCACCGTTTCACGCACAACGGTTGATGGCTGTCTACGGGGCAATGCAAGATCCATCAAATAAACTTTTCGAGCAAATTTATCTTGCCCTAACATACGTATCAGGTGTTCTATATTTTTTATCAACGTGTATCAATCCATTATTGTATAGTATAATGAGTCATAAATTTCGAGATGCTTTTAAGGTAAGACATACTCGTATAGACGAACATATCAATTTTCCTATTTCATTTTTATCTATCTATCTATATTATTAATAATTTAATTAATTTACTCTTGAATTTTATTTTGGGGTAACATAACTAACTCAATTTATATCGTTAAATTAACTAAATTAATTTTATTTATTTATAAATGAAATTTTTATCAAGATAAATTTAATTTTAATAGGTTAATAATTTAACAAAGTATGGTACGAGTTTATTGATCAATATTCTATAAAAAAAAAAAATATTTTATTAGTTTTGGGCTCTTAATGCTTTATCATTGTTTTAAATTGCCAAAGCAAATCAATGCTTTGACAATGAACTCGAAGTGGGTTTGAAAGCTCAGAATTAAAAGTATCAAACAAATGATAAGGAGACAAAACATAAAAAAATTTAAACGTTTACTTATTAGCTGTGTTTCTTGACGCTTGATGTGATCCGGTACAGTTCATGTTTCATGAAGCAATGCAAAGGTGCTTACTAGATTTTAAATCAAAATTTGTGGTCTGAAACAAAATTGAGATCACGTTTTTCATATAAAATTTGAACTGATCCGGATCAATGGGTGTCATGAAATACGGCAATTATTGGCTCAATAATCAGTTTACAATTCTTTGAATCAATATGCAACAAAACAAAATTATTGAAATAAAATTTACAGAAAGGTAGATATTTGAATCCACGTACAGATAACATCCACTCGTTGATCGTTAGAACGATGAAGTGCTCGAATGACGAATCTGTAACCGTCTGATGGTATTTACTTCAATCCAGTTTTGAATAAATTTACCAGATGACGCAAGTCCATAGAATAAAATCAGTAAACTCTATGCTGCTATTTCTACTAGCAAAACTCGATTCGTTTAAGCAAGCAAGGTATAAATTTAAATAAAAATTTTGAAATAAATATGGAGTGGCTTTTTGTAATAATAGAAGAATAGAAGAAAAGATAAATAGAAGTACAAGGAATCGACACCATTATTGCATGGTTTATTTCAGCACTAACAGCACAACACTGATTAGTTCTGTCCTCGTTAATTAAGTAAAATTTTACTTGGAGCCGTTGTCAGAGAAAAAGTGACCCCACTTTATGGTGAAATTGTGCTTGTACTTTAAAAGTGGACATAATACCTCCATCGTTAGTGTTTCTCCAAAAGATGTAATTTGAATGGGTTAAACTTTTTGAAAACGTTGGTTATTATGAGTATAACAATACTAATTTATAGCATTCGGTAATACTTAATATTTTGACAAAAAAATCCAGTTTGCGGGCTTCCGGTGGAGCCCGAGTAAATTATGTTCATTTTTTTTTCTCAGGTCAATCAACGGTAATGAAAATTTGATAAACAACGTTTTCGAGAACCAAAAATCGTTTTACTTTTTTGTGTCAGTTTAAACAACATTGATGGGCATTGCTGAAAAAGGGGATTTCCAAGTACCAAAAATAAATAGCGGTGAAACCGCATTTCGTCAAATCGTTTCTCCGATGAGGTCCAGGTCTTTTGAGTCAAACTGCGTGATATTGTATGATGCTGTTACGCTATGTTGCATCATATTGCACCATATTGCGGGACGTTGCCACTGACGGTTGTTGTTGTATTACGTTGCACCAGCCTGCTGGTTGCGTCATGTTGTAACATCTTGCAGTACCTTTCATCTTGTGTTTTCTGTTAATTAATGGCTATCGTTAAATTATATCATGTTTACCACATTGCTTTGGATGCATTACGGTAAATATTGTATGTAAGGTTGTGTTAATCGCGTCGTTTCGAAAATGTTTTTTAATGTTTTAATCTAATTTACTATTGAATTAAATTTTATGAGGTAGCAATGTTGATATTATTCGTTATCTCAATGTTGACATTTCTTCGTTATCATAGTTTTTTTTTCAGAGTGTGTTGATTTACAATATATAATACGTCCTAATTTGAAAAAATTCATTTAGGATTTTTTCGGATCGAACGGTTTTTATAAAAATAAGGTAGGGGTTTTGAAATGCTAAGAATCCATTGTGATGAGTTCTAAATTTAGGAAAATTTGTTTAGAGTGATATCAAATTATCATTTTTTAAAATAGCGGCCCAAACCCCGAAAATAAATTAACGATTTTAAAAATAACATGGGAAAGGGGTTTTTTGAGTGTGAAATGACTTCGGGATTTCGGCAAATTCGTTTTAGGTTCCTCCTGGTTTGATCATTATGTTGCATCTTGTTCCACAATGTACTAAGCTCTTTCTCAATCGAAAGGAACGAAACTCAGATTATTTGTTGAAAATGGGTATCTAATATAGATGTTGGGCATGTTTCTGGAAAATTGTCAATTTAAATGAAAAAAAAATCTTGCTTGGGAATAAATTAATAACAAAAACATTAGTTCATTCTTAAAAAATAAAGTTATCATTAAAATTTTAGGATTCATGATGCGATCAAAATAATTACCAAGCAATTACAAAGAAATGGTTGAGTATACCAGTTTTGGAATCGAAGAACAGTAAAATTATCAATGAAAGCTTTGCTTTTAACATTAAAGTAAAAAAAATTTAATTACTTTTATAGAATTTTTCAATTTGTGATTAGCATTGAAATTAAATTTTGAACTTAAAATCTTGAAACAGAACAAATCAGCAGAAATCAGATGTGGCATAAAAGGGAAATTGAATGGAAAAATTCAATTTAAAAATCAAATTATAATAAATGGCATACTGATAGTAGAATCTATGGAGGCTCGCATTAAAATATTGTGAAACCAAACTAATTTTTATCACAGATGGCAATTACAATATATGTATATAGCTCATTTAAATTCGAAGCTAAAAATCTTTAAAATGTCTTTTTTGGTCAAGAGTTAAGAGCAGTAGAAGTAATACAATGGTAATCTTTAGATTTAAATCGTTACAAGTACTCTGATACTATAAAATTATAATTTTCGAGTTCGATTTTTTATTTAATAACATTATAATAATACTCAAAAATCGTGCATAACGATTTATTCCCTGTGATTACTTGAGAAAGAATAAGCAAGTGGTTTCGCTTGTTTAAGGTCAGTCAGCGATTTTCTTTATAATCGATCTGTTTCCGTTAAGCTGCTCTGTATGTTAAACACTACTACTTTAAACTTAAACTATAGCGAACAAATTTTTATATTTATTAAATAAGTATAATATAATATTTTATTACTACAGTAAAAAGATATACCTCTTTATATCCGGACACGTAATCGTAAAAATACCAAACATTTTATTTAATTTTATGAACGGTTAAATTCGCTGCATCATCGTAACTAAATTGAAAAGCCACATTCTGCATAATAACATTCAGAAATTTTACATTACATATAATCCCACTTCATTCATTCTTCTTTATTTGTATCCGTATTGTCGACCTGTCTTAATCCAAACAATATTAATACCTATTGCGGCAAATATCTTTGTGTTTTTGTATATAGTATTTCACAAATTCTCACTACTATTGTTTTCTCTAGTTTTCGATTTTTATTCGTTTCAGATATATTTTCCAAACCATAAACAGTGAAATGATATTTTGCGAGATTGTTTCCGTTCCTCATATTCTCAAATAAAAGTTATGTAGAAAGAATATTTTGTAAGTGGTAGGAAAATATTTTATGCTTACTAATCTAGAACAATGTAAAGATTGTATGTACATACAAATAAATCACCCTGTGTAATATTCTATTAAATATGTCGTACTATGCTTTGGTATCTTTGGTACACACTCTTGCATGGCCCATTCCTCATTCAATCCTCTTCTATCTAATTTTATTAATACGATCGGAGTGACGTCTCTAAGTTATTGTCATAACTCCTATAAAACTTATTCACAAACAATTTTATTTTATTGTTTACCAAAATATATATATATATATATATATATATATATATATATATATATATATATATATATATATATATATATATGCATTTTAGCGTTCAGTTACAGAACACAATGTTTAAACCACGTTCAATAATGGTTTCTCCCTAAAACGTTGCTTTTATTCAACAATAATGTCTTTGAATTCGCACATGAATACATAATTAAGTTTTAATTAAATTCTATATATAAACACACCATTTAAAGCTGATAAAAATTCAATCATCTCAAAACGTCGTTAAACATTTTTTCGAATTTGTAGCCTTTTTCATGTGTAGCCAATATTCATTATATTCATATGCCGTAAACGATGTGTAAAATCAATGTTATAAAAAATTAAGTATTGCAATCAATTTGAGGAAAAATCTGTTAAGATGAAATTCTGAAGTGAAAAGATAAATTCACCAAGTCCATATTATTTATGAAGGTCGTATTTTGTGTACGTTGTGGATTTAAAGTTGTATTGCTGTTTCCAAAATAATATATTATGTACCTAAAAATTTAACCAGCCAAATATAAATGCTGTTAGAATATTTTGATATGTTGTTAATTTATATTGAAAGCATTAATGGTCCATTATCTAATAGATTCAATGTCCTACTTAGGACAAATAATAGTTCCTTTTACATTCACGCAAAATCAACCATTCAAATATACACAAAATTACAGTACATTTTCTGCACGGTGCAAACTTAATGTGAACTTGTTATATGATATATTACATTGGTCGGAGCTGAGTTTTGCAATCCAATGGAGCGTCACAGTTGTGTATATTAGCATCATCTATTGTAATCCGATGAACAAATCATCTCAGTCCAAGTTCGGCAGCTTTGACTACTACTGCTATACAAGAGACTTACAGTTTTGGTGCAAAAGAAATAGAAATTCAGCGTAATTTATTCACCAAAAATTGAAAAATAATTTGTTTTCCGACGAGAAAAACTTCATCTGAATGGGCCAGCTGTATTATGGTTAGGCATTTTTTTAACAATTTTCTTTATTTATTAAATCTTTCAAACATGAAAATAACAATAAGTTTTCAAATATTAATAACTAAGATAATTATGTAAATCTGCGGGAGCAGAATCTACTTCTTATCAATAAGTAAAATAATATTTTATGTTATTACAGCCATCGCGAAGACGTAGGTATATCTTTTAGCTTTCGCGCCAGCAAATTTGGATGAGATACCAGTTCCCCTGCATACCTGGTCCGCATCTTTTGTAATTCGTTTTTGACAGCTAGGATGCTAAGGTTCTTATGTATATTTTAGTTTTTTACGAACCAGGGTGCTCCTGTAATCATTCTGAGAATTTTTGACTGTGTTCGTTGGACAATGTCGATATTCGAATTTGAGGTTGATTGCCATAATTGACACCCGTACGGCCAAATTGGTTTAATCAAGTCGTACGGGTGTCAATTATGGTTAGGCATGAAAAACGAACATATTATGTTTCACTTAATACTTAATAAACACATTTTTTATTAATCACTTGTGTTTGTTTCGCAGAATATTTTGAATATTTTTCAAAAAGTTTGCATATCCGTTATTCGTTGCTATTTGAAGAATTATGTTAAGCTCAGTGTTATAATTTGAATTTGACAG
This sequence comes from Nephrotoma flavescens, assembly GCA_932526605.1. Lineage (NCBI taxonomy): Eukaryota > Metazoa > Arthropoda > Insecta > Diptera > Tipulidae > Nephrotoma > Nephrotoma flavescens. The sequence goes on from OW052220.1 coordinate 143,069,199, forward strand.
AGGGATGTTTATTAATCTATCTATGAGTGAGTGGAAAGCTGACATTTTAATATTATGGGGATGGTTTGAAGAACTAGGGATAACAGCGTCTGTATACGTGGGTTTCCGATAAATTTTGAAGTCTAAAGTAGAATTAATCCTGGTTATTGTTATATCTAGAAAATTAATACATTTATTTTCTTCTTTTTCTAACGTAAAATTAATGGTGGGATATTGAGAATTTAATCAAGTAAGGAAAGAGTCTAACAGTCTATCAGTTCCTTTCCATAGACATAATATGTCATCAACATATCTATACCAAAAGATTATATGACGAAAATAGGGATTGTTATTTGATATGATCATTTGTTCGAAGAAATTCATGAAAATTTCAGCCAACAAAGGTGACAGGGGGGAGCCCATGGGTAGACCATCAGCAAATTTGAAATATGTATTATCAAAACAGAAATAATTTTGTTTAATACAAGTCTCAAAAACTAACTTCAGTTCACGACGTAAGCTCTCATCTACAACATCCCTATCTAAGTAATTACAAACTATTTGGGACAAAGTATTAATTGGAATAGAAGTGAAAAGACTGGCAACGTCAAATGAAACTAGTTTTGAATGTAACGGAATGTCGACGTCTTGAATTTTGTTAATCAATTCTACCGAGTTATTAACCGAATTGAAAAAATTTATGAAACCCTTACATAGCTTGTAGGCAGGAGCATTGCAATACGCTACTATTGGTCTAATCAGAATGCCTTCTTTATGGATTTTTGGTAAACCATAAAGGATCGGGGCAGATGGATTCATGACAGAGTACTTCCAACCAGTTCCATCAAATAACTTCTGGCATTGGTTGATACACTTACTAACCGAAGTCTTAAAAGACTTAGTTGGATCTCTGCCAAGCTCTATTGCTTTGCTTTCTGTAATAAAATCAGAAATTTTATTGCAGTAATCGACTTTTGTGAGCACGGTAATTGTATTGCCTTTATCCGCTTTACACGCTATAAGGTCATAGTCACGTAGTTTTTTCTTTATCACACCAATCACTTTGAGGTTAGTATTAGAAGCAGCAGAAGAAGAAGAGTTTATCGGAGAAGAAGAGTTATCAATACCTTTCTTTATTTGTAACGCACACACTGATTTTATTTGGGTTATCTGGCCAGATAAAGCTGTTTCGGCATCTACAGCCAGATTTTCGAATGATCGAAGGTCGATTTTGTTTGGCGTAGGGGCAAAATTCACTCCGTTGCTAAACATTTGCACCTCTGTATCACGGAAAACGACTGAGAACAAGTTCTTAAAACGTGGATGAAATTGGAAATCAGACGAACCACTATTACCGCTCCGGTTAAATGGATAAGCCTTATCTCGCAACACATCCAGTTTAGCTTTTTGTTTCACATATTGAATATGTGAAATTTCAGCTACCTCTGCACGAACTTTTTTGTCCAGCCAATCGAACTCAACAGAGTGCAAACGAATTGCTAACTCAGTGTGAACAACTTTAAGATGGAGATATAAGTTGTTCCTGGTGGCATACCCTTTACGCAGCTCGTTATCCCTCCAGCTACAACGCGCTAGATTGATAGCTCTTCTTCCCTCCAAAGATTTACTATTGCATTTAATGTTAGTATAGTTAGGAAGCAATTTTAATTTTTTACAACTACTATTAAACCATATTTGATTATTATTATAACAAATTCTTACCAACGGCAAATAGCGTAAAAAGTATTAAGTTGGCAGATTTGGCCACCCTCGCCGTAATTTATCGTCGTTTATAAATTACGTCGAGGGTGGCCAAATCTGCCAACTTAATACTTTTTACGCTATTTGCCGTAGGCACTTGGCGAAACACACTAATACTTAATAAACACATTTTTTATTAATCACTTGTTTTTTGATTCGCAGAATATTTTGAATATTTTTCAAAAAGTTTAAAAAATCACTCGATCGATTTCGACTTGTTAGGTCATCATCAGGAGTATCTACTGATTTGTATTAGTAAAAATTTTGTTATATAGTAGAAAAAAGCAAAATATAAATAAAAATAAAAGATTTTTTGCTTTTTTCTACTATATAACAAAATTTTTGGTTGCAATCAATCAACTTTCCATAACCATTTAACTTCAGAAAATCATACAGCTAGCTTGAACAATTTAGACATATTACATATACAACCCAAAGGCAGACGTTTAGATACCTTAGAATCTTACGAAATCCGAAAATCAATATTTCTTAACCAAAATATCCTTAACGAACAGAGACAAATCCGGTTCTCACCAATTACAGACCCCCTTTTCTATTCTCACGTACGCAATAATATACCTTGAATTTTGTTACTCAACCTATGACTCATCGCCTACCTGCGCGATCCGTAGATTAATTTTTATTGCTTATTTTTTTCCCTCCTTCTTTTATTTTTATTTATATTTTGCTTTTTTCTTCTATATAACAAAATTTTTACTAATACAAATCAGTAGATACTCCTGAACGCGTATTTTGATCCTAAAATAATAACAGGAGAGAAGAATTACCGAAACGCAACAGTGTAGAACATATGTGTTTTTGTATTAGTAACAAACAAATTTGTTCGGACGTAACGCCACACCATTCGCAATGTTTTTATTTTAGGTTAATAATTTTATATTTTGTAAATTTACAAATTTTATAATTTATAAAAAAAAAAAACAATTGTAAAACATTTCGTGTTCAATAAAACGACACGTAAAAAATAAATTCACTTTCCTCAAAATTTAGCATAATTTTGCTTTTATCAAATTATTTAAATTTATGGAAAAGTGAATTTATTTTTTACGTGTCGTTTTATTGAACACGAAATGTTTTACAATTGTTTTTTTTTTATAAAATATAAAATTTGTTAATTTACAAATTATTAAATTATTAACCTAAAATAAAAATATTGCGAATGGTGTGGCGTTACGTCCGAACAAATTTGTTCCCCATCTAGATACTATGGGAAAATGTCACAAAACAGGAGTGGAAGCACCAAAAATTTGAACCGATTCCACCCGGTTCGATAAATTTTGATGCATATGGTCACAAAAACAACACACATACATGCGTAACAAATGACAGCACACTTATTCAAAATTGTGTATTATACGTCATATACGTATACACAAATTTGTGGTTTCGTCTCTCAATTCTGGATCAAAATAGGCGTTCTGATGATGACCTAACAAGTCGAAATCGATCGAATGATTTTTTAAACTTTTTGAAAAATATTCAGAATATTCTGCGAATCAAAAACAAGTGATTAATAAAAAATGTGTTTATTAAGTATTAGTGTGTTTCGCCAAGTGCCTACGGCAAATAGCGTAAAAAGTATTATGTTTCAATTACTTGTGATTGGTTGCGCCTTATATATATTGCCCTACCAAATTCAAGACTCATGACTTTATGTCGTGGTAATAATTTCGGCACTTGGCTTCAGTTTAATATATTTAAGGAGTCTTAAATCAATTAAGGTCTCCTAAAACATTTAAGACATACTGAATGTGCTCTTAGAACATTTAGTGGCCCTCCGAATTTTTAAGTCCTATAAGTAATTAAATCGAAACGAAAACGCTTAGTCGGAAAGAGCTGAGGTTATACATATGTATATACAGTTAAGAAACAATTGAAAAAACTGTTTGAAATTCGGTTGGGGTTCTGAAAATTATCAATTTGAATAGGACGTTCCAAGGCTGCGAATCGTTCCGGAGTCACAGGAATCACAAGCGCCTGATTGTTCTAAATTAAAGGAAGATACTATAGGATCGAAACTTTGAAGCCATTGACCGTATAGGTCAACGATAACAAAATTTGACTGATACCGTATAATAACCAATAAGAAGGTGTCACTGCGGTCAGGTCTCAATCTGCAACAAACATGAACATCGATAATGCCATTTTTGAATATTTCTTTCAAAATGACCCTTAACGTATCGTACTTTGCAACATTGTGTACAACACAATATTGTTAACTGACATGTTCTCAATCGCCACCGAATCTATCTTCATATAGTTACGGATTGAACTTTCTTACCTCCATGATATTTGGCCTTTAATCTCAATTTACCCTGATATGGCCGGAATGCCTTTAGGATAGTAGATCAACAAACTTGGGCATGTATAATGGAATATTGAAAAATCTGCTACTGCTTGAGCTGCTAAGCCCTAGAGATAATTTAGAGAAACTGTGTTGCTCAACAGGATTTGGCAAGTTTATACTATTAATAACTTCTCTTTTAATGCTGTTTACTTTGTTGTAAAATTTAGGGTCAAGCAAAACCAATATGGTAGTTTATGGAACTTAAAACCTATCAGAAAGTATTTAGAGGAACCTTCAATAAATCAAAAACTACTATCGCTGAAAAAGCACTAAAGACTAATACAAGGAGAACCGAAGAATGTAGAAAAGAATACTTATATAAGCATACATAAATAAGAATTGAATATTTTTCTGCTACAAAATGAGACGGGTTGAAACCTTTACCTAAACCATTTGAATACTCTCTCCAAAACCAACTACTTACTCTTGTCTTGTTTGATTAAACTGTACGCCTAGTCGTCGATTTTTTTTCCAATTTTTATTGGATACAATCCAGCACACCAACATAATTAGATTTCGCTCAGCATCGATATTTTACAAAGAAATTTTACAGAATTAGCGGTAGTATCAAAAAGAAAGAAATCAGTATTATTGGATTTGAAAAATCTATTATCGTTTGGCAAGGCAACTCCGAATGCCAACCTTCATATAAGCTAGCTTAAAGGCAGCTTAGAGAGGTTTGCTCGACAGATTCTATTTATTTAAATACTTAGCTCTTGATACAACAATTATGCTAAATTAAGCTAAGAACTGTGGGTCGCCTCAGGTTAAAGTTACATAATATCGTCTTTAATAGAAAGGAAAGTATCCTCAATATTGGCCGGACAATCCTTTTGAGAATCGTTTGCAGTATACGAGTATGGTAAAGGTTACACTCATCAATATAGCGGCTATCGCAGAATGAAGGAAGATTTGATATTGACATTTTATGCACGGTCAGACTCTGCACTAAGAAATTTAACATCACGATCAAATATTTTTGTCGTGTTGGAAGAAGTCATCAATAACATACTGCACCATGGCATTACAATTATTTTGGTGACTTTATTACAAAAAATCGGTAAGAGAGCCGAAAATACATCGTGCATCGGTCCTAACAGCTTCTACCCCACTAGTACCAACATTGGCCAACGCGTCACTGACCTGGTAATAATGTATAATCTAGTATCAAGTACGTTTATTCTATATAAACACAAAGTAACGTGACAATTGAATGATGGAAGAACGGCATACCAAATCACACCGTCACATGGTCTTGAACGAATACTACACCAGCATATCCGGCGTTTATGCTTAAAGAGATGGAGATATGAGCAGCGATCATTTTCTTGTCATATTTAAATATAAGTGCCATCAGTCATGTACATTCACTAAACAAGTACAAACGACTGTTCGAGGGAATATCGATGCTTTAAAAGTTTAAGCATCACAGCGGAGTACCAATCAGCTGTCACTCACTATCTAAATCGGTACAGTAAAAACGAAGAAACCCATCTTAATATCCAGATCTAGCTAATAATCAGTCATATCTCCCGCGGCTCAAAATACTATCGATAGAAGACCATTGGGATCCCGCAATGATTGGTTTGATTCCGCATGGTTTTCAAAAATAAACAAAAGCTTTGTGAAAAATGGTTAGCTCTCAATACTAGAATCACTGTATCAGAATATCTCCTTGCTAGGAAAACCACGGCTAAATATCTCCGTGAAAAGAAGCTCAAACATATTAGATCATGCTTCGAAAACACCAGCTTGCAAGCGAAACAAGGAAATACAAAGGAAAGTTTTGCTAACGCCATGAATCTAACTAAAGTCATCCACCTAAAAAGTACGCCCATCAAAGATGGGTAATGGAGAGCTGAGCACAAATGTGGTTGATATTCTCTTGGTATGTCAAGCCTACCTCCAAAATCGGCCAAATGAAAATGACGAATGGATGGCCCCTTTGAGAGTAATAGCACCACCAGATGAAGATGTCTTGGTAAAATATCTCACGATGGAAGAAATAGACACGGCTACAATCGGATGGGTATTGGTAGATTTAAAAGTGGAAAGGCCCCCGGCCTTGGCGAAATCCTAGTAGAACTGATTATAATCGGAGGAGCTACTCTTGCATCAAATCTATACTATCTCATCTTCTCTATTTGAGACCACTGACCAGTGTTTCATCCTCCAGAGGATTTTGGAAAAATGTTTGGAGTACAATATATCCATATATCAACTATATATATAAACTTCTGGTAGGCATATACGACAGCATCAACATTGACACTTCGCGCTGTATATTTAATAAATTAAGCCAAATTCTTGAATAAGCAGCTCATATTGTGTTTTTTGGCCGAAGATATGAAGGATAGCTTCATACCGCTCCATTGTTATGCAAGAAAACTTGGTTTGGAAGTACTAACAGCAGTACTAAATTTGTTGCAACACACAGAAGCATCCCCATATCAAATCTCCAAATCGGGAGCCATAATTTTGGTAGCATTGAAAACTTTAAATACCTCGCGTCAGTAGCAAAATCACCATAATGTAGGGTAAAATAAAAGCCCAAACCGCTGCTGGACACCGAGTTTACAATGCTCATTGCGATCTAAACGCATCTTTATAAAGTACTTTAAGGTGTTTCAGAAGGAAAAGATGGACCCTGACCTCCAAGGACTGTATAATATTATCTACTTTCGAAGGAAAGCCATTCGTGCCACCTTTCTTCTAACTAAAGCTGCGCAAAAGAATATCGGATTCGTATGTACCACGAGATGGAGAAACTTCTCGGAGGCAGCATGATTATAGTAAAGTAGTCCAACAACAACCAGCCGCCATAGAGGAAAATCCTGACTGCGCTGGCGTGACACCGACGAACAAGACTTAATAGGATTTCGAAACTGTTGTCGAGAGCGATGGATTGAGATGAATGGACGACCACGGTGCAGGCGGTAAAATCCCTTCATGGAATGTGAAAACTAGAGAGAGAGGAAATGTCATTTTCTCTAATTTGACAGCTAAAGTGCTTAAATTACTCAGCTTAAAATTATATCAAATAATTCTGTCAACATTTCACAATAATGCTATGTCAAATGAAATGAAACTGCTTCATATAGAAAGACAGGAATACTTCCGGCTATACTCCCATCATGCATATTTATATTTCAGAACATAATTTGGGTAAAACCAAATATTTTTATGAAATTTAGATTGAGATTCTAATTCTGCAAATAGTACTCAGCAAGGCGACATTTTATAACTTTATTTAAGATTCATGTTAGATCCCCGATCGAATTTAACCATAATCGATTAAGAAATAGCCATTGCATATCGAAAAACCCGTAATAGAATGTAAGACCTATCCTATTCTATAATAACAGTTTCACCCTATATTTTATTATGAATTTGAACCAAGGGTTTGACAAGTAGAATCCATTCTTTTGACATAGAAATCCGCGAATTTTATTTCCGTATTTCCAAGATTTCAATTTCCGGAATTTTAATTTCCTGGTTTTTGAAAACGGACTTTCAAGAGTAACCCGTTATATTTATGAATTCCTCTACCTTTTATACATATGAAAGTATTGCTGTTTATTGAAGTTGCGGTAGAATAGAGGCTGGATGTTGTACCATTACTATTTTCGACTTTCGACCTAGTTCTTGTTTCATTTTCTACGAGTAAAATTGTCGTTTTTCATTTTAAAAATTTCTATTGTATTTTCTATTTTGTTCCCAGCTTGATTGGGTAAAACATCAATCTATTTTCTACAATTTCTAAAAGTACTAGATGGATTGAGTATATTTCTCACCAAATAATTTTTCGTGATATACGTTTTCTTGCAATTAATTTGGCCAAATTAATATGAACTATATTTTTTTTTTTAAATATCATTTTAGTTACTGTAAATTTTTATAGAACTAAAAAAAGTCTTGTTACATATTTATATTCCTTTGTATATATTCCCTGAAAATGTTTGGCTGCATTAAAACAGCAATTGTCGGAAAAAGTCATTCACGACTAACTCAAAGTTGATTGAGGAAATTAAAAATAGTTGGTACAACGACCCCTTAATCAAGGATACCAATATAAAGTCGATCTATATATCTTTTGCTTAAAAATAAAGTGAGGTGGACGAAATATTAGCCGATTGAATTTTTTTATTTTTTTTTACAGTACAAAGATTAATAAATGAATGCTTAATTTTTGAAAAGTTCATATTAATTTGGCTAGGTACTGTAAAGAACCGTCACTTCATTCATGATTCAAAACTATTGTCAAGGAAATTTAATAGCATTTTACGTCTAATATATTTGCCAGTTTTTTTAATTTTAAGTTAACGTTCTCTTAATAAAATGAAAAATATTTAAAAAAAAAGGTTAGTGTAAAAATTACAGCCCAGGCGGAACTGATCGGGATGAAGCTTCATACTTAAGCTTTCCATAAATTTATACATCCTAGAAACGTGTGAGGGAAATCTGTGTACCGAGAGTGGCAGTTTCTATGACAAGCTTTTTTGGCTTTTATAGGTTTTTGCGAACCATTTAAAAATGTACCACAATTAAAGTTTACTAAATTTATTAGGTTCAAAATTTAAGTAGAAATGTTTTTCGTTAAAACTTTTATTATGACAAAATTCTTATATCTTACAGCTTAGACGGAGGATTGACTGACCGAGATGACACTCCATATGTAAGGTTTTTTCCATGTATTGAGAGATCGTAGGAGCAGGCAGGATAAGTTTTTACCTAAATTCTGTTAAGCTTTATTTTTTGCTTTCGAAATCAATTGTGATGTTATCACGATGTATATACATTCAAGGTAAAATAAATTCGGGTATATGTTACAATAAATACATCCCTCTAATTTTTATTTTATATTCTCGCAAACTTTTATTTACTTATGTTAACAATTAACAAAAATAAAATTTAATACTCAAAATCAATTAGGCGCTGTATAATACTCATAATAGAAATATAATACTACTCATTTAGGTTCATGAACCTTTATGTAACAACTATATAATTATGCTGGTTGTGTAACACACATAGTATCCACACGCATATATCAAGTATCAATTTAGAACTAAAGATAATCAAAAGTATATATTTGTTTTTATTTCAGAGGTACGGTTGAAATTACCTGACTGCTAGTAATGAGTTTGCTTATTATTTAAAAAGTTCGGTTGAATTCACCTCTTTTATTTTTCAACCGTTGGAGACGGGAGATGTAGATTCACGTCATTTGGAATTTCAAGCAATATCATATAAAAAACTGCAATTAGAAGTAAATAAAACATTACAACGAAGAATTGTTGTTGTAAACAAACATGTGTTGAAGGTGTGTGCATTATATAATTGAATAATAAAGAACTGTTATATTCAATTCAGTGTTATAAAAAACTATCACTTTTTATTTTAATGATAACAAAATATACGGCAGTTGAGGCTATATTCTTTTCATCACATGCCATCTTCAATGTGTTAAGTGAAAAACAGTTAGATAAGATAAAATACCAACTGAAACTGCAATCACACTCTAACGGTTTAGCTAGAGAGCTACTAAGGCAAGCGAAATACGGACGGCTTCGCAGAGCAGATCCTCTAGATTTAATTAACTGAGAAATATAATTTAATAATTAAGCGCATGTTGAGCTAACACAGTAAAATTAAGTAATTAATAATAATGCATAATGATATTAAGTATGCATAAAGCTTAAGTTAAAAAAAATTATAGATTTTAAGAATTTTACACTTCTTGTTAGTTTCGTATAAAGATTCAAGAATAAAGCCTTTAGCAATAGTTACAAAAAATATATTGTAGAGATTTTATAAATATACAAATTTAAAAGTTAGGTTTTCTATAAAAAATATAAGGTAGGACAAAAAATGTTTGGTTTTCCTCGCCTGTTCTGATTATATTATTCTGTGGTTATGCACTCGTAGTGTTACCAATATAATCGTCTACTTCGTGTTACCAATATAATCGTGTTAGTGGTCAGCACTCGTAGTGTTACCAATATAATCGTCTACTTTTCATACATACCCACAAAATCTACTCTATATAACACATGGGCTGAAAAGTTCCGAGCCTAACAAAGAAACACGTTTTTTTTGTTCAATTTTTTTTTTGTTCTGTTGGTAATAACCTTCAAAAGACAGCTGTCAAAATTTCATTATATTTTATTCATTAGTTTGTGAGTTATTGTGCTAAAAGTGACGCTACTTTTGTAAAAATTTTGGTTGTTCGCAGACCTCAAAAAAATGATCTCCGCTAAGAAATTTTGCTCGAGTGAAGAGGTTATCGTTGAGACTGAGACCTATTTTGAGCCAAATGATAAATCGTTCTACAAAAGTGGTATTGAAATATTAGAGCGGTGCTGGAATGATTGTGTTGCTCTTGGTGGAGATTTCGTTGATGAATAAAGCAAATTTTGAACAAAAGAAACGTGTGTTCTTTGTTAGGCCCGGGACTTTTCAGCCCATGTGTTATGTTAAACAATGATTATAAAATTAAAGGCATTATAGTGGAAATTGGTAAAATGCCAAATAAAAAGTACCTTAAAAATGAAAAACAACTTTCAAAAGTAAGAATAAATAAGCAAAGTTGACATGCTACTGAAATTAGCAGAAAAATTCAGCAGAAAAACTGCATTAAGACCTCCTTTATATACATTGGTAGAAAAATTCAGCAGAAATTTTTGGTTGTTTTTGGCCTATTTCTGTACAAAAACTGTATTATTGACGTATTTAAAATAGTCGTAGAAAAATTGACTCAATTTTCTTTATGTAAGCATGTATGCAGCCGAAATTCGAGTAAATATCAATTGTTTACTATAAAAATGCATTCACGTAACCACAAGAACTGTTTTAATAATAAATTAGAAGTAGAAAGTAGAAAAATTCTCCAGCCGTAGGGTTTCAAAGTTCCGCAAATTTGTTAATTTAGATAAGTTCTGGTCTATCTACCGAGAGAGTACGACAACTTTTTATTAAAAGTTTTATATAGTAAATACTTTTTCTTTAATGTGACAATACTGTGGTTATTTCATTTGAGACCGGTTTCGGGGTTCCTCCATCTTCAGTCAACGTTTTACTATTAATAATATGAATATAGGAAAATATTTTTTAAGCCTTGAATATAATGCACTTGTCGATTAACTGTTTTTATTTGTTGTATACAGCTAAGTCAAAAATTTTGTTTGGGTTGAAAATTATTTTGTCGTTAAGTATGTGTGGGCTATGTCGGTGTTTATTCGATTTATAACGAGTCATTGCCCAAAACCGTGTTGTACTATTAAAACGTGATGGAGAAATTATACCGTAATAAAATGAACAAGTATTTTAACAGCTCATGCAAGGCGAAACATTACACCAAATTTCATCAAAATCATAATAAAAAATAATTGTCCGGCCGCATTATATGCGAAAAGAAAAAGTGAAAAACTATATGGCTGACGAAACCAATAAGAGATCTGTACACAAAAATCAATTCTTTAACTAGAAAAACCTACTACGGTCGAGTGATATTATCCAAGAATTATCACCCCCTGGTATATAATAACATTAATGTTAAAATCTGCACAATTGGTTCAACCTGAAAACTCGAACGAATCAACTTACTTTATAAAACACAAATTCTACGATCGCATACAGAACCGAAAGAACATCAATTTCAACACAACAGGAACAAGCCTACTAGATAAAGGTTTAAAGCTCAACATAGAAACAGCAAACAACAAAAAAAAACTCGAGCAAAACTTCTTCTAGAAATTGAAAATGTCGTGATAAGTACAAATATCCAACACCAAGAAGAACTCAGGACCCTCGTAATTAATAAGCTGAAAACCAAAACATTTTCTCAATATAATCAGGATTCATCAAAAGCAAATCTTATGAAAAACATTAACGCAAAATTGATCGGAAACGACGCTTTAATTACAAAAGCAGACAAAGGCAATACACTTGTAGTCTTGTACAAATCTGACTATCAACAAAAAATTGAAGAATACATCTCCAAAAACAACATAATCATTCTCAATCAAGACCATATAAAAAACTATATAAAGTCGATTAATCAGGTTATAAACATATGTATATTAAATAGCTTAGATATAGGACATACGCGTTCTTTTTTTCTCTTATCCCATTTCTTTTTCCGTAATTAGGTTTTCTGGTACAGGAGTCACTTTGGTCGTTTCTTTCGAACTTTTTTCGAAAAGTTGCCATTTTTTGTTTACTTTTTTGTACTTTTTAGTTTTGGCAACTAACAGCGCATCCCCAATAGAATTTCTTATGACTTTTTCCTTACAGAAAAGTCTGAAAAAAAACTTGAGAAAAAAAAAACAAAATTTCTCAAGTTTTTTTTTTCATACTTTTCTGTAAGGAAAAAGTTCTATTGGGGATGCGCTGTAAGCTACACAGTTGAAACAGTTAAATTTATTTTTACTTTTTCACAAGCTGTGTTGATTTTAAATTTTTTTTCGAACTTGTACTAAAACAGCTAACTTCACTCTTGTCTTAAGAAAAAAAAAATTTGGAACATGATTTTACAAGGCAGTGTCCTATATTGATACTATTTAATATTTGTTATAAATAAGTCCACAGCAGTTTTGAACAGCCGACAAATATATTCTGGTAAAATGATGAAACCCATAGCTCTACAGCCATCACAGGATTACCAAAACTCCATAAAACCGATCTACCGATCCGTCCATTAATCAACTTTACTACATCTTCATCGTACAAAATTGCAAAAGTTCCTAATAAATGGTTGACAGAAAATTATAATTTAACCTATAAAAAAAACAACCAAGAATTAATCGACAAAATACAATCAGTTGACATACCTAGCGGGGCAAAATTTGCATCCTTTGACGTCACCAATATACATACGAATATACCGGTTACAGATACACTGGAAATCATAAGGGGTTTATTAGGTAAAAACAATAAAAACAAAGGAAAGACAACACAAGTAATGGCGCTGCTCAACGTAATAACAAAACAAAATTATTTCCAACACAACAACAATTTCTATATGCAAAATGATGGACTACCTATGGGCAGTCCACTATCTGGAACACTCGCCGACATATATTTAAACCATTTCTATAAACAACATAAGTAATAAACATAAAAATAAGATATTATATTGGCGTCGAGACGTTGACGACATTTTAATCTTATTTCACGGTACAAAAAGGCAATTGGACGACTTACATAAATATGTAAACAACATACACCAAAATATCAAGTTCAAGGATTTGAAGCAGGACAAATCTATAAATTTCCTTGATTTAACTATTAAAAACATCAATCAAAAACATAGCTTCACGATACATCGAAAAGAAACACAAACAGATCACACCATTCACAACTCTTCTAATCACCCATTTCAACATAAGGTAGCAGTATACAATCATCTATGCGAAGTTGACTACAAAGAAAAACTACACACTATGCATATGATAGTGTGTAGTTTTTCTTTGTAGTCAACTTCGCATAGATGATTGTATGCTGCTACCTTATGTTGAAATGGGTGATTAGAAGAGTTGTGAATGGTGTGATCTGTTTGTGTTTCTTTTAGCGACCTTTGAAGATAGTCCAAATTTCTATCCCCGAAAATCGAGAAAGTTGCTTATGGCAATACTATACATGTTTATGTATACTATTGCGATATTTAATTAACAATTATAGCAATAAATTTAATTTTTGCAATTACATTAAAAAATATTTTGTATATATATATATATATATATATATATATATATATATATATATATATATATATATATATATATATATATACTGATACTTGATTTTTTTAACATTTGTGGCACTATCAGAAGAAGCGATGAAAACCCTTAGATCTGTGTCTGCAAGGTTGATGAAGCCAATAAAAATACAAAAAAATATTGGAAAACAATTTCCAAAATGTATACTCTTTACCTGATTTTCTCGATGCATACGTAAAGTAAAATTACGCCAAATATACCGACAGCGAAAATGAAAAATAACTTTATATATTCCTCCTTCACCAAAATGCAATATTTTTACTCTCAGCCCAGAAAAATGTTTGTGTCATGATAGTTTTAGCTGTCATAACAGTAAATTTTCGGGGCTGAGAGTAAAAATGTTGTGTTTTTTTTGGGCTGAGAGTATAAAAAATGTCATGATAGCTATAGTTAGTGTTGCCATCGCATTTTTCGGGGATGTAATTTGGGCTACCTTCACATACATTACATAGCGAAACAAAACACATAATTCATAAATTAAACTGAAAAATTTAAAACATCATCAACTTTATACTACCTTACACACTACACAAGAAAATACAAAAAAGTACGTCACAGTTGAATATAATGAAAACACACGAGCAATTTATCTATCTCAACAAATATCTTCGGTGATGGAGATGAATAGCAAGCACGACTTGTTGCTGATTCAATTCGACAAATTGGGTTTTGATTTGGTAATTTGTAATCGTCAATTTGACCGTTACAGGCTTCTTTGTTGTTGTATTTTTAAAGACATACAAGACAGACAGATAAACCTAGGCGTTCTTAAAAAAGAAATCCGACAAGAAGTATTGATAGAGTTTATTGAATAAGCCCTATACGGAGCCCTAATATCATAATCAACTCTAGCGGCCTCCATATGACCTGTAGTTGCTTCCCAACTTAATGTGAAAGTTTAATGAGCATAACCATCAAACAAAATAAATTCATTTTATTTACAAACCACCGAGAGCTACCAATCGAAAGTAAAGGTCACATCAATAATGCCGATAGAGTGCTAAATCAGCCAAAAATAAAAAATTATGTATTTTATCAATATATTCGTAAGTCAGTGTTATTTTCCAACAGAAAGTATATTTTCATACTAAAAATAGTGCCCTTTTTTACCAAACAAAAATATTCATAATTAAAAAACCTTAACCGAAACCATCAAACCTACTAAATACTAGCACTTACGGTTTTTAAGTGCATTGTTTAATAATGTTTGCAAATATCAAATTTTTATGTGGGGGTAAAATCATTTAAATAAATATCTTTATAGGTTACTGGCGCTATATCTTATGGAGAGATATTGCCTAATTAGGGTTTACTAATCGATCGGTACATCCAATCCTAGCAACATCTCAGCACTGCTGGAGTACGTTTCCCACCACTTTGCAATTTCTTTGCTGATCGCATGCAGTCATGCGAAACCCAAGCAACGATTGCTTAACGTTGACGAAGTTGTTATCGCATTATCTGTGTCCCTCTTTTTTTCTAACTACAAAAACTAGTTATCTGATTTTTTTAACGATTTTGAGTTATGAATGAAAATAACCTTAAAATTGTGAATATTTTCAGAAAAGTTCTCGAAGTTTTCCAAATTTCTCTCAATTTCCATAAAAAAAAAATATTAAAAGTGAATAACTATTACAAAAAATAATTTATTTTTGTTAAATAAAATTATAAGTGTATTTATTATTTTTATAAAACTTGTTATTATTATAATTTATTATAGTTAAACGGTTTTTATTAGGCAAAAAACGATTTTTTGTAGCTCTGCCATTTCAATATAAATAAGCAAGTTTAATTGTCAATTTATTATAATACTTTTACAGTATTTGTAGCAGGCACTTGGAGAAAAACACTTATACTTAATATATAAACACATTTTATTAAACACTTGTTTTTTAAAGTTTAAAAATTCACTCGATCGATTTCGACTTGTTAGGTCATCATCATAAAAATGTATGCGGATGATATAGCGGTCTCAGGCAAATATCTGGATACGATTAGGGTTGTTATACAGAATGCACTCCTGATCGTTACGTAAATGAGCCAGCAAATGTGGAGTAGGGATCAACCCCTCCAAGACCGAGCTGGTACTATTTACTAAGAAATATAAAATTCCGGTAGTTAGCCCTCCTACCGTGAACGGCATTAGACTAGCTTTTGCTGACAGAGCGAGATTTTTGGGCATAATCTTGGACAGTAGGCTCAGCTGGAAGCCTAACATTGTAGAAAGAGTGAATAATGCTAACGTAGCCATTTACTCTTGTAGAAACGCCATAGGGAAGAGATGGGGTTTGAAACCAGAGCTGGTATACTGGCTCTATACCGCAGTGGTAAGACCTGTGCTGATGTACGGGGTGGGCGTGAGTTATGTACTTGAACTTTAAAAGATTTTATTTTTTTAAACTTAGAGCTATATGCTCTAAGTATTTTATTTATTAATTGAAACCTTTTTTAAATAAACTCAAATACAATTTTATAGCAAGTGGTGTTTCTTGTTTTACTGTTACAGATATATTAATTTAAAGTTTGGTTGATACAATATTTTGATACAAAGCAAAAAGGCAATAATATGATATTGTGATATCGTTGGAAGAACGATATCAAAACAATAATTTTCTCATAAAAAATCTTATAGCCAAAACAATAATATTCTCATTAAAAATGTTGATTAAGCTATTTAACAATTTAAAAAGAAATGTAATATTAAGTTACTAAATACAATGTTCCTGATGGTTGTTGATACAGTGAGGGTTACGTAACTCCTCCCCTCTAAGATGAACGACAGCCTTCTTCTGGAGTGCTAAAGTGACTATGTTTACATATATTTTAAATAAACAAAAGCATATTATTAATATGATTATTAAAGTTAGGGCTATGTGTCCTGTTGAACTATTGAATTGATGTCTTTGATGTATTAGATTAATTTCTTGCAGATTATTTATTGATTTATTGTTTAGGATTTCCAGGTTTAATTCAGGCTTTAGTTGCTCAATAGTTATGTCATTATATGGTATGAGCACTTCTCGTTGTTCTTCAAATTTACGTTCTTCCACCGAATATTGTTCTCCCTGTATTGTTATGGTACAATTATCGAATTCTAAAAGGGTTGGTTCGACTATTTCCCGTGTGATTTGCTTACAATTTGATGAATAAGGAATTGGATTATTTTGTGGTTGAACATAAAGTTTTCCCGATGATATATAGTCTATATCTTCGTATGGTGATATTTCTTGCATCTGGCATTTTGCTTCCTGTTGTGTTATAATTGCTGGTATACATGTATGCTTGGTATTTTTGATTGATTCTTTGTGGCAATATATTGTATCGTATAATTGTTGACATGGTTTTGTAACGTACTGATATTGAGTTTTAGTAAGGATGATTTGGTTGTATTGGTTGTTTAGGATTATTTGGTTAGAGTTAGGAATGATTTTGAATTGATATCGGATAAATGTTTCTTTCAGAAATTTAGGGATTTCAATTATGAATATTAATTGGGTATTGTTATAAAATCCTTTTATATTTAATAAATTATAGATAGAGTAATCATTTTGAAATTCTACGTTATCTTTATCCAGAAGATGGTGGATATATTGAATCTCTTGATGAGTTAATAAATGTTTGGAAATGACTCTAATCTTGGAAGATGCGATGATGTCTATTATTTCCTTTAAGTGGTCATGTATATAACTTATGACATAGTTGATTTTGAAGAAATGTTGATCATACATTACGGTTTGTACTAAAACATTCGTTAATTCACTAGTTTTATTAATTTCAAATGCTAACCTATTAGTATTAACAGTTACAAAACGCTCCACTTCTGAGAGTCGGTCTATCATTAGTTTATTTATGTGTATCTGTTCCGTGATTTGGGAGTTTAATCTGTCCTCGTTATTGAAAATATCGTTTATCGTTTTTTGTACATCAACTAAGTCTTGGTTGTCTAAGTTTCCAGTTATATCCTTAATTAATGATCCTAGTCCGTTAATTAATCCTCTTTTAATCCGTTTGGGTAATAATGATTTATATGTTTCTTGTAAAAGGTCTAGGTTGTGTGAGGTTATAGTTTTTCTGTCAAAAAACAGAGGTCTCGTAAAGGGATCTTTCTCTAAGTTGTCTATTAATTTCGTCAATTGAGCGTCTATCTGATTAATGGATTGTTGGTAGGAGTCTAGGGATATAATGTGGATAAGTTTATAATAACTGCTTATAATTCTGGCTTTGCCAATCGGTACTGGAATAATTCCTTTGTTTAGTTTGTATGATGTCATTTTAATTTCTTGGGTTGTCACGCTTAGTAAGCTGAAAAAGGTTTTTGATTTTACTCTTATGTATTTTTCCTTCTACTGTGTCTACTGTTATTTTATTATCTTTAAGTACTTTAAGTTTTCGATAATTTTTCATAGTTTTACCTCGTCTTTTCTTTTTTGTAAATAAAATTATGTTAATTGGTAACGTTACAACAGGTTTCCTAAATTTGTTTAATTTCGTGATAAGTCGGGTTTTCTTTTCAGTTTGAGATTGATATATGTCATTACATAGTTGTTCAAAAGAGTCTGTTCGCCTTTCTAAGTAGTCATGGTAGTTTTCATTTATAAAGTCTAATTTATTGTTTGTATGTCCATTAAGAAGTTCAAAGGGTTTGTATTTTGTGGATGAATGAATTGAATTGTTGTATGACAGTATAGCTTGATTCATAATACTTGAAATATTTCTAGTCTCATCTTGAGTCTTTATTACGTTACATAATTCTATTATACTAGAGTGGAGTCTTTCGACTGGAGAATTTCCTGTTGAATTATATGGGGTAGTGTGGTGTAACATTATGTTATATTTGTCTGTCATTTGTTTGATCTTCCTACTAGTAAAACACACTTCATTGTCGGTTATAATTTTTGTAGGTAGGCCATGTATACTGAAGAAATGTACAAGTTTGTCGTGAATAGTTTGGTCAGTTTTGTCTTCAAGATGATATGCAGCAGCATATCTACTAAATTTATCAATTATAGTTAGGAATAATGTGTTTTGGATTGTAAAGATATCTGTATGAATAATTTCTAATGGTTTCTTGGGGGTTTCCGTTAATTCGAACTGTAGTTTTGGAGGTTGTCGGTCGTATTTAATTTGTTGACATATGTCACATGAATTTATATAGTCTCTAATTTTTTCTTTCAGATATGGGAAATAATATTTACTTTTAATTTGATCATAGTTCTCTAAAATTCCACGATGATCGTTTTCCAAATGTGTCGTTTTGATAAGTTGTTTTTGTTCGTCGTTGTCTTGTACGTCGGTTAGAAAAGACATTGATCTAACTAAATTTACTTTAGGGTTAGTACTTCTTCCTTTATGTGATATCATTTGAAGGTATGTTTCTTTTACGTATGTAAAACATTCTTCGTTTGCGTATACACAGGTTAGATTCCGAGATCTACCGAATAATTTTCGCAAGTTTTCCTTAATAGCTGTTTTTATACCCAGTTTTCTTGCAAGGTTTAGGGTAATCCGTTTGCGGTTGTCGAATAATGTTTCTTCCGTAGAAGTATTTTGTTTGAGCGTATCAGACAAATAAATTATTATTTGTTTATCAAAGGTATTTATGCAGTTTTTGGTAATAGGGATGAGGTTTTCTGAAGTAGACAACATACTAGCTGTCTCTTCTTCAGAAGAAGTGCTAATATTATTTAATTCTACTCTAGATAATGCGTCCGCATTTGAATTTTGCACACCTTTTTTGTAAACTATTTTATAATCGAACTCCTCTAATTTTAGTCGCCATCGAACCAATTTTGAATTTGGTTCTTTTAATGAGAATAGCCACGTGAGTGGTTTATGATCGGTGACGATAGTGAATTGGTTTCCGAATAAGTAGGGACGGAAATATTTGGTAGCCCAAACAATAGCGAGTAGTTCTTTTTCCACTGTGGAATAATTTTGTTCACTTTTATTGAGGGTTCTAGACGCATAACTTATAGGCAGATCTTTACCTATAATACCTTGAGATAATACAGCGCCTATAGCTGTATTACTAGCGTCGGTAGTAAGGATGAAAGGTTCATCAAAATTGGGATATTGCAATATGGGTTCATTGCACAGAAGTTCTTTGCATTGTTCAAAACATTTGATATATTTCTCATTAAGGATGATTTTTTGACCTTTGCGTAGACATTCGGTCATTGGTTTGGTAATTTGAGCGAAATTATTAATGAATTTCCTATAATATCCCAGTAACCCGAGGAAACTTTTAATTTGCTTCTCGGTTTTTGGAATCGGAAAGTCTTTGACCGCTTTAATTTTATCTGGATTTGGCTTGACACCGTTAGATGTAACTACGTGTCCTAAGAACGCAATTTCCTTGTGGAGGAATTCGCTTTTATCTAATTGCACTTTCAAATTCGCGTTTTTTAATTTCGTGAAAACTTTGGTTAAGTTTTCAATATGTTCTTGTAGGGAAGTGGAAAAGATTATGATATCGTCCATGTAGCATAGACATATCTTTCCTTGAAGCTCACCTAAGACGTTGTCCATCACTCTCTGGAACGTGCTTGGTGCGTTTTTTAGACCAAATGGCATACGAATATATTCGTAGTGGCCATGTTCTACTGAAAATGCAGTTTTTGAAATATCTCTAGGATTTACCTCAATTTGGTGGAATCCAGAAGCTAAGTCTAACGTCGAAAAATATATGCATCTCCCTAATCTGTCCAATATATCGGTAATATTGGGAAGGGGGTATTTATCGGCGATAGTTTGTTCGTTTAGTTTCCTGTAATCGATTACTAAACGCCATTTAGTAAGACCTGAAGCGTCTTTCTTTTTGGGGACGATCCAGATAGGAGAAGACCAAGGAGAATATGAAGGTCTGATTATTCCTTGATTAAGCATGTCATTTATTTGTTTTTCAACTTCAACTTTATGAATAAAAGGATATCTATAGCTTCTAGTAAATATAGGTTTATCATTTACCAAATTTATATCATGTTTGATATTATTCGTGAAGGAGAGTTTCTCATGTTCTTTTTTGAAAATATCTTCGAATTTTGTGCAGAGTTTTTCTATGCTTTTACGCTCTTCATGATTTAAATGTGAAGTACGGATTAATTTTGTGATATTCACATTTTTTGCACCGTCATCAAAGGTTTTAATATTGAAATTATTTAATTCATGGTGAGTTACTGACATTAGTTCACATTCGATAGGGTGTTCTATACAAATTGTTTTATTGTGTGGTGAATAATTTACTACTTCCATTAGAGCATAATTTTTTACAGCTTTGTATATTCCTTCGGGAATAATACAATTTCCGTTAAGGACTACAGGTTTAACATATATTTCTCCGTCTGATACAGTGACGGGAATGTTGGCGATTATTTTGCTTCTTGGGGCTATTTGGTATGTCTTTGACATGAAATTTAGTTTAAATTTTAGTGGAATAACTGTGTCGGGTGTCGACAATATGGATTTTCCAAGGTTTAAAGAAATGTTGAGTTGTTGCATCATTTCGAGTCCAATAAGACCATTGAAATAGGTATGAAATTTGAAAACTAAAAATTGCAAATCTTGGGTGGTTCTGAGTTCTTGGAGTCCTTGAATTATAATGGCTTTGTCAATAATATGTTTGTTGAAGAGTGTTGTTATGATTGTTGGTTCTATAGTTCTGTGATATTTAATGTCTAATATTCCAGGTTCTATGAAAGATTTGTTTGATCCCGTATCGATCAAAAATTTAAAGAATTTTCCGTTTAGGTTAATGTCAATGTAAGGGAGTTTATAACCTGTTTGGTGGTTATTTAAGTTCATGTATCCGACTGATTCTCTGAGGCAGGTATGTGAAAATCCTCATCCTCAATTTCTATTTCTTCAATATAAGGTTCTTCTTGAATTGATTTTTCATGAAGTTGTGCATCCAAACATTCTTGTTCATGTTCGTATTCATAATAATGTTCAGGGTGTGTATTGTTTCCAATATCATTGCTGTCAGGGTAATGATTAAAATATTCCTGTTCTTGATAAATTGGTTTTCCGTCAATGTTAAACAATTCTTTATGTTGGAATTTTGGAGGTCCAGTGTGTATAAAATTATGTCTAGTTATTTGATTTGGATGGTTTTGGGGTTTCTGGTAATTGGGATTTCGAAAAACTGTTGGTTGTTTAAATGGATCGGGATTACTAGATATATCCATAGATTCTGGTCTAGCTGGGGGTTTTGGAGGTAATCCTCTTGTATTAGCGAAATAATTATTAGGATTTTGATTTGTAAAAGGGCGATGGTTATAATAATGAGGTGGTGTTCTACGCAATAATGGATGGTTATAATTGTAATTAGGGTTAATATAATTTTTTGAAGGAATATTGTGTAACGGTTTTGGTACAGTTCCACTATAATTAAATTTTGATGTTGGAAGAGGCATGGGTTTTTTATATGAATTATCAGATAGTTGAATCTTTTTGTGAATATGGAAATTTTGTTCTATTAGACAGAGACTTCTAGCTTGTTGTAAAGTTTTGGGATCTTTCGTTCTAATTATTGTTGCTAATGGTTCTCTAAGTCCAGTAAGGAAAGAAGTTAAAGCTAATTGTAAATACCATTCCTTTTTTGCCAGTGTCACTTGTGGAATTTGTCCTACGGGAGTATTATTTGCTAACCAGGAATTTAAGCGGTTCACAATGCTTGAAACATTTGCAAAATAATGGTCTATATCGTCTGATCTTTGCGATAAGGAATTTAATTCTTTAATTAATGTTGCTTCACTTTCTTTGTCTGCATAATGATCTATTAGACATGAACGCATTAACGCCCATGTGCTACTTGCACTATACATTTCGAGCACATTACTAGCATCGCCAGTAATTTTACTACGAATATTTCGTGTTAATAACTTTTTCTGGTTAATATTAGGGTAAAGTGGATCACAAATGTTAACTACTTCGTCCACATGATCTATAAAATTACGCAACTCATGTTTGTTGCCTGAAAATCTTGGTATTTCTTTAATCGCATCAGGGACTTTCAAAATATCTAAATTATCTTCTGCCATTTTATCTTTATTATCTAATTCTAACATATAATTATTGTTAAAAAGGGTTTTATAGTATTTATTTCGAGTAATATTTTTTTTTAATATGCTATTTATTTAATATCAATTTCAAGATGGAAAGGTTTAGAGGAATTTTTGGACAATCAAAAGAATATATCAGTAACAGTCACTTACCATAAATTAATTATAACGATGATCTGATATGCCTTCATCTCACGTATTATAATTCGATTGATGATTGTCGGTTTCTTCCTTAGCCTCTTTTTCTTATTTATTTATTTTATTGTTCACTGTTCTGGTATATACGCCAGTACGTCTTATTATTTTTATAATTTTTTTATTTTTATTATTTGGTTTCTTTTTGGTTATGTATGTACCATTAATTACATTAATCTTATGAAAAATTCTTATTAATTTAAATTATTAATTTTCACTTTTTTTCAATTTTAATTTATTTTATTCTATTTCACTTAACTATATTGATAACTATTCAATGTTCGTTTGATAGTTTCAATCCGATTAGAACTGATATACACTCAATTTTAATCCGCGAACGTAACGGTATTTAGCACTACTTGACTATATACTTTAGTCATTACAAAAATATGTATTCACTAGAAACACGATTACATTCACTATGCAGTATCGTCGTAGGCCAGATATTTAAAAATATCCGCTGCCAACTGCGCCAGTTATGTACTTGAACTTTAAAAGATTTTATTTTTTTAAACTTAGAGCTATATGCTCTAAGTATTTTATTTATTAATTGAAACCTTTTTTAAATAAACTCAAATACAATTTTATAGCAAGTGGTGTTTCTTGTTTTACTGTTACAGATATATTAATTTAAAGTTTGGTTGATACAATATTTTGATACAAAGCAAAAAGGCAATAATATGATATTGTGATATCGTTGGAAGAACGATATCAAAACAATAATTTTCTCATAAAAAATCTTATAGCCAAAACAATAATATTCTCATTAAAAATGTTGATTAAGCTATTTAACAATTTAAAAAGAAATGTAATATTAAGTTACTAAATACAATGTTCCTGATGGTTGTTGATACAGTGAGGGTTACGTAACTCGTGTGGTGGCCAGCTCTGAAGAAGGTAGCATATAGGAAGATGCTGGAGAAGATGCAAAGAACGGCTTGCATGATTATAAGCGGGGCGCTGAGGTCAACACCTACACGCGCTTTAAAGGTTATGTTCCACCTTATTCCAATCGAATTTTTTGGTAAACAGATGGCAGCCAATGTGACTACGCGACTCTCAACTGTCTCTCAATGGAAGTGTCTTCAGGCGGGACACTCGGCGATAGTTAGATCGCTTAGGGAATGGCGAATCTAGAGTATATTAAACCAACGTTGTGGTTCGATAGAGGTTTCCGGACCATATGTCCTTCGAGAGAATCCTGGAGGAACGGATCAATACTGGAAAACGAGGCACTGCAATTTTTCACGGACGGTTCTAAGCTAGACGGCAAGGTAGGAGCCGGAGTTTTCTGTGAAAAGCTTAATGTTAATATTTCTCTTCGTCTCCTGACTACTGCAGCGTGTACCAGACTGAAGTGGTGGCGATAGGCGAAGTCGGGACATGGTTGAAGCATAACGTGGTATCCGTGAGGGATATCGCGATTTATGTGGACAGCCAGGCGGTGGTCAGGTCGCTAGAGGCGGTTTGTCTGAAATCACGGGTGGCGCTGAATTGCCGATCATCTTTTAACGAGATGAGCGAGTATTTCAGCATCCAGATAATCTGGGTCCTTGGTCACTCGAACGCCACGGGAAACTGCAGGGCAGGCGAACTACCTAGGTACGGTACGACTCTATAGATGCAGTCGGAAAGGGCAGGTCTGGGGAGGCCTATAGCAGCGCTCAAATCGGCGCTCAGTAAAAAGGCAATCGACTGAGTGCGAGATATTTTACGTTACATAAGTTGCTCTGGATGATTTCAGCGGGCGTATAAGGGAGATCCTGTGGTATCGCAATGGGCCACAATTGGCCTAAGTGTGCGATAGCAGCCACTCTAACCTAACCTAACCTAATCATACATTTAAAAATTTCTAAATTTTTACTTTTTACCTGTTTCTCTCGATGTATATGTAAAGTAAAATTGCGCCATTATTATTATTATATTTTTAAACTTTCACATTTATCACTCTAACCAATATATAATAACCGGTAAAAGTGAATAATTCTAAAAAATGTATCATATTAACCGACGCAGTTGGTAATTATGTATGATAACCGGTAATTATATGTAATAAACAATTATACAATTTAACCGTAACATATACATATTTTCTGTTTTCTTTAGGTTTTGTGTTTTACGTCACAATATACATAATATAATATATTTTTCGTATTGAGATTTGTAACATCAGCTTTTAAACGTTTGTTTATATGACTGGAATATCGTTTTCTACGTTGAGGTTATCGTTACGATATCATTGTTGTTGTTTTCACTTTGGTAAACATATTTATGACTTCTGCCGTCATTTTGAGTTATTAAATGCGATTGAATTTAATGCATATTGGGATGATTATGATTTATGTAATATTTTTTTGAGAAACGAAAAGGAAGATGTGTGTATCACAACAGCGTCTACTCTGTTCGACGTTCAGGAAGACACTCATAACTTACAAAGTATACCAGAAAATTATGGAAAATCCGTTATCAAAACAAATTAGAAAAAATTCAACTATGTAGTTCTGATAAATGGTAAAAAAATAATTTTTATTGATTCTTAAATATTTCGCCTAGTTTTGGCGATCAGTAAGACGTAGATGGTATATAGTATATACACATTTTGTTTTCTAAAAAATATGGTTGACACAGTTCACATTAGTAAATACAGAAAAATATTTTATATAGTACTTAAAAATACCTTAGTTTTGTGATAAATAATTTTACAAACATTACATAAATAAATAAATAACTAATAAATTAACACGTTAAAATTGGGTCCAGGTCGAAATTGCATATTTTAAAATGACATTTTATAAAACGACATTTCTCAAAACTGCATATTTCAAAACTGCATAAGGTACAAAACGGCATAAGGTACAAAATTGCATTTTTCAAAACTGCATATTTCAAAACGGCATAAGGTACAAAATGGCATAAGGTACAAAATTGCATTTTTCAAAACTGCATATTTCTATACTGCATAAGGTACGAAAGGACATATGTACAAAACGGCATTTTTCAAAACTGCATTTTTCAAAACGGCATTTTTCTAAACTGCATTTTTTAAAAAGACATTTTACAAAATGGCATTTTTTAAAACGGCATTTTTCAAAATTGCATGTTTCAAAACGACATAGGTACAAAACGGCATTTTTCAAAACGGCGTTTCTTAAAACGACATTTTTTAAAAAGACATTTTTCAAAACGGCATTTTTCAAAATTTCATTTTTCGAAACGACATAGGTAGAAAAATTTAGGTGAAGGAGAATATTATATGCATACTAAATCTTCAAATAATTTCTAATTTCCATGAAGGTCCTTTCTTATAACATACCTATACTAAACCTAAACATGTGAAATTAAATCTTACTCGACTAAAAAATAGTCAAGTTCCTTTTCATTTGACTTTATCCTAGAATTTAATCCAAGAATCGTTCACAAATGTTCAAAAATTTCATTCATCTCAAATTTCATCGTGTAATAAATAACCGTACCTGTTGGTCATAGTCCAGATATTAATGAAAAGATAATTCTAGATTCATAATCGATTAAAATATTTCATTCTGTCTTTTGAAATATGCAGTTTTAAAAAATGCAATTTTGGAAAATGCCGTTTTGAAAAATGCCATTTTGTACCTATGCCGTTTTGAAAAATGCAGTTTTAAAAAATGCCATTCTGAAAAATGTCTTTTTAAAATATGTCGTTTAGAAAAATGCCGTTTTGAAAAATGCTCTTTTAACCCTTATGCCGTTTTGAAATATGCAGTTTTGAAAAATGCAATTTTGTACCTTATGCCGTTTCGTACCTTATGCCGTTTTGAAATATGCAGTTTTGAAAAATGCAATTTTGTACCTTATGCCGTTTCGTACCTTATGCCGTTTTGAAATATGCAGTTTTGAAAAATGCAATTTTGTACCTTATGCCGTTTCGTACCTTATGCAGTTTTTAAATATGGCGTTTTGAGAAATGCAATTTTAAAATATGCAGTTATGAACGGATCCCGTTAAAATTATACAAATTGCACGTAACAGAAATAAAATTTATATTAACTACTATGCATTTTTATCACAGGTTGTTGTTAGGGCTCGTATTCTCGGGTATCGGGTACCCGGGTACCCGGATATTTCACCCACATTTTAATTACCCGAATACCCGGGTAATAGGTTCGGGTAATAGGTTCGGGTAATAGATAAAATTATTAAAAAATGTCTGCTTTTTATCGTTTATAAATCATAATACAATTTCTACATATCACAATAAATTATGCTTCATTTGATCTAGAACGTTTTCCTACTTTTTGCAATTATATTTAGTCTCATAAATGTATATTTTTCTCACTTCTACTATACACACAGATACACAATAAATTTGTACATTGCACACCACTTGATGATGGTAGTTACAATAACAATAAAATATAAGTTTACATTTTTTTTATTTAGTTTTCATTCGTGCATTTCATTTTTCTACTTTCTTGTATATGTGTAACATAATTATAGATTTTACACCATACGATATTCTAGGATCGCGCGTCGACTTATATACATGTATAAAAACGAAATCATAGCACATATACTCCTCAAGTTGTTCATTATTCTTTGTTTGTATAGAGTTTACGGCTTTTTATTATTTTTTAATTTTCGGTATACATACATCGATATACGCAAGTTATACATATTAAACTGCTTACTGCATAAGGAAGAATTAGTTCAAAAATAATATCGAAAACGAAAGGATTGATTTCGCCACACCATAATTACTGTTATTAATCTCATAATTTTTAGTATAAATTACTAAGTGTATATTTTTAAGTATATATTTTTTTAAATTGAGATTTTAAAATGAGCCAGAAAAGATCACAAATTTGGGAATCTTTCAATAAAATAAATAGCGATAGAGCTCAGTGTAATGTTGACAGTTGCGGGGCCAAAATTAGTTGCAAAGGCGGTAACACTACAGCAATGATGAACCATTTACGTTTTAAACATCAACTTGATCTTCGGAAAACTAAAGAACAAGAAGAAGTAAGCCAAAATCCACCACCTCAACCACCGAGTAAAAAAAGTAAACCGAATATTGCGAGTACTTCAAATATTTCAACATATATGCGGCGAGAATCTTTAAATGAAATTTTAGCTAAATGTGCTGCAAAAGATGGCTTTTCGTTTCGATCAATTGCACAATCAGAAGCTATCAAAGGTTTTGTTGCGAGTCGTAGCTTTACAATGCCAAAAAGTGATAAAACCATTCAAAAATATGTAATGGAATTTTATAAAGATAAAAAAGAAGAAAGTAAAAACGATATAAAAATTTTACTAGAATCTAATAAAAAATTAAGCATAACAGTTGACGAATGGACCGATTATTCAATGAGAAGATACATAAATTTAACAGTGCACTTCACAACCGCCAAATATGTCTTAGGACTAGTAAAAATTAATGATAAATGTACTTCAGAGAAACTACAGGAATTAGTAACAAACGCTTTACTTGAATTTGGCATAACATTAAAAAATGATGTCGTGGCCTCAACTCATGATGGGGCCAATGTTATGGTTAAATATGGCAGACTAATAGATATTACTAGCCAACTTTGCTACAACCATGCCATTCATTTGGCAGTAGTAAAAACATTGTATATTTTTAAAAGCAATAGTTGTAATGACGTATTAGAAGAACTGGATAATGAATATTTTGAGGAAGAAGACGAGGAAGTAGAAGAAGATAGCTGCAACAACTTTTATGACGATGGAAATATATTATTTGAAAACGTTGAACTGCAAGAATATCAAGATCAACTTATGTCATCGTGTGCCAGCATCAAACCAGTATTAGACAAAATGAGACAAACAATTAAGTTTTTTAAAAAATCTACAGTGAGAACCAATATTTTATCTAAGCACGTAGAAGCTCAGGAAGGCAAAAACTTAAAGCTTATTTTAGATTGTAAGACTCGCTGGAACACGCTTATTACGGCAGTAAATCGATTTTTAAAATTACATAAACACAGAAAATTAATTAACACAGCCCTCGATGAATTAGGCGCTGAGAAAATTAACGAAGCTGATATAGACATTTTAAAAGAAATTTCATATATTCTTGAACCGCTTATGCTGGCAGTACAAGAGCTTAGTAAAGAGAGCGCCACACTTATAACAGCTGAAGGTACTCTTTACTACGTACTAAAAAAACTAAAGGAGATTAACACACCTCTTTCACAAGAACTATTTTGTAATTTAAAAATCGAAATTGATGGGCGGCGACAAAAGAAATTAATAACATTACTGTTATATTTGCATCATGGCACTCATCCTAAAGGAAATGAATTTTTAAGCTACGAAACTAAACTTTCTACCAAACAGCTTGCAGTTCAACTATTATTACGTTTGTATTCAAATGATAACAATACAAGAATTATTATTGATCAAACTTCAAGTTCTTCTGAAGAAGAGTTGGAACAAACAACGGCCTACAACGAACTTCAAAAATGCCTTACGTCATTTATCAGTGTAAAACCAAAGGATAAAATGGAAAATCAAAACGTTGAACAAGCACTTCGATTTATGGAGACAAATGGAGGTAAGCGGAACCAAATGCTGGATGATTTGTACGATTCACTTCTCACTATAAGGCCTACATCAACGGCATGCGAACGGGTGTTTTCAGTGGCTGGAAGCATAATTACCAAGATTCGTTGTTCGTTAGCTCCTTCCACACTCAATGGATTATTATTTTTGAAATATTATTTTATAAATAAAAAGTAATATTGAATGTTATAGTTATAATTATAACAGATGAAATTAATCTACGTTTATTTAACGATTTTTATGTTATATTGAACTAAATACATGCTTATGATTTCAATAAAAGTGAATTTAAAAAAAAATGTTTTGTTTTATATTTTTTTTTCGGGTAACCCGGGTACCCGGGTATTTGACTAAATAACTACCCGATACCCGGGTACTTAGTGTTCGGGTATTTTACGAGCCCTAGTTGTTGTGTATGTTCTAAATAAATCCTATAGTTGGTCAAAATTTAAAAAATACCTTCACAATTACATAAACAATAGTAGTCTAATGTGATATGTAGATATATGAATAAATATCTGAATACTAATGCTTCTACTAAATTCCCTTAATAAATGTTACTTTTTTGTAAATATGTATATACCAACATCTAATTTTTATTACAATGCCAAGCATAATTTGAAAAGTGTAACAACAACAACGCCTCATAAATTTTTTTCTTTGTCATCCTGGAAATAATACAACAATAAACATTTTTATATGAGGTTGCCTGCTGATACAATTTTGTCTCCTTTAAAAAGTACTTTGTTGCTGTAATATCGGTGAAACATAGATTTTAGGTTTATTTTTTAAATTATTTTTGAACCATATGCAAAATAATTGTCTAATAAAAATTGAATGTGTGGTATCTTTATTTTATTTGATGGCAATGACAGAATTTTAATAAAAGTATAGAACAAATAAGCGAAAGTGAAATTTTGCGGCCTACGCTTGACAAGCTGCAAAATAAATATATTCCATATACTATACCAAATACATATAACTATACATAGTAATAGGCACACAGGACTATAAGGTTTAGTTTTCAACTTTATTTCGCAATTTTTATCCTATAATTAAAACAAAGTTTAGTTAGCCAAAATAAAATTATGCACATATGTATAATACATAACTAACGTTGTTCACTCAAATTATACATCGAATAAATCTAGTTGTACTCGTAGAGTACAAATAAAATGATGATGGATGTACTATTCACCCCAAAACTGTTTATGCAATTATTTGGTCAAAACTAAATTGGAAAATAGTAAGTGAGGCGTATATTCTTATCATTATTTTGCAAAAGCTTTTCAAATGTACCTGTCACAGTGAAAACTTGGCCAAAAGTTACGAAATTTAAAAGTACCTTTTATAGATAACTAGTTTCAGCTAGTTGCAGTCATTTTGTAGAGTTGGTCCGGTTATTCTGGTGGATATACAACAAAAAAATTTAAAAAGTTTTTGTTTATTTAACACGATTGACACGTTTACGTTTCATCTATTTCAAAATTGGAGGAATCAATATGTTGTAGCCAAGCGATTCAAACAGTCTTTTTGTGTTCATATTTTTAATTTTATTTTACAATTTGAATTTTTGGTTTTCGCACATTTTCATTTCAAACACTTTTGTTTCAAGTGAAGCTCTAAATGTGGAAAGCAGAGAATGATTTCTAAATGTAAAATTGTAATAAGTTTACCACACCAAGCATCACCTTTGAAAATATTCGTAGAAAGAGAAAGTAGGTGGTAATGGGTAAATGTCATATTTGGAGGTGGAGAAGCATTGTTGATGGATGACAAACAAAATAAAGATAATGCTAACTGAATAGAGTAGGTCTGTGAAAGGTGAAACCCAAACTCCCATCGTTTGTTAAGAATATCTTGTTTAAAAATATCGCTTTTTAGGTCTCATACTATTCTAGTACATCCAGTCGTCGACCTTTACCTCTGTATTGTATATACTCGTATAAAATACCAGAATTGTCGACAGATACCTAGATAGTTTTTTACTTCCCTACGTTCTTCAGTTCTTTATTTTCAATTCACAACTAGGAAATTAAAATTTAAAAAGAATTTAACATTAGTGTATCAGACTTGAACCAGTGTTCTATTATCTCAAATAAACAAAATTTAGTAAATTACATATAGGCTATTCCCCGACCATGAATCTGAGGTTACTGTGCTTTGCCTAGTAAAAGAAGTATAAAATAAATTAGTTGTAATAAATGAAAAAAACACAATATTTCAAGTTAAATCAAATACTATGGCACTTTGTTGTGTATACAGCGTGGAATAAATCTTCCAGGATTTTAAATCGATCAAAAATGGCATCTGCTATTCGTGGTTTTGTGTCAAAACCGGTTGTTTTATTGAATTCCTATAATTTAGTTTGAACCTAAACTGTGAGGTTTAATGATTTGTTCATTCTTAGATGTATTCGTTCGAAATTATTAAATTGCGGCACAACACAGGAATAAAAACAGTAGACACTTTACGAACGTTTAATCGGCAATGGTGTAAGATACCGTAAAACGTTAAAATTAATTAACTTGGCATGACTTACCTTAACCTAGCATCCTCCACTCCCTCAATGATCCGATGAAGGGAAAAGGCTCGAGATTCTCAGAGTTTTACTGAATTCTCAATTTCATGTGTGTGCGGATACATTACTAAAAAATATAGTGGTATATATATTGTAGCCAATACCCGACTTTCTTGTGGAATTTGTTTTTGATGAGCTCATATGTCACAATTATATGCACCATGCACCATTCAACGAATCGACACATTTTGATATCGCGTTGTTTTCGTATGTTTCGTAATCTAATAATCTAATATGTAGTTGTCAAATTTTCTGTAAAATAACACAAAATGCATTCCAAAGCTAATTATCCTCAAACAAAAACAGAAAAACACTTTTTTTATCAAAAATCGTCATCTTGTTTAAATTTTAAAATAATCATATGGACCAGTTTTGTTTCTAATTTAACTTAAATCGTTTTTGCTTTAATAGTTCTTATGAAAAAGGAAATTATCAACATTTGTCATTTCCAAATCCATTTTCAGAATCTGCCAATTTATCAGAAAACCTTAATTATAAAGTTTTATGAGATCACTCAACATGTTTTGGTTGAAGACTAGCCGAATTATGGTGAAATAACAGTTTATATGTAATCGAAAATCGTTATTAAGCCTACATTTTGGAGAAATGATCTAAACCAGTCATGTTACACATTTAATTTAGAATCCTTTGCTATTAATCGATTTAATAAGTATGAAGTTTTATCCAAATCAGTAAATCCGTCCGGGTTGTGAGAGGACATAGTCAGACAGACACCGCCTTGAAACCACTTTTCGAGCTTCGGCAGTATAGTGAATGGTAAATCTGCAAAAATGTCGATGCCGGAAATGTCCATGGTTACTATTCTAACTGTTACTTTGTAATAGAAAATAATAATTACGCTACACTTGGTTAAGCAACAGCTTAGCTCTATTCAATTTAAAGAACCCGCGGTTTTGTGTCAATCAAATTGAATATTTTCATAGTATCAACCAACTTCCGAACTATTCGTTTAAAATAGGTCTTGCTTCCATCATTTATTCATTTTCAAAATCACATCCAAAACTCATTTTGGAATCCTATTCTTTGTTTAACATACAAAGAGAAGTGTAACCCAATCGGTTAAGAAATGGCCAAAGTTGATTTAAGTTGACAATTGTCAAGAGCCATTTCCAAAATATTACATTTCCATTTTCATCATTAATCTGAGTTCCATATTGTGGAACAAAACGAAGCATACCAGCTAAACCGGAACACCTCTATACAAATTCATGATCCGGATACCAATTTTCTCGAATTTGGAAATCATCACAATCGATTAATGGCACTCGAACTCGAAACACCATCTCACCCATTGTTATGAAAAGTCGTTTGATCTGAAAAACTCTAAATGAATTTTGGTCAAAATTAGGACTCATCGCAATCCATTTCTGACATTAGAAAACCTTTATATCTCCAATTTTTATCTTAATCGTTCGAGCCGAAAAATTTAAAAATAAAATCCCAGGTCCCACCGAAGGACCTCCGAATCGAATATTCCCGAAATTAGCATCCATCAAAATCAATATGATTAACGAAAAACAGAAGAACAACACAAAGCAACATGACACAACATATGTAGTACAACATGGCTCAACATTACGCAACAAGCTACACATGACGCAACATGTTGCAATATCTAGCCACATTCCAGAACATGAAGCAACGTGGTGCGACATCACGCAACAAGGCGCAACCTCATACAACATTATGCAACATGGTGAAACATTACGCAACACATGACGGCTCATTCGGAGGATTCCTAAATCATTCGAGCCAACATTGACATGGTGCAATAGAACGCAATATGGAGCAACGTGATGCAACATTATGCGACGTGCGGTGTAATACGACGGTCTATCCGAGGAATCCTAAATTAATTATCCTAAAATCAGAACTCCTCCGTAATGAATTTTTCCGAAATTAGGACCCATCACAACCGGTTTTTGGTAATCAAAAACCACTCGCTCAGCAGTTTTTATTAAAATCGTGCGAGCCGAAAAAATAAAGGAATGGATGGGGTCTACCGTATGAAAACCCCCCTCACCAATTTTTAATAAAATCGTGCGAACCAAAAAAGAAATTATAAAACGAGACTCATTGGATGACTCTCTAAACCAATTCCTACAATATCAGGACCTTTAGCAATTGATTCCTGGGGTTTCAAAACACCCCTCTGTAGTTTTCGTCAAAGTTGTTTGAGGTGATAAAAAAACTAAGAAAAAGGAAACCGGGCCTTACTGGAGGAGGATTAATACTAATTACTAAATTGGACCGATTGAATCACCCCAATAGCCGTAACACTGGTTGTCAAATGACAAAAATTTGAGGAGAAAAAGTGTTACGCCCCCGAGTCTGTTCACAGTCATTGAATATCGCCGCCAATTGCAGTGGAAAGGCTAAAAGAAAATTGTCGTTAACAGATCGGAGTGTTAGAAGACATGGAAGATGTTCCAGGTCTCAGACCCTACCGACATCCGTTGTGATCTGGGTGCGATATTCGTAGACAGAAGCGACTAAATAAGCGCCACGTGCTAAGTAGCAAGTTCGAAATGTACAACAACAGTTGGCCCTACATCACTTGAGCCTCGTACTTCGAGATTCGTACTTTAGACAATATTGTGGTCAAAGAGTGCATGACCAATGTTGCCAATCTTTGAAAGCGACTGCGTAAAATTATTGAGACCACCGGAAGTAATTTTGAATATGTATTTGATTTTACTATTAATCTAAAATAGATCAACATTTAAAGTTTGTAGTGGCATCCACTTTTCCGGAGTTTGGCTTATAGCAAGCTCGCATAATTCATAATTACATATATGATATTAGCATGTATCTTTCTATAGGGTTTTCCATTAAGAGTGATATGATTTCTTAAAAAAAACACACTAATTGTTAAGGAACTTGAAATGTTTTTTATTTAATGTGAAGTACAATCGATACAACTAAGTTCTGAATAAAATGTCATTCAAATGGCCTCTACGACTTCTTCTGCAGGAACGATTTCGATGAACCCAATTTTCGAGCACTTTTTCCACTAAATCAAGTCGTATGTCATGAATAGCACGTTCCATATTGACTTGTAAAGCTTGAAGAGAGTTTGGTTTATCGCTAAAGACCAATGACTTCAAATAACCCCACAAGAAATAGTCTAATGGTGTTAAATCACAACTTCTTGGAGGTCATTCAATATCACAATTTCTTGAAATAATCGAATCTCCAAACTTTTCTCGCAATAATTCAATTGCTGCACTTGCTGTGTGGCACGTTCCAATTTCGGCCATAAAAAGTTGGTTATCATCGATCTATACCAATCTCCATTGACAGTAACGGTGTTACTGGCTTCATTTCGAAAAAAACGGACCGATGATTCCACCAGACCGAAAACCACACCAAACTGTCAATTTAGGTGAATGTAATGTAATGGTTTTTCATGAATAATTTGTGGATTTTCTTCGCACCAGAATCGACAGTTTTGTTTATTTACCGCACCACTCAGATGAAAGTAAGCCTTATCGGGGAAAATGATTTTCTTAAAAAAATTGTTATCGTTTTAAAGTTGTTCCAAAGCAAAATCAGCAAATTCACGACGTTTACGGTGGCCCAATGGCTTCAGTTCTTGAGTGAGAACAATTTTATACGAATGCAAACCCAAATTCTTTCTCAAAATCCGCCAGGTTGTGGTTTGAGACAGTCCCAATTCTTGAGAACGTCTTGGAATCGATAAATTGCGGTCTTAAGCAACACTTGCATGAACGGCAGCAATATTTGCATTACTTCGAGTGTTTCTTTGTCTTATTAGCACTTGAGCATTATGTAAAGAAATTGTACGCTCAAAATTTTCAACAATTCGACGAATAGCGAGCACACTTGGACGATTATTACGATTATAAAATGGCAAAAGCGCACGAAAAGTTGCAATTGGAGAACGCTTATTTTGATAATAAAACTGAATAATTTGTAAACGTTGTTCTTGCGTATATCTCACCATGATGAAATTGTAAACATTACTGAATACAATGAAACAAAAAATGACAGATCATGACATATTACAAATGGCCGAAACGTCACTTAAAACTCATATCATTCCTATTGGAAAACCCTATACATATCGATTGAAAAATACGTATTTCGAAATATTTCGTATTGTACTTAACCACTTGAGTGATTTGTCCGAACGTGACTTGGGCCCAGTAGTTCGATTGTTTTTTGATTTGCCCGAGTCTAGCTCGGGCAAAGCTTGTTCTGTGACTTGAAACAAAAATTGAAAAAAAAACTATTGTAATCAGATTACTTGGTAATTATTTTGTAAAGAAATGTAAAAACAAACCTGAAAATTTATGGACACACTTTCTCGAAAAAACCGTCACTTAAGTGGTTAAATGAAAATAAGTTTTTTTAAGTTCAGGAATCTTTACCCTTGACCTAAAGGTTTTAGAAAATCTCCCAAGTTACTAGTGAAATTAGTCTCAAATCGAGGTGTGTTGATGTCTTAACGGGTGCCTAACGAAATTGTAATAAATAACCCTGTAGATAATTTAGGTTTGTGTATGGCCGTGCTCGGCACAATTTAGAATTAAAAATTTTTTTTGCATCTGTTCGTACTCCTACAGGTCATTCGATGATATTATTTATAGTTAATTTTGATATTATTTGATGATATTATTTATAGTAAAGCGCTCACCAAAAACCAACCCCACTCCCCAAAAATTTCAAAATTCCCAGAATAATGTCTCTCTTTGAGAGTAATTGATGACTAATGGACGTAATAGTACGGAAAATATTCACTTTGTCATTGAAAAAATATTCGTAAGAATGATCTTCTTTCTGCTTATCTTTGAAACCCCCATTTTGTTCGATTAGTACTCGTAGATATACTAAAGTGTAATTCAAATAATAAATAACTTGTTCAAATAAAATTTTTGAACAAAATTCATCTTATCAATGAATGCGATTATATTTTGTTTATCGCCAAAATATTCAGTTTTTATTTCTGAACTCATTTAAATCAATGGATTTTTTTCTATAATATGGACTCTCTAGCTCCAATTTACTGTAATAAAAATAAATCATTCAAGTATGTTCTTGTGAACAAAAATGGCATCAACAATTCTTTGGGAATAACATATTCAAATATTTAAATAACTGTTCAAAAGTGATAAGGTTAATCGATTTTAGGTCAATATGTTTCCCATAACACTTTTCTGCTCTTTCGTAAAATGTATTTATAAAATAAATATACATGAATATTCTCGCCCATCTAGCAAATTACTACTTCCTTGAATCGAAATTTCATATCATGCCGGAAAATAAACAGCTATAGTAA
Organism: Nephrotoma flavescens; assembly: GCA_932526605.1. Classification (NCBI taxonomy): domain Eukaryota; kingdom Metazoa; phylum Arthropoda; class Insecta; order Diptera; family Tipulidae; genus Nephrotoma; species Nephrotoma flavescens. The sequence goes on from OW052220.1 coordinate 143,106,811, forward strand.
TAAAATATATAAGCGACCGGCCGTTAAATCGATCAATAATGTATTTTTGACAAGCGAATATCTTTATTGTGTGCGGATGTTGGCTGATTTGCTTTTCATTACAAATTATTATTACAGTGCGTTACATAACTATACAACCACTGTTTTTTTTTGAACTTTTAAAATACCGGATTAAAAAATTTCCAAACTTTTATTGCAAAAAATTGGATAAGGATGTAATAGCAAAATACAAAAAAACGTTACAAAATTCATTTGTTTTAAACAATAAAAACAATATTTATAATTATAATTTATAATTGCCTTGTTTGCGCAACTATATAACCACTTTTTTTTAATTCAACACAAAATCAATAAAATAGATTAAAACAAAAGTATTAATACGCTGGTGGTCCATCTTTGTTTTCTGCGATAGCCACCAACGAATTGATAATTTCGGATGATATTTCCTTCCAGACATGTAATGGCTACTTTTAGTTCATATTGACGGTTACCTTCGTAAATTTTTCAAACAAATACTACCCAAAGATTTTCGATTAGGTTTTGGTCTGCGGCAAACAAGCGGGCCTAATAATGGCTAATAATGGTATGTAATATTCCACAAACTCCGGCTCGTATGAACTGGGGCATTTTCTTGTTGGAAAATCCAGTTTCTTGATGAGTGTAGAAAATTGGTAATAGACGCCAATGTAAGGATGGAAAAACTAAGGCAAGGGTTCACGCTGAATAGAAAATCCTCCATATCAATAGACTATAACTGAACCTGTAATAATTATGAAGTTATCATAACATGTAATTTTTTAATTACCTTTAACCCGTCGCAACAAATGTTTGCCCTAACAATTTCAAGAGGGGCTGCTGTGTACCGTGCCAATAACTTTTGTGCTGACATCGTTTTCCGGTACTTCAGCAGATGCCCAGCAACTACTAAACACCAGCTAATTGTGCTTCGAGACACATTTAATTTACCTCAAAGTCTAAATATGAATATACATACATAAATCATGACTTAATTTTAGACATTTATTTATCGTGAACGTTTTACATTTTATCTTGGTGTGCAATTAGAGAATGCGAATATTGAAAAAGGCAAGATAAATTTTCGATTACGCACGTTTACAAATTATCTTAATGCTAAAAGAATTAGGGCACTGGTAAAACATCCGTTAAAACAATACTGTCAGATGGTTTATATCCGTTAGATAAGTATGATATCCTTGGCCACACGTGCTTACACTTTTATTGACGCATTTCTATAAACAGATTAGCTATTTCCAACAATGTAAAAGATCAAGGTCCCGCCGTCTCTAAAACCAGTAAGTTTAGTCTGAAATATATTTGTAAATTATGATCCTCCTTCTGAAGTTGCCTGTTTAATAACGGTTAAATTGATTAATCCAACAATCTAAGAACAATTTCAAATTGAATTCATTTTTCAATTTAATCATTCTAAAGAACAGTGATTATTCGTAATTCATACACTACGTATCCATTAAATTTGTGATTCCAATTTTAGGAGGTTAGTAAAACTTTGACAAACAAAGATACGCGGCAACAGGGTATAGAAATTTAATTTGTTTGAATAGTAATTGATGGTTCGCCATTTTTTGACAATCTCATTATCAGAATCAATCAAAAGCTGTTTTGTGCCAATCTGTGCCATACACGAGAATATGCAACAAAACTCAATCGTCGACAGTTGTGACAACTTAGCGATAAAAAAAAATTGGCGGGCTTTTTAATGATCAATATCCGTTACTTTCTTGAAATACTGTATATTAACGATTATCATGCTAAGCAACATAGTAGAGTAGTAAGTGCTTTAAAATCTGAAACTAGATACAATCATTACTTTCCGCAAAGATTTGATTAACTTATACTTATACGTATAAATTTTACAAAAGTATAGGTTGGAGGAGAACTTAAAATATAAACAAAATTTAAACTTAAAATAAAGTTACGGTTGCATAATACGAGAACAACAATGTAGCTTACTTGAGATATAATTTAATAATGGGTGATTTTTTTTCTTTCTGGTTTTTCGTGTAGGTATATGTTTTTGACACATCACCCGTGATTAGCGACATCTGTCAACGACAATAGTCGTCACTTATCATTGCCATTTCATCATCCCATTTTATCGATTCAAATAAAAATTTAAAACATTTTTGCAATTTTAGGTAGTATGTTTTTTTTAATTATAAACCAAACGCTTAAAAATCACCCATTATAAGGTATCAACCCAAAAAAATGATTTTTACTCGTATGTATAATTTTAATAGGTTATGAGAATTATGGGAATTTATCTTATTCCTAGTACGTTTACTGCTTTTTCAGTCATGAAGCGGTATAACGTCGTTTTTCTATGGAAAAAATTTATGCTTAATAATAATCATTCAAAACCCAATTATGGAGAATTCCCAGGTATATTGCTACCATTCAAACAAAAATTATGTTAAAAATAAATCTTTTCGTAAAATAAAATAAAACCTATATTATAAATCAATATTTTCCAATATGAAATTAAATTTACTTAAATTGGTTTATTTCAATTGCTGCAAACCACACCAGCATGCCAACCTAGATACACAAGTATATTTTTCAACACGATATAGTATTGATGCGAATAACAAATTTAATAAAACTGACAACTCGCACGAAAAAAAAATTGAAAGAAAAATCAATACAAATATTAAAATATTTAATTTAAATTATACTTTTCAAACACCGGTGTGAAGTTCTTAACACTTTTGTTAATTTATAAAAAGCGCATCTATTGTTTTAAGAAGTAACGCAACAAACGACCGGGACAAATGGTGCAGTGGTTAAAGCGGCACTTGGACAGGGAGGTACTGGGTTCGAATCCCATCAGAGGCTAGATGCAAATCGAATTTTCATCATCGATTACAATCGGTGATGTTAATAAACACAACTAAGACCTAAGATTGTGTGCATAAATCAGCGCCCACCCATCGTCCACGCCAATGTACAGGTTGACATTGGCACAGGTTGACATCACAATGGGCTAAAATTGGCCTAAGTGTCAACCATTGAAACCTAAACCTAACGCACCAAAGGAACACATTTTATCAAAAGTGCGTGGGTTATACAATTTAAATGGATTAAACCAGTGCACATAGAATAGTACAGGCCACACTGCTTACTATGTTATTAAATTTATGTCTACAGTTTATTCTTTGAACTGTAGACGGCAGTTATGTTCATAAAAAGAAAAAACCAAAACAAACAGAAAAGAAAAAAAATTATACGAGTGCTAAAAGTAAGGTTATGTCTTCTCGTAAATTACACGGAATATGTACACATTTAATGCGTGTTTACATAACGTAACTGCTACAATTATTGGAATTGTTAAGGAATTTTTGTGTTCAATGTTTCGTTGTTTGTTTTGGGGCCCTTTTAACGATAGATACTCACAAATTCTTAATAAAATAATTAGTTGGCTTTCAAAATTAAAGCCTTAATTTTTAAATAAACTATGGAAATTACACAAAATTTAGTAAAATCCAAATACCTATCCAAAGCTGCTGAATGCCATAGTTATTGGCCCAGTTTCATAATAATTGACACCCTTTTTAAGTACAATTATTGACACTGTTTTACATTAATTGGCCTTTTGATTAAGCATAACTGTTGTCACACTTATAAAATAGCTGGGATATGAAAAATGAAACAAAAATTTTGTATCTTCAAAAATGTATTAGAAGAATAAATAGTCCTACTATTATAAAAAATTATCACAATCAGTTTTCATTATTTAACCACATTGATATTTTGCACTCATTGCATGTAAATTTGGGAATATACTAGATTTTTAGTGTGATGACACATTTTAGGTAAAATTCTCCAATACAATTAGAGCACCTTATTCCAAAGTTCACAAAACCAGCAATTCGAGAAAGGGCAAAAGTACAATAGTAGCACATTTTACCATTTGCCGGAGCATTATTGGCAATATCGAGTATTGTGTCACTTGAGAAAAGATTACGAACGTGATGATGATTACGAACGGGTGAAGTGGATATTTGACCATTGTAATTATTACCGCCAGTAGCTGAATTGCCTTTTGGTGACGGTGTCATTAGTGAATACAGGTTAGTGTTGCTTTCATTTGCGCATACAGTCTCTTCAAGTAACGTAATATGATCGTTAAGGATATTTGCCTGCTCATGTGTAAACATCTTTGCTCGCGCCTACCAAAAATTTTTGTATTATGCCCGGTTTACATAAAAAAATTGTTTTTTTCTACAAATTTTTGCAGGTAAATAAGAAAGAATCCGCAATACAAAAATATTCAATATGCCAGAAAGAAATAAACATATAAAGTAATGGCGTAATTTTTTTTATAGGATCATTATTAATTTATTTCTAATTAATTAAAATGCGAAATTTACATTTTTATCTATGGCGTCTGTTTATATTATGAATCCTCAACATTTATAAAAACGAAATAATTTTTTTTCTTGTTAATTTTAAAAATGTTGCCATAAAAATACTCGGATCGAATATATTTTATGGCAACATTTTCATTTTTATGGTGGTTTTTGCTCAAAAATTCTTCTGCAAAATTTTGTTGGGATATATTGCTTTTCTTGTCTGTCGTGTGCAAAAAGTCAATGTTATATCTTATTCATTTTGCAGAAGAAAAATGTTGGTCGTATGTAAACCGGGCATTAGAGTAAACTTGTAACGGAAATGACGTATGTACCGTACCTACTTCGTTTAAAAAAAAGCAACAAACTCAATAAAAACATTTTTTTTTACTATACATGGCATGCTATGCTTAATAGTATAGGGAAAACAAAAAAACTAATTTAAAAAATGAAATAGAAACCATCAACATTTCCATTGATCAGAAAAATCAAAAAAAGAAAATTCGATACGAATTACGATTACGAAATTACATACCCTTACGATTAAAAGCCCAGTAGTACAAATCAGCGCACAAAGAGCGCATAAACAGCATATAATTAGAGCGCTCAATTTTTACTTCAAATTGATGAACCTAATTCCATGCTATTCGTATTGTTGTCGACCGAAAACTCGGCTTTGTTTCCCCTAAAAATTAATTTATCACACTTTCATTTCGATTTGAGTATAATATGTCCGTATAATATGCCGTACGAACGATAATATGCCGTACGAGTATAATATGCCGTACGAACTTCGACTTGTCATACATAGGTCGGCCTTACTTTCTCAAAACCAATATTGACGTAACAGATAGACTGGTGAATGGAACTATGGGCTGCCTGAGGTATATCGAATGCAGCTATCCTGACCGGAAAACGAGAACGCTGAAAACGTCAACATTAAAAAGTGTCAAACGACTCTGGATGGATTTCGGTACAAATTCACAATGCAAGAAGGTCAGGCGGCTTAAAGCTGGATGGGCGCAGAAAATGAATATCGACCGATGTTTGGTGCCCATTTCTAGAAAAAGCTCAACTGTTAATCGAAACAACAATCTGACAATTAATGTTAAGCGTTATCATTTTCCCGTCGTACCTGCATGTGCCACCACAATTCATGCATCACAGGGTGGTAACCTATAACGAGATAGTCAGTATATACTCTTACGATAAAAGACACAGTCCACAACTTGTGTATATATTGCTTTATTACAAGTAACGAGTCCCGAAGAACTGTTCATCACGTCGGCTATTACTATACAAATCCGCTAAGTATAGCTCAAGTTGTAAAGAAAGGCCAATTTTGTACGAGATAATAATGACGTCTGGTTTTTAACATTGAACTGCCAGAGTCTCAGGTCACATCACCTCGACCTAACTGATACAATCACGCAGGGATGTCAATTTTCATGCTTTCCGAGATCTGAATAAACAATGACCAGCATATTAATATTATTTATTTTGAACGATGCGTTCAGTTCAAGAGAGATAGTCAGTGGGCTGCAGGAGTAGCAATATATAAAAATACAAGTTGAACTTATACAGTCAACTCGCATAAGGAAATCATCGTTGGACTAACAAATGATATGACGGTAACAACACAACCCATTGATAATATATACACGGCTGAACTTCAGCTTCTCAATGGGAATAAGATGCTTTCTGTAGTTGTATTCACCTCGCCGAAAAAATCTGTCGAAGACTTAATGAAGTTCATACATTTCGTCCTTGCTCCATATTCTAAAAGAATTTCAAAAATTCTCCAAGAAGCTGAAACCACTTATAAACTTCCTGCGATACGAATTCGATTTGCATATGAACTGAGATCGAAATATATCTACTACGAGATATGGAACAACCATTCTGCAGTTTTTCAATGAAAATTAGAAAAGTTAGAGTCGACAGATGTATCTTATTTTAGCTACCATAATCCAATTGCGTCGATTATACCGAAAGAGTAATAGACCAATTTAACGATAATAAACAAATGAAAAACTATGGTTAGTAAAATTACATTCCTTCTTCCTTCAAAGTAAACTGTACGTGTACGGACGCACTATACACACGCCATGTTTACACATCTCATTGAGAGTACTAATGGACTCACTCTGTTTTTTTTTATTCGTTCAGCTTTTCCATTTTCTTTATTCAATTCAATTTTTGTTGTCCATTTTTGTGTCCTGCTTAATCCAAAGCGGCGAGGTGATTACAAACGGTTTCTTCAATTTATTTGGTTTACATCCCTTTCGTAAAGGAGTCTCCGAAAAACTTAGATAATCGTCGATGGTCACAGTTGTTTGTGAAGGCAAAGTTAAACATGAGATAGTTTGCTTCGGTATTTGTTGAATACGTACTAACTGAAATAACATTCGGAATATTTAAGACATCTTGGCCCGGCATGGTTGTAGAATCATTAACTATTATAAATTCATTAATTGAATTTATATCAATAAATGAATTATCTAACTATTGGTCTTCTGGTCAGTTTGTGTTGATTTTTCACTAACCGTTAGATTTAAATTAGCTTTGCACTTCAGTTTTTGGTACAAATTAAATAAAAGAATAAAATCTTCATTGAAGTTTTCCTTTTCAATTTTACCTGTGCCTATACTTTCAAGTAATTTAACCTCTTCATCACCCACCGTCGTACAAAATGTTTTAAACCCATCGTCTTGAATGGTTATATTATAAGTGCCATTCGATTTGGTTGAGGATCTTCCTAGAAATTTAGATATTTTGGCTTAATGGCTTGTTTATCAAATGGTTATCCATATAGACCACACGCTCTGAAACCATTTTGAATAGTCTCTGTATTTATACTCTTTTCTGCTACTTCAAATATAAGTGGGGCGAATTTTTCTTTGGTCAGTGGATTTGTCGAATTATTTCTTCGCCGTTCTAATACCGTATTGGTCCATCCAAAGGCAGCGACAGCGGCCGGCTGTAAAATTCTAATAGCATTCGGGTATAACGCTACCAGAATATTATTTAATTTGACGCACAGCTCACTTACAGCTAATGTCAAGTGGGTTGCATGACCATCCACAAAATATAGTATATGGAATTTAGTGCCCAGTTGAATCAAATGCGGATGAAGAACTGTTGATATATATTCGTAGGATGTTCCTCGGGTCATTCACCCGTTGTTACTAATGCCCATACCCCACCTTTTGGGCAACGGTTTTCTAATTTCTTCAGGTACTCGTTTGAAGAGGTAAATCACCATGGGGTATTAACGTTCCTGCGGCGAAAATGTGAACATTACCGTCAAATTCAATTTGGCTAACCCTTTATCAATCTCGTAGACATTGCGTGATCCTTTTGTAGCTAACACATTTTTTGTCTTCCGGCATAGGAGAAAATTGGTCCCGTCACCGCTAAAGATTCTAGTTGGATCATTTAAAATTTCGCGGTAATTATGCTCTGTCAGAAAAGTTTCAATAGTATCGAACCACGAATATATATCATAGGCTGCAACTGTTGCACTTACTGTTGATACAGGATCTACCGCTCTAAATACCAAAGACGGATGCCGCTTCAAAAATAACTTCATCCAACCTTTACCAGGAGTTTTATCTTCTCCGAATGGATGGGGTCTGTCCGTCGCTTCCAAAAAATCCTTGACCGCACGAAAAACATCTTCCTTTCTTTTAGGAAATCCTATCGCTTGTAATACCGTGATCCATTGGACAATGCGTTCTTCCTCCTCATTAGTTAGTATCATCGTTGGTGGGCCTGGGCGAACTTTCGAGAAATGCATTCCTAATCTGAACTGTAGAGTAGATCTAGGTATACAATAAATCCTAGATGCCGCCTTTTTACAAATATTACCTATTCTTATGTCAGCTAATGCTCGTTGAAATTTAGATTCGTCTTAGGTTTTCCGAGTTAAATGGCAATGCAATAAAAATAATTTATTACAATTATTGGCACCCCTTTTATGTTTAATAATTGGCAGGTGCCAATAATTGTAGTTTCATGTAAATTAACGATAAAGGTCGATTTATTAAGTGCTAATTATTGGCACCCCACTTTTTTATTGTTTTAGTTAACAAATTATAATATTTAAACTAAATTCATTTTTATCACTATTTTAATTACAACTGTTAAACTTAATAAATACAGAAATACTACTATAATCATAAAAAACAAGTACTTATATTTCCGGCTCCCTAAATAAAATGCACTAAACTTTTGATAGATCGAAAGTATTTCTATGCGTGATGCTCTTGCGTCGAAATTTGGGAAGTAACTGAGCATTGTATCGTTGTGTTCCGTTTGACAATACAAAATAATAAACCAATTTACACTAACACAACACATAGTTAAAGTATACCTCGAATACATAAAACGAGGGAAAACCGTTAAATTGTGCATGGTGCCAATAATTGTATCAAAATAATGCAGTGCCAATAATTGTAGCGGTCACGCTATTTAACACAATTTAGAATGCATAATCTTATAATAATTGAGGACAACTGAGGATTTTCTGGGAATACTTTTCATATTGTGACGAATTTGCGGTGTCAATGGATTATTAATTACTTATATATATTTTTATAGTCTGCTTTTATAGTCTGCTACACATTAAACTGATATAAAATTCTTTAATACTACTACTAAACCTCAGCTGTCACCAATCTCGTATAAAAGGTATTTGTTAAGTTCTGAAACTTAATTCAGCAATTTTTGTAGAATAAACGTCCCGTCAACCCATAGGCTAGGTCATAACAATATAATGAAATGCGAATAGAAAAAAAAAAACGAAAAGTTCGGAGATGTGTAAGCATAACCACTGATATATACATATAGACAGAGGACACTCAACGACGACAAAGATCACCTAGTAATTTATATTTCTCAAATTATTTTCTCGGTTTAGGGCGATTAACCTATTGGTTCATTTTACAATAATTCTTATTATAATTAGAACTACCCAGCTCCAGCGGTTTTTGCATTTGGAGTCTACTCAAACATACGACAGATATTTGAATTTTCATGTCGAGATAATCGCTGTACGTATTTTCTTGCTTGTTTCTTTATTTCATCAATGACGTATTCCATGTTTAAGGCCTTTTGAAGGTTGTCTTTCCTAATGCACCATGGGACATTCTCAATCGCTCGAAGGTCTTCTTGGGACAACTCTAAAGTTGGATACTATATAAATCCATACTGGTTTTAACATTTGCCTGTATATATAGAATCAATTTGTTGTGCATTGAGAGCTCAGATTTTCTACCTATGATCCTATACATATTTGATGTTTACATAACTGTTTTTACTTCTTGATGTAATCTGTCTATCTTAGTTTAGGCATCGACGGACATGCCAAGGTATTTATATTTGTATATTTACAAATAAAATTTGGTTTGAGGAAAAAATCACGTACGGAAATCCAGTTTACATTTTGGTTTAAGTTAGTACATGTACTGTAGTAAAGTTGACATGTACTTGTTTGGCTTCATTTAATAAAATGTGCTATTTTTTATTCCATCTTACTTACTTGTTAACTGCATTTACCTTTTTTAACAGCTAGGTTAGCCGTATCCTTTGTCAATGGTGGTACTGTAGTACCTGGAATATTAGGTAAATCTCTCGTTTAAAGAATGATCAGAACAGGTTCAAGTACGCTACCTTGTGGTATACCTGCTGATAATCTTTTACATACAGTATTTTAACTGTACTAATTATTTCGTCGATGTATACTTTTTTTTATTTAAAGTTTTGTTTAAACAGCAATTTTATTCTAGCAAAAGTCGAATTTATTTTATTCTAGCAAAAGTCGAATTTAAATTCTAAAACTGGTACAAACTAAGGTTTAGGCCTCAACCAGTCAGACTTAAGTTCTTAAGTTGTGCTCCGTTTTGGACCACTTAGGAGAGCGGTACGACCACCAAAATTTTAGAGGTAAGTTGTTTATTTGTGACGAGAAGCCTATACAATTTTGGTGATTGTAGCACTAACCGAAGTGGTGCAATCGGCGTGTAACTTAAGCTCCTAAGTCTGACTGGTTGAGGCATTAGTCAAAAATTAATAAAAATATACTGTTTATTTTTGACTAAAATAAAATACCTAAAAATTTAGTTTATTATTATTTAGATACCACCTCACACACGAGAAATATTTTAAGATTTCTGTTACAAAATTGCCAAATAAAGCCAAATTAAAATAGAAAAACAAATTACGTCAAAAAATTAAAATGCCTTTGCACTGAAGAATACAAAATAAAATGATTAGATTGCTACCAACTTTACATCGGGAAATCTGGTTGATAATTTAAATAAAGATTCGAAAAACATATAAAGGATGTACACAAAATGAGAGCTTAATCAAAATTCATGAAACATAATAATAACATATAACCCAATTATGTAAATATGGACACAACATTCTTTTATTTCGGAAAACTAACAATCAACGTAAGCTACGGAACCTAAATTCAATCACAATTAACGTACTGAGCTATAATGTGTTCTCGCGACTATATATAAACTAAAGTAAAGTGAAGATATTTTTATAAGCAGAATAATTGAAGATGAAGTAAGTTTACATCGAAATAGATATCGAAAATCAATTAAATCAAATTTTACTATATAAGGTTGTTTTTTTTAAATAAAATAAGTAATTTGTGTTTTAATTTAAAACTTTAAAAATATTATTTAAACCATTAATAAATTAGCAATGAAATAAGCCACAGAAAAAAAATTTGAATTTTACACTTTAAACACCACTAGTAATTGTTCGCACTACTATATTTGGCACTACTTACTTTAGCTTTTATTCTATTGCTTACCAATTCTAATGAATGACTACACTTTGCATTCCTCAGCACTGGGAAGGATTTATATACCCAGGTGAATATGATAGATATCTGTCACCAGATTGTTCGCAAAGATTCTGTACAAGACTTATTTGCTATAAAAACTAACTTAATTTCATAATCCATAAGTGAAGATTAGCTCAATAGAAGAAATTTTAACCATATCTATGTTACTTAAATATTAAACTAGTCTACTGTACCACCTGCATCGGAATACCAACAAATTTAGTTGAAACATACAAACATTGTAAACTTTTAAAGTCACGTTTAACCTACGTTGTTCGAGACAACTTGATGTGATAGTCAAATGACTATGATTTTTGATCATAAAATGTTTAACGTTGTATGTATTCTGCAAAATTGTCTCCGATTATGTCCTCTAGCTTACTGAAAAGGCTGACGTAAATTTTTATAAATTGTGAATAATTTTTTCACATCGAAACTTGCAGGGAAAACTATTCCCAAATAAATTTTGTTTCCAAAAATTTTCCATTAAATTTTCACCTTAGCTATGTATGTTATTTTCTTAAACCAGAAATAAGGGTGTTAGTTGAAATAGAAATATCTCACATACTGTTGGTGCCGCTTTACTCTGCATCTTAAAACTTATTTGGAAATTATGTTATTAAATTGTTCAACTTAAAATTTCATTTCTTCAACTCGAAAATAATAATTTTGAATTTTGAGTACCCCAAATTATATATGTAAGTACACAAATGCGAAAAGTATCATTTGCGGTATCTCACGAATCAGGATATTTCGATAAATATATAATTTAGATATGAAAACCATAAAAACGTTCGTATCTCAAGTCACGGATGGAAATTCAACGTGAAAAGAATAAAAAGTTCATGCACTGAGTCGACTCAAATGCAAATTATTTTTTTTGTTATTTTTCAGATAAAATGAAGAGATGAGTATCTTTATTGTAAAATTTTGACATTCACAAATTCATTCATTCTTCCAACGGAAAACGGATATGTCTACAGATGTGCACATATTTTTTATTTAAATAAATTTATTCCATTAAATTTTTTTTTTGCTTTATACGAATTTTCCTTTCTTCATCTGTAACACCTAAAAACAGATACGTATAGTATTTTCTTCATAGAGACTGAAATGTATATAGCGTCATTCGATTCAACAATTTTATCATTGTTCTCAACATTTGCTTTTGTTAACTACCGAAATTCCGAGTGTAAGATTAAAGAAGGTAGAGATATTTTGAGGAAAATTACGCACTTTTTCTATAAATTCCTATTTGGTTCTACAAAAGACATGCAAAAATTCAAATTTTAGTCGCCTACGTGAGTCAGACGCTAATTTGCTTTAATAAAATGAAACGAAGTGCTAAAAGAATACACTAAAAATTTATCAAACATCAATCGATTAACATCATTATTTTCAATTATCTATAATGTGCATATTTTAAAAATTTAATGAACAAATTTAAGTACATAATTTAAATAAAAATAAATTAAATTTGAATTTTTTATCGCTTTGTGAGTCAAGGTTAAATATAAAGTTATTGATCAATCTGCTTATGAACGAAAATTTTAATAAAATTTTGAGTTATTTTGAATGAAAAATTTTTAAATCGAGCATTTTATTTCGGTTCATAGAAAATTTATTTTAACGACGATTTAAAGTTATGAAAAATTGGGTTATATTCATATTCCCAAAATAAATTTGATGTCTTTGGTTTAATTCTCTTTACAAATGATGGCATTTAATGATGTTTGAAACGATAAAAATTTTATTTTTCAATATGGATTGACTTGAATGACAGTTTATATTGGCAATATAAGTTTTATAAGAAAATATAAACATTTTTTTATGGGACGTGAAAATTGCTGATGAATGGTACCATTTAAATAGCAAGTGTGACATAAGAGTGGAAATTATTTAAGGGATAATGTAAAAAGTAATGGAAGAGTAAAATCTAATAGTTAACTTGAAATTATTGGGAGTAAGGGTCGAAGACAAGACTAAGTTTACCCTAAACGGTTTTAATTTGATTAAAAAAATATTTCTTTTAAATCAATTTCTTTCTGCTTGGCACTTTCTCTAAACTAAAATAATATAAATAGGTTTCAAACCACTGAAAAATAATCGAAAAGATAAAACATGCTCCTGGATAGTAACACATGCCAAATACTGACCGAATGATATCCAGTCCAGCTTGCAGATTCTTTGAAAGGATTTTGGTGTCAACATTCCAGCGAAGTGGAGAATAATTTAGTTACGGAATTGCACCCTCAAAATTTATTTACAAACTTCAGTTTCTTTCGCAGAGGCTTGATTCTAGTGCAAGTATTTATTTCTTCAGTTATTTTCGCCCAAATTAATAATTAACTAATCAATTCATTGTAATATACATTTATTTAAATTTTGATCATATTTGTCAATGTGATAATCTAAAAAAAGTTATTTTAAAATAATTATGTGTAGTTAAATCATCTTCCTAGATTTAAGGATCACTTAGGCAGTGGAGTCCGAGGAATTGTTTATATAAAAACGTAAAGTTTAAGCAAAGCATCCCGTCTTTGACATCAATGGCTCATTTAAACAATGGGAAAGTTGTTGTTTGAGTAGTGCTTGAGCTTGATATAATGAAGTTCTACAAAATTGTAACCTTTTTTTACTTCTGATCTGTCTTATAAACTTTATTATTTTGTTGTTGCGTACAAATGAAATAAATAGCTTCATTTTATTTACCTCTTGATGAACAATTTAGAACGGAGATGATGGGAGGGGCGTAAATCTTTAATATTCGGAAAATATTTTGTATTTATTTCTTTTAAATCATTCCCTAATTTATCATAAATTTTCACTTCATTACATGTCTTCCTCACGACAGTCATCGATGTTATTCATTTTCCGTAAGTAAACAACATTTTAAATGTTTATTTTGTACATATTGTTACGAATTACGCCACACACGAGTCGAATGAGTAAGATGTACACAACCAAGTGTTATCATCCGATCGGTCTTAGGTTCGAGCCCTGATGTGGGATGTTGTAACATCACTTTTTTCGATACTATCGAAATTTACATCGCATTCATCGTTTTTCCATTTTTCAATTGCGTTCTCTACCTATTCGAATACAAGATTATGTCGTTCTACTCTTATTGTTCGATTTACTTTTTTAAGAGTAATACTTTATCGAAAAACATAATATATATATATAGGGGAGTTGTAATTTAAGTTAGTTAGTTTAGTTGATACAAAATGGAAAATAGTCATATAGTGAATTGGTTGAAAACTCAAAAGCGTTGGGAAATTCAGTTTCGAATTTTTAAAGGTTTAATTTTCTATTTGCAAACTCCATTACAGCATTGCAAAGAAGAAGTAAATAATTCAGAAACTGGAGCGGGAGATCAAATAGAAAAAAACTATTTCAGTATAGTCGCCTACTCCCGTACAAAGAAACCATCATTGGGAATGGAAGGTATAATGCATGTACTCTTGCTTCAACTAAAGGGAATAAATGCTAAGTTCGATCAACTTCACACAGAACAAGACGATAAATTAGACCTACTTCACACAGAGCAAGGCGTTCTTTAATGCCGAATTGGTAGATCTACGAGCGGAGCAAGGAGGTTTGTTTGCTGAGTAGTATCAGATACTCAACTAAACTAAGAACAACAAAAAGTAGAGATAAAGTCCCGGGAAAAAAATTAACGGCCAGAGGAGATAAAGGAAAAGATACAAAAGATAAAGGAGATTAAAAATAAAATTAAATAAGTGGAGACCCGCCTTGAAACCTTGTAAACTATTTGAGATGGTCGGCTAAATTAAAAGTTTTCAATAGGACCAGTGGCCGGAAGTTAAAGAGGAATTTTAAAGACTCAGAAGTTGATAGCGAGATTCCATTGAGTTTTAAAGTTCAGTTCTATGCGAAACTACAGCAAACATATTGGTGCGTAGGGGTGCAGTCCAACTCACTTGTTTTGGCTCTCCGAGGGAAAGCTGCCGATATCTTACAAACTGAATCCGTGACTAAAAAGAGCTATGAACTTGTCATATCTGATCTAAGATATGAACACTCACACGACAGAGAATTATACAAGATACAACTGCACATTAGTGACAACTACGGAAGGAGAATCTGCACGGCCTAGAAAGAGAGGTAAAGAAATTGGAGTTTCAAGCTTACAGTGTTGCTCCAGCGAATATTTTGAACGGTCTAACAATTGCAATGCTGTACGAGGAATAGCACGCACCAATGCTCAAGTCGCTGACTGTTATGATTTATCATCAGATTACTCACCAACAATAGTAACACTAAGTACCCAAGCATTAAAAACTGAACCACCCCAACGTTTAACAAACAAACTAATGAAATGGGTTCTCTATAGAAACATAGTAGATGTAAATTGTCATCTTGAAGTTCTACTTCTCACACCAGAAGACATTGATGCCGCCATAGAAACCTTAAGTCAAATAATGGAAATGGCTGCAAAAACAGCTACCCCGGAGAACAAAAAATTCGAAAAAATATAAGGCTTTCAAGTAACATTCAAAAGTTATTGGCGGAGGAACCTGCACCTATCTCCTTTGCCTAAATGGAAATTAAATAGAGCTATTAAAATTTTGTGAGAAGCAATACGAGAAGAACAAAATTTAGGAACACAGATATACCTAAGTGAGCTCACAGCAACAGAAAAAACAGATTACTCACTGTGGAAGGCAGCAAGAAATTTAAAAAGGCCTGAGCTATCGAACCCACCGATAAGGAAACCAGATGGTCACTGGGCCAGAAGTGACTTAGAAAAGGCTATCGCTTTCTCTAACCATCTACAAAAAGTGTTCATCCCAAACGAACATCATAATGATTGAATGTACTACCACAGCTTACGAGGGACGGGGCGAAGCCTAATCCAGTAAAATTTAAATGAAAATGCGTCAAAACGGTTATCAAAAACAGTATAAATCCTAAGAAAGCGCCAGGCTAAGATTATCTAATAACTGGAAAAATGATCAAAGAATACCGATTTTGTCTCATGAGTTACTCATTTAAAATGAGTGAAGCAAAAAAAATTGAATACGTACACGGTGTATAATACACAATTATGTCTTTGTATTTGAATTTTTCTTTTGTTCGTATTTGTGTCATTTGTATGATGAGCAGTATGAAAATAACGCGATCCGGGCTAATCGGTCTAATTGTTATGGTGCTTATTTCCTTTTCTCAGCTCATTACGTCTGCTCTCGAGCTGTGGAGTGCCATTATTTAACATGCTAATATATTTTATGTTTAATTTTTTCTTATCATGAATTAATTTTATATGTATAAATTAAATTTTATAAATAAATTTATTTTAAATTTCATAAATTAAATTTTTTTCATAAAATTGAAAATACATAAACCCAAAAATATGGCGTTTACAATGGTTAACTCTTTGAGGGCCAAGAAACGCGATTGTGCTCCTCAATACACTAGGCGAAATCTTGTTGGCTCTTAAAGGGCTAATATGAATAAACAAAAAAAGAATGACACATGGCTTGCATATGAAGTAAAACAATCATACACACGAAACTAACACAAACACAAATGCTACTACAATATCTTTCCGGTGACACTCATTTCGTTTCACACATTTCGAGACAAAATCCATATACAGATCACCAATTTGAGTTTAGAGAGCAACACGACACAATACAACAGGGGCACAGAATTGTAAATACAAATAAGGTTTCCTTAGAAGAAAAAAAAATATTGCTCGGCAGTTTTCTTGGATATGGCGCAAGCTTTCGACAAAGTATGGCATGAATGATTAAATTAAAAAATTAAAACTCTTCTGCCTAGACAATTTCATGTTTTTAGTTCAAAGCATGTTCCAGGTAAAACAAAATACGGTCACTACTGTTCTAACCAAGATAAAGGCAGGAGTACCGCAAGGTAGTGTATTGGCACCTGTGCTATACTTGTTATTCACATCTGACTTACCCATAACTGAAAAAATAGTCACTTCAACTTTTGCTGATGACACAGCTATATTATTTTCACACAAAAATCCTCAAACAGCATCGAGAGAATTACAAGAACATCTACACAAAATAGAAGATTGGCTAAAAACTTGGCGGATAAGGACGAATGAGTGTAAATCAACACATGTAATATTCACACTAAATAAACGTACATGTCCAGCAGTAAAATTAAACAATATCACAATTCCTCAACAAACAAACGTCAAATATCATGGCATTCATCTCGATAGAAGATTGACATAGAAAAAGCACTTTGAAACAAAACGCAATCAATTAAAAATATAATTTACTAAAATGTACTGGATGATCGAAAGAAAATCGTAACTCTCTCTAGACTGCAAGGTTCTGCTATACAAAGCGATCCTAATCCCCATATTGTCATATGGTATCCAACTATGGGGCTCGAACAGCAACACATCCATAGAGACCTAGAAGAACGCAACACATCCATAGAGACCTAGAAATCAAAACTGTTAAAGAGACAATTAAACCATACATTTACTTTGGTTTTTAAATTGTAATGGTGTTTTAGTGATTGTTGCGTATATTGGTCTATTTCAGCACTCTCGCTACAACATCAGTCGTCGCGACCTGACGAGAAGACTGCTTTTTCAAATCAATAGTCTCGTCTGTTCGAAACTGATTGTTGTGATTCTTTTCTTCTTCCATCTATAAGTCTAAAATTCAATAAACCATACAGTCTAAAATACCAACTGAAACTGGAATCACACCCTAACGAATAGCTAGAGAACTACTAAGGCAACCGAAATACGGACGGCTTCGCAATGTAGATCCTCTAGATTTAATTAACTGAGAAATATAATCTAATAATTACGCGCATGTTGACCTAACACACTACAATTAAGTAATTAATAATAATCTAATAATAATAATGCGTAATGATATTAAATATTAACATAGGTTAAGGCATAAGTTAAAAAAAAATTATAGTTTTTAAGAATTTCACACTTCTTGTTAG
Source organism: Nephrotoma flavescens (assembly GCA_932526605.1). Taxonomy (NCBI): domain Eukaryota; kingdom Metazoa; phylum Arthropoda; class Insecta; order Diptera; family Tipulidae; genus Nephrotoma; species Nephrotoma flavescens. The sequence continues at coordinate 143,125,033 of OW052220.1, forward strand.
TTTCGTATAAAGAAAGATTCAAGAATAAAACCTTTGGCAATAGTTACAAAAAAAAACTAATGCTGTGAAGGACGATCATTTGAAACTTCATTTGAGAACCAACTCTAGAAGTAAAACCATGACTTGAGTATTGACGTTCGTTTTAGAATGTGAGACGGCCATGACAAGTATAGCAACTGATTCTGTAAAGTAGCGCAAACTTGGTTCCGAGAATATTACGGTGATAAAAGTAACAATCGCAGACAGGTGTTGAGGCAACTAACACAAAGCTATTCTAGTCATAGGGAATAACAACAGACAAGTACAGAGCCAACTAACATAAAAATTATAAAGAGCTACTTAAGGTGCCTGAAGTTCGGTCACTACGTACGAGACTGTTGCAGCAATGGAGTGATCATTTTATGATGCACTCTTATTTCCGAGTGAGATACCTCGAACACTGGGGCATACTGAAAACCACAGAGGGTTCGAAACAAAAAGAAATGCTTAGTCCAAAACATAAATAATTTAAAGACTGCGTATAGGAGATGTGCTAAGGTGACACGCACTGGAATTAAGAAGGAGGAGTCCTAAAATGTGACAAAACAGACTAAGGTTCAGGAACCAGGGTAGCCGTCAGAACGACGAAGAATACATGGCAATGGAAACGGATAAGAAAGCAGCTTTATGAGCGCTAGTGATAAATGGAAGGCGTAACACGACCAGCGTGAAAGATATAGTAACTTTATCAAGATGATTTAATGTGTATGGAAGCGAAAAGTAGATCTCAATTGCACAACAAGATTGAAAATGTCTGTGTAAAATTATTAAGATGATAAGCGATAATATATTTCAAATGCAAGGAAACATTGGAGATGAAAATTCAGTCGTCCAGGCTGATAAAGCAATACGACATTGTATGTGTCTGTGAAGGATGAACAGAAGTAAGATAGAGGTAGTGTTACGAATGCTATCACATTTAAATATATCACTTGGTGGACTAGTAGTTAAGGTATACACAACCCAGTATTGTCATCCCGTTCGATTTCGGAATGACATTCCATGTGGAGGAGAATATGGAAATAACGTAAACATCGACGAAATTTTTATCTTGGAAAATACTGGAATGGCCACCGGCGTTACTCATCAAGGCAGGGGAATTTATGACGTGCGGAATGTTCCGAAACATAACTATTTCAAAGTGATTTGTAATTGCTAAACGCGAAATCGATAGATACAATAAATGGAAGGTATGTATGTATATTACGAGGTAATTGAACAGTGAACGATACAAGTTAAGAGATGAAAATTGAACAGTGTGAAAGTTAAAATGAATATTAAAAGTGAAAGAGTAATCAGTGATACTAAGTTGTAAATACTACTATAGTAATATTTTTGAATAATTTAAATTGGTGGATGTTTTATTTGCGTCATTACGAATTCGTATCGAACGCCCCAAATTCGTAATATTTTATATTTGATTTAATCTTTTTTGATTGAGATTTATTGGTTTTGAACGGTTCCCTGACCGTTATCAAATAGTCGGGTAAAAACCAACATTTTTATTAAAATCAAATTAAATAATTTTTCTGAAATGCTTGTGCCAAATTGATAAAAAATATTTTCTTAAATCGAGTTTAGCCTGAATAAATGATTTATACGACTATTCATTTTTCTAGTAAACAAAAATATTTTTTTACCAAAATTAGGGTAAGTTCCACTTCTCTCTTTATCAATCAAGTGCAATGTACTCGCAATTTACATACTAACATTTGTAGTAGAAGACCAGAAAATATAAGAACGCTCTTTTTACCAAATTTATTTTATAAAGTAAAATAAAGTATAGTAATCATGAAGAAAGAAACCGCCACAAAAGGAAAACTGGTTATCAAAAAGCTCTCTCAAAAGCAGTTAGGCTTCTGCAAGTATACCGTAAATCACGATTAGGAAAAAATACTACAATTCTACTAAGATTAATATTTCTCTTTAGGGATCAAATTCGAGGTATTCGCTATTTACGCACATCCGGCCTTAATTTTTTGTGTGACATTTTTTCCATTTAGGTAGGACATGTAGCAGGAAAATATTAATTCATTATTAAATTTCAGAGAATGTGCAGATAGATGAATTACATGGTGGAACTAAACTGTCATAATGGTTTCCGGTGTATAATAAATTAATTTCAAAATTTTATTCTGGAGTTTCAGGAACAAAATTGACTTGGTGTTGGGAATTTGGGTAATGCACATTAATTTTTATGATTTTTTTTTTTTAATTTTGAAATTGCTGATAGACATTCAGCACCACCCTAGAAACCATCTTGTTGTAAATTAGTTAAATATTTTGTTATTAAATCACTTTCAGACAATTTAAGGTTAGATGAATATATAGAACGGCAAGAATCCAGCAAAGTTGGAATGTAATCATTAAGATTATTCCTGAGGTACTCAGTTACGATAGTCCGTAACTGATTAACACTGCAGGATGGTTTCTGGGGTTCTTTCGTTCTTTCTTTCTTTCATTTGTAGTTGATGGAGAATTAAAAAGGCAATTACCATCTCCTGGAATTTTATAAACTTTCATAAGTTAAAGTATTAATAAATAAGTTACAAATGAAATATACTGAGAAGATGAACACTAAATGTAAATTAATTTTTATCTTACTAACAGTATTGTGATGTTATTAAGTTTAACTCTTAACGAACGATTAATTATTTATTTAAATCACTATATGATTTCTTATTATTTTGTATAAACTTAAGATTGTTATTATGTACTGTTACGTGCAAATAATATTTCACTATTAAGCTTGGCTTATTATGAAGGATAGGGCTGTATTGTACTGAGAAAAAATCTTTTAAGTATAGATATTTAATTGCCCCTTTAATGTATGCAATTGATTTGATTCTTTAATAACCTAAGAATATTGAAATCTTGAATAAATTGTATGTTAGTTCTTACTTAAAGTGCTCATACTTGTAAAATTAATGAATAATTCTGTTAATTTTCATTATTCGGAACTAACATTATTGTTGTAATAATTGAATTACCGTTTTATCTTGGACACATTAATTAAAAAAGAGATTCGCGGGATATAGTTAAATTACCCAATGAAATCATTGCGGCGTAAAACAAAACTTATCGTTGGTGTAGTTATCGATAAGATGGAATTTATAATATTTTACTAAATTTTGAAATTTTTACGTTATTTCGAGATTGATCTTGAAATTTGGTATATTTCGATTTGTGTTTCTTACCAATTTGATGTTAAGTGTTCGGCTGTTTGACGATGGAATTCTGAGAAATTGGTTGTAAGTTTCATAATATTAGTCTGACAATTTAAGTACTATACAGCCCAACCATGTTTACAGTATAATTTTTAAATGCTACTGGATTTCAGTTTAGTTTTATTATTAATATAATTCTAATAACTAAGATTTCAGGAAGTGCTTTTGTAAATTGTTGAGTTTTAGGAGGATTAATCAATAAATGTTTGTATTATTTAGGAAGCCGAAAAACATTAATGAAGAATTAAATTTCAGGAGTCTTAAGATGTTTGTAGTCTAATACTTCTTTAAAATATTAATTGATGATTGTGTAGTTTAGAATTGTGTTGTGTTTGTATTACTCACTATTGGATTTACCTAGGTGACTGTATTCGGAGTGAATTAATCAATCAATTTTATTTTAGGAAGCTGGAAATTATTAATGTTGAATTATATTTCAGGGAATTTCCAGATGCTCGTGAAATAATAATATTTTTCTATCAGGTTGCTGATTTAAATCAGAAGCAATTTTTGAAGACCAATATCATCGTTATCCATTGAACCTATTAAACCTTTATCCCCCCTCCGTAGATTAGAAGTAGATTAGAATTGTGTTGTGCCGTACGATCGCTAGGTGTCTGAAACCGGGTCGTTCTGTCCCAAAAAAAAAACACCTTTCCTATCCCTCCTATTGTTATGTGTAAAAAGGCTGTAGGAATAGGCCCGGCGTTAACCGGGACACTCGTCAAGTACTTGGTTCTACAGTCCAATCAATCAATCAATCAATTCGGCCTTAATTTTTTGTGTATAGGTCAAACTTGGGGCCGGTTTTACTTAATACAAGAACTTATCTTCTCTCTCAGAACTTAACGTGGCCGTTTTGCATCCCGCCTAGTATAACTGAGATGTTAGGGAAATTATTTGTCAATATTCTTAATCGTTGGTACTAAACTTTTTGCAATGACGATAATGTTGTTTTTAAATTGAAAGTTTCAATAGTTTTGTTTTTGGAACTGCTGGTGGATTTTAAACTACACAGACTTGAAAGGAAACAACAACATAAGTATAAACCTTGCTGCTTGCTTTTATTAATTATATAAGGGTATAACATCTTGCATATTCTGTTTAATTTCTTGCACATATAAAACAATTTATGGGTAGATACAGGGTTATACTCTAGTTTAATAAGTTGTACTGAATTCTATCATTTAACACAAATTATTTAAAACTTCATCCACATGTATAGATAGATAGTATAGTATAGATTTTTAGATGTTTATTTGATCTCAATTGTTTTGCATTTTATATATTTCGGTAATAAACAACAAATTTTCAACAAATTTTGAATAAAAATTTAAACCATTGTGCCGGTAACAATTACAAGAATACCTAATTAAGCCGTCATTCGATTGCTCAACTTTTATAATTTATTTATTACACCGTAATTAAGCAATTGAGAGTCATAAAATTGAGTTTCATTTAATAATTAATATTATTTGTATTTATTTCCATTTAAAAATTGATTTGAAACAAGTTTGATTTTTAAGATATCACAAAAATATTTTTAGGATCCCGTATTACAAGTAACTATGTTACTTGTGACACGTGTAAGACCAAGACATGACAAATAGCATTTAGGCAGGGCTTATCGTTAATTTGTTGAGTGCGACAAACCCAAGCATGTGTCTTTTGTGTTACCTGCGCTGATGTCTTCCTATTACAAATAACGTATTTTTATAGCAAACCAAATTGACACTATTTCTTCATTCTTGCAAACATTTTATTCATTTATCCTATACACTTATTGTATGTTACCCTATACATCAAATATTTATAACTTATTAAAATAAATCAAAACATAATAAACGTTGAAATATTAGAATATAAGAAAGATTTTATTTTCCGAATCTATCTTTCGCGTTGATCATTATTTATTATATCATTTGGCAATAGTTATGAGCTAGTTATATAACCGAAAACGAAGCGGACTGAAACGAAACGAAAGGATTGATTGCATGAAAATATAATAGGCTAGTTATATGAAGAAGAAACAATACGAAAACGAACGGATGAATTGATTCAATTCAAATGGCTTTCGTTTTGGTTTTTGCGGAAATTCCCAATGTATTTTTGTATCATACTTTCCTTGTATTGTGAATATTTTTATCGGTTTTGTTTATTTTGCTTGAGACATCGAAACAATAAATTAACAACTTTACGAGGGCTGCCTTTTATATTTCGGGATTAGAGAACAAAAACAAATATTAATCATCGAAAATCGCTTTATTGTTTTTCAAAATATTCCCCATGAAGATCTATACACTTTTGCATGCGTTTGAACCATCTATACACCATCTATACTTTCCCCATATATACACTTTTGCATGCATTTGAACCAATTGTCGAAGCACTTTTTCCACTCTGATTGAGGTATCTCCAAAACATGCATTCTGAACGCAGCAACCGCTTCTTCAGGTGTCGAAAAATGTTGACCTCTCAGTTTGTTTTTTACGTACGGGAATAAAAAGTAGTCATTTGGTGACAAGTCAGGACTATACGGCGGGTGACTCATCAAATCGATGTTTTGAGTGCTCAAAAATGCAGTTGTTTGAGCCGATGTGTGAGAGCTCGCATTGTCGTGGTGAAATGTGATCCGTCTTCGGCAGTTGGTTTTCCTGATTTTTTGGAAGACAACTGGCAAACAAATGGTTGTGTACCACTCAGAATTGACTGTTCTGCGTTGTTCTAGTGGTACAGTTGCGACATGTCCATTTTTTCTGAAAAAACAGGCGATCATTTGCTTGCAAGTGCTTCGTGCGCGAACAACTTTTATTGGATTCGGCTCATCTTGAAATACCCATACAGTCGACTGCTGTTTACTTTCGGGCTCATACGCATAAATCCACGATTAATCACCTGTCACTATGTCATAGACGTGTTTTGAAGCACCGCGATCGTATTTTTTGAGCTTTTGACACGAGCCTGTTTTGAGCGATTGACAAATTGTGTTGGATCAAACGCGAACAAATTTTTTTGAGAAATGTTTATGCAATACTGAATTTATGTTGGTCCCACTAATGCCTAAGGTTGTCTCAATCTCACGATAGGTCACGTGGCGATCTTGCAATATCAGTTCGCGCACAGCATCAATGGTTTCCGGAACAACAACTGATTCTGGACGACCTTCACGAAATTCGTCTTGGAGTGAACTACGACCTCGATTGAATTCACCATACCATCGATAAACACTAGTCCTTGATGAAGCTTCATCGCCAAAAATTGAATTAAGTTCATCCATGCACTCTTGCTGCCTTAATCCACGTCGAAAGTTGTAAAAAATAATTCCATTTTTTCGCCGAGATGTTGAGTTAATGAGTACTGTAAACAACACAAATAGCGCTCGAATGTCAAAAGTTCTGAGTACGTATAATCTCAAAAATGTCAAACTTTACGATAGAGCTGTCAGTTGCCAGATTGCAACACTAGGGTTGTCCAATCCCTAAATATAAAAGGCAACCCTCGTAAAATATTAATGCGGATACATAATAAAAAATATGAAAAATTATAAAGAAAATCTGTTTTGGGATTTTAATGACCAATGAAATTAATTTGTAGGTGCTGAAGTTTGGGCTATATTTTCCAATTCGAATAAAATTTGATTTCTCATATTCTAAATGATTAGTTTAAATCTATGCCATTTTTCAAAGCTCACTACTTCTAAATTCTTTACCAGTTTCATTTAACTTTGCAACCCCCATTTTACAAAGAAAGAAATTTTTCTTTAATAGACGCCAAAATAGAAGACCGAAACGTCAAAACTTTACCGATTCGTCTTATAATCAGTGTGATTATGTCTTTCGTTTCCGTTTTAGTCCGTCTCGTTTTCAGTTATATAACTAGCCCATTACGCTTCAATGTCGAAGTTCTTACAAAACAACCGTCATTTCAGAATTCTTAAATATAACAACATCTCTGCTGTCAACCTCTATCTTCAACGCTTTCCAATTAAAATAAATTTGATTTTCTACATTGTCCTTGTTTCACAGAACAAATAATCAAAACTTTTATTATTTACATAAAATATTTATTTTTATAACCAGAAATTATATATTCTCTATATATTTGCATTTTTTTTTCTAATTTCAGGCAACTCTGTTCAAAAATAGAAAACATCGTCGAAGTACGACTTATAGTGCTCTTTCACGAACTGGGGGATCAGTTAGAGGAACAACTGTTTCAACCATGACGCGGATAGCTTTATCAGATACCCCACAATATGATTGTAACGCCCGAAAACATTCACTGGTGAAAAATTGTAGCACAGTGAATAACAACAATAATTCATTAAACAGTCAAATAATACGCGGTGCTGATAATTTAGATGACCACAACACAAAATCAACAAATAATTCCAGTAAAAATAATACTAATATCAAGAAACTTCCATCAAGTACACTAACCACAATCGCTGAAAAATTGCGTATCAATACTAAAAATATTTTAAATTTAAAGCCACCGATAGCTTCAGCTACCACTACAATAATACCAATAACAGAAATAGAAACTGAAACATCAACCGAAAATATATATAACAATTCGAATTCGGCTGCAAATAATTTATTGCAAGTCCATGAAAAATTGCAGAAAGAAAATAGTATTGAAAGTGGGAATACAACAAACACTATAAGTAATTCAAGTTTACAGGAATTAGATAAAGACGAATTTACATGTGTAGAATTAGCCAAATTTATGGGTGAAATTAATAACGATATAAAACAAGATAAAGCACTATAAAATATTATAGTTATTGAATTTATTGTAATTAAATAAACAATTTAAATCTATACTTAAAAGTTCAATGGTTTTCCTGTGACACTATTCTGGTAATTTTCTAGGATTATGGAATTGAGCAAAGAATTTACATATAATTTTTATATCAATTGTTTTTTTTTGGCTTTGGTAAAATTTTTCAAAACAAAGTTGGGAATAATTTTACCTGCTAGTTTCGATGTAGAATAATCATTCCCAATCTCCAAAATTTTATATCAAACTTTGTTCCTTAAAATAGAAATTAATAATTTAAATTGAAATTATATACGAGCATAAGATCTTTACCCAATTGCCTATTCCCAGTAAATTACCAAAAAAGTTCAACTGGCCACAAAAATATTTCAGAAAAATTGTGATTGTAAATTTTTTAACGGCATACATCGATATTATGTACGTAATACCAGATAAAATATTTAATTAAGAATACTATATAACGTTATTATTCCCAATTTTAATATAAAATTATTTATCAAATTATTGTACATACATATTTGGTTATTTTATTGTATAGTTTAAAATGAGTCTGATAGATATAAGAATGAAAAACATATTTTTAAGGAATTTATGCGTATTATGTCAATTGAGGTAAATGATGAAAATGATTTTGATATTTTTGTTACATTAATTTAATAATCAAAAAAAATTATTTCATTATATCGGCAATTATTTTCCAATTCGGACTAATATTAAATAACACATTTTCTTTAAATTAGGTTCATTATTTTTTCTTAATTCCAACAAATTAGTGATTAAACTCTAAACTATTATAATTTCCCTCGGCAATTAATTTGATCGAATTATAATTGAATAAAATACTCAATATTCACAATTAAGGTAAAACATGTAAAAACTAAACACAGGATGTCTTTTATTTGTCTACAGTATTTTTGACATTCATTTGTAAGTTGAACTCTTTTAATAAAAAAGACTAGAGAAGATTTCTGTTAAAACTGTTTGGTTTTATCATTAAGGCTGCGTTCTAATTCGTGACTTATTTTGTGGAGACGGACTTCTTTGAAAGTCTACAATAAGCCTCCTCTCGGCTGGACATATTGTAAATTTGTTTGACTTTTATTGGTAACTCATCAAAATATTTCAAACAAGATTCCAATAAGTCTGTTCGACAGGAGACTTATTGTAGAGTAGCAAATAAGTCAGTTTCCACAAAATAAGTCACGAATTAGAACGCAGCCTTAATGATGAAACCAAATAATTTTCAGAGAAATCTTCTCTGGAGAAGGACTAGAGGTGAGTGAGTAACCGTATTCCAACCGAAAATGAGCACATGAATGTATGTACAACGAAATTGGTTGTTCATAATCTCGAACAGCCAAGCTGCACTACCAATCATAGCGGGACCCGTTTTCTATTCTATGTTAACATGGTTCGGCTATAGCTTTTTATATGCACTTGGCAAAGAAAAACAAATGCCATTGAAGTGCTCCCCTGACCATCTTAATTTATAGAAAACGAGGCGGCTGATCTATATTCGAGAGGGAGCTCAGATAGCTTCTGCACAGGCCTTGAACCCAGAGCTGCCTATTCCAAGAGGCAGTAAAATAGAAGTATTATGGACTGGGTAAACAAATAATCGAAGCAGACTCGGAAACGTCGGTAGGGATGAGGGAAACGAAAAGGCATCTTACATAATCTATTTGGACAAAGTACTCAAGTTGGACTGCCAATCATTGATTTATCTATTATGGTATATGCCAGGACATACACGGTTTAACTGTCATTAGCCAAAATAGGAAATCCCAAACGAGCCATTGCAGATTCTGCATCTCAGCCTAGGAAACATCCGAACATAAATTACACACATGTGACACTCATTATTATACATGAAATAATGCCACTTATCATTTTTATGTAACACACTACCTGGGATACAAAATAAAAATCTAAAGATCACAGTGCACAAGGTCTTAGTTCACTCAATTCTAAAAGAATAGCGTTTTTAATATACTGTTTCCTAGAAGCTTATGCATATTAAGAATGACATTGTTCATTTTTAAGACTTTGGCTCTATGAAATATACGTAGGCCCTTTTCCAATTACTGACTTATTGACTTATTTGACGCTATCTTGAATAAGTCAGTCAATTTGTTCCAATTCATTGTATCGACTTATTTGTGACGTAATAACAAAAAAACAAAACGCAATTTCTATTATATGGAAGAAAAAAATTTCTTGACATATTGGTCGTTGCTACTACATTTGAAAAAAAAACTGCATGTATTTCATTTAGTCAAGACACATTTTTAAAGACATTTCTGTGTAGACATACTTATTCAAATAAGTCTCCTCGCGAGGTGACTTATTTGAATAAGTCGGTGTCCACAAATAAGTCGGTAATTGGAAAAGGGCCTTAGAGTCGAAATGAAATATATGGCATGAATGGTTACTGTAAAATAACATTTAAGATATAAAGATCGTCTAAACTTACACAAATTGCCGACGGAAACGCTTAACTTAGAAAAATACTTTCAAACTAGATTTAGTGATCTGTTCTACAAGAATTCAACACTCAGTTTTAGAAAACGAAGAATAAAAATTATAAATGTATGATTGCAGTTCTATCTAAAATTATCTCCATCTATACTGTTCCCGTTTTTGCATTTCGTAAATTACATATGTACATATATGTATATCCCTCTTCCTGCCTGCCATCACAATTGTGTGGGCAACGAAAAAGAATCATGCCAAATTTTTTTTTTTGTATTTGAACCAACATACATATTTGTGTATTCCACTTAAATCGTTTTCGACGAAAAATAACACTATAACTATAATAATAATAAAATAGTTAATATGTTATCAAAAACAAATAGTTAATGTTATATAATTTATTATAATAATGTTTTAATTATAATGTTTTTTCAAAAATAATTCCGATTTAACTAAGATCCGTTAAAATCCGGAAGACATTACAACCTGTCATTTTTTAGACACACATTTGTGTGGGTTGGACTCAAATTGAAACAAAAAAATTGTTTGTCTGGCAGAAAAAGGGATATATCTCATTCTTCTTAGGTAGAAACCCGAAACCTTAATAGTCCTTCTTGGTATGCATTTGTTAATTTTTCTGATGCGTTTCTCTGATGCATTTGTGGTCTTTCTTTGAGAAATTTACAACAACAATCCTACATATGTAATTCCAAATTGGAATAGTTTTAAACAAACTTTTCTGGTGGTTTAGAATAATTCTATTCTAGACGAGAAATTAGTTACGATTTGTAATAAAATTCAATAATGTTCTAGCACATGAATATATTTTGTTGTGTTTTGAAATTCATAAAGAAATTGTCACCAACTAATAAAATTAAATTAAAAAATATCTTTGGTTGTTTCTTTGAGAACAATATTAATTCCTATGCAGAATGGGAATTGATTGTACCAAAGAAAAACCACAATTGTGTGTTGCTATTATCGTAGAGTTTGTGTCACGAAACTGCGCCAAAATGATTACTAATATACGCGTAACCATCAGAATTTTTACCAACCTCGGACGTTAGGAATATTTGACAAATGATAGGTAAAGTATTGTGATTTGTATTTTGTTAGTGTACTTTTGTAATTTATTTGGATAAATTTTAATTAAAGCACATTTTATTAATATTTCTTAATAAATTTTAATACACACAAATTTAAATATGTATATATTAAATTACATTTTTATTTGTAAAGAATGAAAATAAAATTGCTTTGTTTTATAAATTAGAAAATTAACTGAGGAAATATGAATGATAAATGAATTAGTTTAGATTTACTTACTATATGAATATGATTTAAACTATTTAGGAAATTAACACAATACTTTATTTATGAACGAATGATATTATTTTATGTAAAAAACGACAAAAACACAAAACAAAAGACTTATTAATGATTTAATTTTTATAAAATGTGACAACCGAGAATTATTGATAAAAGCGCACAAAATAAGTGTGCTTAGTTTCCGACTGTTTACGAGTTAATTTATGTTTAATTTTTCTCGAATAAAATTGTTCTATTTCGTAATAATATTTTAAACTCTCGTAAGCTCAAATCACAACAGAAAAATAAAATTAGAGACGAATTTGTTTGAATATTAACTCATATATTATAAAAAAAAAGAACCTATTATACTAAGTCGAAATTAGTAATGTCTTCACAAGATCTGGGCTGAATTGAATCGTATTTCGCATGCTGAAATAGAGTTGTCAATTCTATTAATTATTATTCTCTGCTATCTATTTTGGGGCCGGAGCTCGTCTATCGATATTTACGATTCATTTTCGAAGTCTATCTTACACTATTTCCAAACAAATGGAGGTCGATTTTCGCCAATAGTTATAATATGCAAGATGAATGGATCATGAGCTGTTCCGCACTCCGATACAGTGATAGATGCGTTTATTCTCTTCACTTAACGACTCTTAGGCACATCGTAATAATCATTATATTTGTTGAAATAAGTGTACGCAATTGCTGTGTGAGAATAATAGAATTTAAAGTTTATAATAATATTAGCCTGAAAAAACATATTGCTGGAATTATATTTAAAATACGTGTAGTGAATTAAATTCGAGAAACTTATTCATAAGAATAAAAATACAAAGCCATATATTGCCATATATTTCAACCAAAAAAAATTGGCTTAATTTAAGTCCAAACCACACAAATGTGTGAGTTAAAAATCATAGTAAGTAACGGCGTTTTTGATAAAAATGAGTTTGAAAGGAATGCACAAATTTTGAGTTGGTTGGATACACATACGAAAATAAATTTTTGACATGATCCTTTTGCCGTACCCACACAATTGTGTTAGCGGGCAGCAATAGGGATATCGTCGTAAATCGGATTTACTAAAACGCAATCTGTCATCACAAGGCTATATTACACCACAGTACACATAATAAAGGTAATATATTGCGCATCTGTCAAACAACAATGGCGGAACATAGAGACCTATAGCGGGTGTTACCGGGGTTTAAGTATTTAAATTAATTAATAACACTCACTATTTGTTTCGTAAAATAAACTATTTATTTGATATTTATTTATTTAGCGCACAGACAGTTTCTTAATATTCGGTTCACAACTAGAGATGGCGGACGATTGTTCACAACACTTTCACTTTTTCTTTTATTATTTTATATGTGTGAGACCGTGTCTCTTGGATTTCTAAACGCGACTATCCTTTTTCGTTTCTGATTTCCGGATCGTCGATAAATATCTCGATATTTATCGATCGTCGATAAATATCGAGATTCGCGGAATTACTTTTGTAGTTGGCGAAATAGCCCTATTCAGCGAAACGAGCAATGCCTCGTAATTAAGCGGCGCGACGTATAAATAGTTTTGCTACGAGGAGTGCCACGAAGTGAAAAGGATTTTGATGATTTTGAGCCGCTACATCACTCCCCTCCTGGATCGAAAACCGTAGTGTTTTAAATTAAATGTTACCGTTTTTGGAACACTACGTTTTTCGACTGGGTTTACCACAAGTATTCCGTACGCTGGCTTAAGCCTGTCGATGCCAATTGTTGTGGATTTTCCATTTACATCCACAACAAAGAATTTGCGCAATTTGCGGGTTACTGGATACGGTCCAGAATAGGGTGTACTCAATGGACCTCTGACTCTATCCACACGTACGAATACGTGTGAACAGGTTTCCAGATTTTTGGGAATGTACGTTGCCTGTTCAGGTGGATGTCTTGTGTCCGTAGGAACTAGGGTTCTCATGGTGGTACGAAGCTGATTCACGAAATCCGAAGTATCTGTGTTTGGGTTCGAATTTTGATCTTTGATGAAGAATTCACCGGGAACCTTGATGTTTTGACCATATACTAGCTCTGCTGGTGTGCAGTTGAGGTCTTCCTTGACGGAGGTTCGAATACCCAATAGGATTGTTGGAAGTTCTGAACTCCAATGGGATGTATTACATCGAGCTGTTAAGGCGGATTTTAATTGCCTGTGGAACCGTTCGACAAGACCATTCGCTTTCGGGTTGTATGCAGTTGTCCGAATGCGATGGGAACCTAGAAGCTTCGTGAGCTCGGTGAACAACGTTGATTCGAATTGTGTTCCTTGATCTGTCGTGATGAAGAGTGGGACACCATATCTACAGATATACTCATTGTAGAAGATCTTACTTACGGTTTTTGCGGTCATTTCTCGGATTGGATAAGCTTCTGGCCAGCGGGTAAATCGGTCGACTATCGTTAGAATGTAATGATAGCCATTCGATTGGGGCAGTGGACCAACCAGGTCCATGTGGATGTGTTCAAACCTGCCACTTGGTAGCTCGAATTTACCAAGTTCTGATTTTGTGTGGCGGTGAACTTTGGATTTTTGACATGGGATACAAGATTTCGCCCAATTGCTTGTATCAGTATTCATTCTTGGCCAGAAGTATTTTGAAGCAATAAGTTTTCGCGTAGCACGGATGCCGGGGTGTGATAAGCCATGTAGACTATCGAAGATTGTCCGTCGCATGTTGAGAGGAACGTAGGGTCGATTTTTACCTGTTGAAGTCTCACACCAAATTTGCTGCTTGTCTGGTAAGTCGATCCGTTGCAGGTTTACGCTTGATTTCAGTGTGTGTGCTGAAATCAATTTCTGCAATTCGTCGTCGCGTTGTTGTTGTACAAGTAATTCCTTCGTGTCGAAGGAGAAGACGCTGAGTTCTGTGAGAAGTGTTTCACCAGAACGAGACAAACAGTCGCTCACCACATTGTGTTTACCTTTGATGTGATGAATGTTGGTAGTGAACTGAGCAATGTAATCGAGGTGTCGTAATTGCCGGGGACTACGTTCAGATTTTGACGCAATAGCTGTTGTAAGAGGCTTATGGTCGGTAAGTAAAGAAAAATTTCGGCCTTCGACGAAATGGCGAAAGTGTTTGATTGCTAGATACATAGCAAGAAGTTCTCTATCGAAAGTAGAGTATTTAATTTCCGCAGGGGAGAGCTTCTTTGAAAAGAACGCTAATGGTTGCCAACATCCTTTGTTGCGTTGTTGTAAGACAGCTCCAACTGCTACATTGGAAGCGTCGGTAGTTATGTTGAACTGCGCGTCGTTCAACGGGTGTGCCAAGAGAGTGACAGCGGCAAGAGAACGCTTGACCTTATCGAAAGATTCTGTACAATCTTCGGGCCAAGAGAAATTTATTTTGTTTTTGCCTTTCTTGAGTAAAGTGGCCAAATGCCTGTGAATCGGCAATAACAGTTCGGCTAACCGTGGTATAAAGCGGTGGTAATAGTTCACCATACCGACGAACTGCTGTATTTGGCGGATTGATGTTGGCTGTGGAAAGTTTGAAATGACATCGACTCTGTCTTTCGACGGGAGGATGCCATCTTTCGAAATTGTGTGGCTGAGGAAGTCAAGTGACTTCACGCCGAAAATACATTTCGAAGCTTTAATATTGATTCCATATGCGGAGAGACGTTTGAATACTGATTCGAGATGTTCACTATGTTCCATCTCGGACCGGCTCGCAATGAGGATATCGTCGATATAGGAGTAGACGAAGTCCAGCCCTTTTAACACTTCGTTAAGGAATCGCTGGAATGTCTGGGCTGAGTTACGAAGGCCGTATGGCATTCGGGTAAACTCGAAAAGCCCAAAAGGAGTAGTTATCGCTGTTTTGTGAATATCCTCGAGAGCCATGGGAATTTGATGATATGCCCTAACCAAATCTATTTTCGAGAAAATAGTGGCGCCGGCGAGTTTCAACGAGAAACTGTGTATGTGGGGATAGGATATCTATCTGGGACAGTGACAGTGTTCAACTGTCGATAGTCTCCACTAGGGCGCCAGTCCTTGTCTTTCTTTTGCACCATATGTAATGGTGAGGAGACTGGTGATGATGAGGGGCGGCAGATTCCGATGTCTGTCATAAACTGAAATTCTGTTTTTGCAGCTTTTAGTTTCGTTGCGTCGAGTTGTCGCGGTTTAGCACAAGGTAACCTACCTTGTGTGACGACGTAGTGGACTACGTTATGCTTCACTGGGAGGTTGTAGTTCGGAGCCTCAGTGAGCGATGGGTATTTCTTTAAAAGAGCGCCGTAGTCGTTGTTGACGCTGAAATGTTTTGGAGATGGCGTATCAACTTGGGCGATGATTGCGTTCACAGTGAGGGTAGTAAATGAATCAGAAAGTCTTCTGTTCTTTAAATCGACTACGAGACCATATTTAGACAGAAAGTCAGCACCTATAATAGGCCTGTCTACTGCCGCGATGATGAAGGGATGTGTGAACGTACGCCTGAGACCGAGATTAACCTTCAAAAGTTTTGTGCCGTAAGTGGAAATTGGGGATCCGTTTGCTGCGGTAAGAATGCAAACGGTGTCTTTAGCATGTCGGGGAAACTTGTTAACGGGTATCACAGATACTTCAGCCCCCGAATCGATCAGAAATTGTAAGTTATTTTCATGATCGTGGATGAAAAGACGGCGAGACGAACCAATCCCACTGTTTGCCGTAGAGACAGCAGGATTTAGTGGTTTTCCGAAGGCTTAAAATGTTTGGAAGTAGCTTGTCCATGAGCTACCGGTCGGAAACTGCACGGCTGATTACAGTTGCGTGCGCGTGAGCTGAAACGACGGTGGAAGTAGAAGAGTCCGGATCGAGATGACGATCTCGACCTTGACCTGTGTCGGTAATTAAAATTCCGTCTGTTGTTTGGCGATCTTCCACGTGAACCAATGTTCATATTGGCCAGTGTTCGCTGTAGATCTGCCAATTGTTGTTGCGTCTTGTCAAGTTGTCTTTGCATTGAAGCAAGGGCTGATTCACCGTCAGCAGTTGCCTTGCTTGTGGATGGCTGGTTGACAGCAGCAATTGGTTTGGGTGTTCTGGATTGAGCGTAAATCCAGATATTGTCGGCGACCGGTAGGATTTCCTCGATGTCGTTCTTGATATCCCGCGCCATTATCGCTCGTAAATCGTCTGGCAAACGTTTTAGCCAGAGGTTTTTGAGTAAATCGTTGTTTACTAATTTGGAATCACCTGCTTTTTGTTCAAGCAGGCGATAAAAGTGGGACGGTTTAAGGTCTCCCATTTGTTGGAAACCGGAGAGCAACTCGTCAAGTCGTTGCTCCTCGCTAATAGTGTAGCGGTTGGTTAAAGCGGATTTCAGTCGCTTGTATTTTGTGCCTGGCTGCGGGTTCCTAAAAATATCCGTTATGAACTGTACCGTCTCTTGTGGTATCGCGCCGAGAGTATAAGCAAATTGTTCATCGTCGTCGACAATGCGGTGGATGCCGAACTGGTGTTCGACGAGGATGAACCAAGCTGCAGGTTGCTCATTCCAGAAGGGAGGTATTTTAGGTGGCATCTTGTATATTTTAGTTGTTGTCCGCGATGCTGATGTGCCAGCATGGTTGTCGTTATCATCTTCTGACGACGGAACGGCTTTTTGTTGTTTAGGTGGCATTTTAAATTGATTCTTTTATTTTTCACTTCACTTTGATACCGGCGTAGCAGAAATATTTATTTTATTCACTTGTCTATCTAATCGTAGACTTAAAAAAAAAATATTCGAACGCGAACAAACTAAATAGAACTATTTTTCCAACCAAGGAGTATTGCGAATACGAATAAGGGAATGGGCAGATCGAATAAGAATAAAATCAGCAAAAAATTAATTAAATAGCAAATTGTATCAAGCGAAATCAGAAACGAAAAAGGTAAAATTCAACTGAAATAGTTATTAAGGAAGTTATAGTAAAATGGTGCGAAGTTGAGGCGAACAATCGTACACTTACAATAAATATGCTTAATATGTAATTTCATATAATGTTTTTAATGAAAATATGTTTGTAAAAAAAATATTTAGATTGAAATTGTTTGAGAAAAAAAAAAATTTATATACACCAAAATATGAAAAAAAAAATAAATGAATTCGACGAGTTTCGAACTTGCGACTTAAATATCTATAGCCATCAACGCTACCCGTTGAGCTATGCTGCTTATGACATATACAGAATATCGTAAAATACATAAATATATATAATGATATATGGAATATAATATTTAATATAATGTTTTAGTAATTCATTTGTAAAATAAATTGAGAATATTTTATTGTTTTTTTTTCTTTTATATATTAAAAAATTGTTAAAAAAAAAGTTTTTATTGCAAAAAAAATTTTTCATAAATTTTTAGTTTAATATTTACTTGTTTGTATGTATATGTATCCATTAAGGTTGATTTAATTTGTTGTTGCTTGTTGCTGGTGATGTGTTGTTTTGTTGATCTGCCGACCGTAATTCCATTGCTTTGTAATTTTGCCGCATTCGAAATGTTGTTGCCAGGTTCCTGGCTCCTTCGATGGGCGCGATCGCCTTTGTGGGGGCAATTGGCCCAGAATGTTACGTGTTTATGTGTACTCTTCACATAATGTAATTTGCGGTTTCGAGAAAAAAAATTTTTTTTGTAATGCTTAACCGCGTATCGAACTTGCTTTTAGTTCGTGTTAAACAAAGTTCGTGGTACACTAATCCACTGCACTAAATTCACTACGTTGGTATAGCTTTTACGTTACGTTAGTTCTTATAACTGTTTTTTTTTTGTTTTTATTTTAGAATTATTCGCACACACTTGGCGTTTCTGTGCGCCTGTTATTTTAAGTTAGCGTTTTAGTTTTTATTGTTGTACGCGTTTTTTTATGTTGCACTAAGTTATATTATATAGTTTATATTAAAATAGTTTTTTTAATAAAATGCACTTTTAAAGCACATTGAAAGAAAAAAATGTGCTCTTGCGCGGTTTTTCTAACGGTCGACTGTTTTTGATACCGTTATCCGCGCGTCGGGGTCACCATTTATAGCGGGTGTTACCGGGGTTTAAGTATTTAAATTAATTAATAACACTCACTATTTGTTTCGTAAAATAAACTATTTATTTGATATTTATTTATTTAGCGCACAGACAGTTTCTTAATATTCGGTTCACAACTAGAGATGGCGGACGATTGTTCACAACACTTTCACTTTTTCTTTTATTATTTTATATGTGTGAGACCGTGTCTCTTGGATTTCTAAACGCGACTATCCTTTTTCGTTTCTGATTTCCGGATCGTCGATAAATATCTCGATATTTATCGATCGTCGATAAATATCGAGATTCGCGGAATTACTTTTGTAGTTGGCGAAATAGCCCTATTCAGCGAAACGAGCAATGCCTCGTAATTAAGCGGCGCGACGTATAAATAGTTTTGCTACGAGGAGTGCCACGAAGTGAAAAGGATTTTGATGATTTTGAGCCGCTACAGACCTTTTTATAATAATTTGTATAGGTATGCATATGTACATGTCTAGCAAATCTTAAAAAAATAGATGTTATTTTAAATAAATAAAAAAATTATTTAATTCAAATACATTTATTTATGCAATTATTTTATTTAGTTTTTGTTTATTATATGAGATAGGTCTCTTACATTCGCCATATTGAAAATTTTCCATAGCTGCGCGAAAATGAACGAAAATAGAACCAATGAATATATTACCTCTATTATGTGTACTGTGATATTACACTGCATATTTTGTTTTTCCTTGGAAACTTGGACATTGGTTATGTTACTTTGCATTAATTTTTCTTTTCACTATTTCTAAGTAGGTGAAAGTTTATACCGTAGACAGACACAAAATTTATCGCGATTTTCAGTTATCTAGATTGAAAATAAAATTATAAAAATCGTAATAAACAAATTGTGGTGACAGACAGTAACCGCATTTTTGCGAGTGTGTTTAATTTATCAGGATAGATTGCATTTATCTAGTTATGAAAACTTAATAATTCTGTTTTGAAAAAATCGTGTACAGACAGGCAGAAATAACTTAATAATCTAGATAACGAAGTTAACTAGTTTGTGTCTGTACGGTATTACTCTCTCGTGGAAATAAGTTTTTGTTACTATTTGCCTGGTAAAATCAAAGTTGACTATATGAAAGGAACTATTAAAATTTGGCAATGTTAACGACATAAATTGTTAGATCATTATTAAAACAAGTTAAATTTTAGTGGGCCGGGTCTAAAACCGTAATTCAGGAAGCAAAAATACAATGTGAGAATAAATTCCGCTTAAGTAACCACACTCTTGACAATATACACAATTGCGCTTTCAAATCTTTCCAATTAAGTGCAATTCGTAATAAAATAGTCGGTATTAACAAGTTTTGGCCCACATCATCGCTTGTTTTAATCTGGTGTTATTAAGCATAACGTTATGAGCAATGTAAACCAGCAAATTTTAGCCGGTTGAGAAATTTTGCGGGAGAGAAACAACAATTTACCAGCTTTGTTCCTTTGTTTCTCAAAAATTTTCAAATAGCAAGCCACAAATATTCAAATTCATTCGTTAGTTAAACAATCGAACGAATTTATAAGGGTTTTTTGAAGGAAGAGAAGAAAACCGCAAAAATTATTGTGGCTTTTTCATGTAAAATGTCAATAGCGTTTCAAATTTCTTTGTGGTGTTCAAAATCCCGCCCCCGATTTTAAAGAAATGATCGTCCATCAATACTGTTTTGAATTATAGACGGGTGGAAATGGATCTGCATCATAAACGAATTCTTCTAAAACTAAATTTTGCTCAATTTACTGTTGATCTGTCTCAATTTACTGTTGATTTACTGTTGATAGAATATCTATTCTGTGCCCTAACGAAAAATTGTCCTTCGAGTGATTGGTAAAAATTGCGAGAGAGACCAAGATATAACATGCTGTTAGGAAGTAATTGCAAAAGCATGTCATGTCAAATGTTAAAGAACTGAATGCACTTAATTTTTTAGGTTGATTCTATTATCATTATCTACCTTCCGGTGTTAATAACTTACTAGAACTTCGTAATAAGATAAATGTTATTGTATACCAAAGAAACCTACAGAAAATTGACCCTACTTCTTACCTACGTGTATATGTACCTACATTCAATCTCATTTGAAAAAACTTGACTTTAGTTATTATTAGTAAAGTCAGGATCGATTCAAAATTACGTAAAACAATTGGTATTTTTTTATCAGGAAACGCCCTTTTCAAAAACAACAGCCGAAAATGGTTCCATTTCTTCAAACGAAGTAAGATTGGCAGCTATTAAAATAAATTTTAATGTTATGGTTGACTCTTGTAATCCAAATATTTACGGTATTGTGGACTGGGTGCGTTCTCTTTAAGGGATGATTTCTTGCATAATTGTTTATAATACATTGTATTACCATTTTTGAAACCCTTTAAGAAGAAGTCAGTCTTGAAACAATTTTGTCCAAAAAAGCATGCACACACTAAATTGATAACTCACTTATTTGGTATAACTTCAGGTAATTGCTTAGGCTCTATTTTACCATAGACCTTAGTCGATCTATTGGTTTTGTTTAACGTTTTATTTAAATTTACTATGATATTACAAATCTCTAAAACATTACTCCCAGCCACTTCCATAGCTTTAGAAGTACACCGCACTACTGCCATACATTTAACACCATTTTTAACATTACTATTACATCAATTTTTATTATAAGCAATAAAACAGGGTGCAGCATATCAATTATGTTACATGAGTTATTAATTATTGATATGTGGGAAACCAAATGTTTAAATTAAAGCCTAAGCAATTATGTACTACATAAAAAAGATTAAGTCGGTTTAAAAAATACAACAGTCATGATGTCTGCTGGGCAGGTGCAGTGTAAGTATATGCCACTATTACAAAAATTAAGCGTTGCAACTGATTAAAAATTATTTCTTCAATCGTCTTGGTTTCATTTCCAATTACATACCTAAATCCTTTTTTGTGAATATTGTTTGATCTAGTCAGAGCACCTTTAAACATAAAAATGCACATTATGTTTATTATGTACTAAAAATCGATTTCAAAATTATTTAAATTTTTAAAACTTTCTTACTAATTTTGAACAATTTGGATTCGTTTCCATATTTAACATTATACACTATACAAAGTAACATTAATCTCTCAATGTTAACACGGTCACAGTTCTTGTTTACAATTAAAATACTTACACTAAAATATCAAAGGTTAATTTTTCTGAATCATATGCAAAATTTAATTTAATTTAAAATAAATAAGAATTTAAATAAATTTGTTTTGTTATACATTTTTAATATGTAAATAACATAATACAGAATGAAAATGTTTTAATATTTTGAAATGCCTAATATTAAACAACTAATTTTAATTAAAACAATGTTTTTATTTTATAACAGCATTTATAATCGCATTTATTTAATAGTATGTACGATACTGTCTTTAAGGAAATAATATAATTTTATGGTTTTAAAATAAATAAAATATACAATTATATATTTTATGTCATGTACTTAATATTGTTTTTCATTTCAATGTAGTAAATTTTTTTTTTTTAATTTGAAAGGAGTGACATTTTATTACAATATAAAAATAAATATACGTATATCCCACATACATATACTCGTATTATGTATTTTTAACTGTATTGTATATAAGAAAAAAATCTATTTTTAAAAATGTTAATTAAATTAATTTAATGCAAATAATAAAAAAATTAAATATTTATAAAAAATACTACTCGTTTGATATTGGAATTATAAGTTTAGAATACATTTCTGACTGGACCAAGGCTTCAAAGATAAGAGAGAGTAAGTAAACCATTCGAAGTATAGCTAAAAGTTACTAGCATCACATTATTTCTTTCATCAAGCGACCCCTTTCTAGTTCACTGAAATTGATTGTAAACTATCAGCTTTACAAAAAATCCCCCAATAGTTCGAATGGCTGTATATTTCAAAATCGCAATATTACTTCGGCAAATGCTCAACTAAACTTCGCTAACATACCCGCCATTCCAATAACACAAATGTATCTTACAAAAGAGCAAAATCAAATAAAATGCGGTTCCGTACATAGTTGCATTGAAAGGAACTTTAAAATAGAGTAATTGATTTTCCAAGCGATTATGTTAAAGCACCCAGAAAGCTGCATACAAGCCAGACCCATTTGAAGTAATTCAACTCAATTATGAGTTTTTCTAAAAGTTCACTGGCTCAGTATCTCAATTTTTTACCACAATCGGACCAAGCAGAGATTTTCATGTGACAGACCTAAGGCCAACTTTGTATGATCCTGAGACATACGGGCTCAATTAAATTTTAATGATTTCAAGACCTTCCAACGAGTTGCCAAACAGTGGCCCATTTGATAGCAGTTTTTTCCTAAAAAATCTTTCCTATGGCTTATTTTGGTACACATAGGAATAAATTTTTCCCAAATTCTTGATTAAGTTGAGTATTGAAAACCATGACTCTGTAAGTGGTTACTAAATGTCAAACTTACATTAATTGTATGTAATTATTATTTTTTTTGTCTAATTAAAAATTAAAAGAATATTGTATGTGTTGTAAAAGAATATCTTTCCGTATCTAAAGTAGGTGCGGAATTATAAACGTCAAAACTGCGATAAATAGGAAAGAAAAAATTCCTATAAGACACACCAGAATAAGCTTATAGGAAAGAAATACAAAACTGCTATACAAATTTTAAATTCTTTCCTATTTTCTATAGGAAAACCAAAATCGACCCACTGGTAACAAAATGTTTTTTTGAAAAAAAAACCGGCTAAAATTGGTTTATTTTCAAACCAATCATAATTAATAAAGTCATTCTAGTGGCGGGCAAATTAAATTTCATCGGTTTTTTTGGTTCTCATGAAATGTGCTGTTGTCAGATCGATGCTGATCTTATCACTTATTTGATTTGTAAAAATTTAATTATAACCTTCAAAATATTCGAAATTTGCAATTTGAACTGGAAAACTGTGAGTTGGCAACCCCGTACTGAAAAAATGGAGAAACAACAAAACGGCAATCTACATTGTCCAGATGGAATCAAATGCTTTCTGAAATCCGTGTACGCTACATTTACTTGATGGTATTTTTCCATGTCGTTAATTATTTTACTGGTGAATTCAACCAGATTAGTTGATGTCGATCGGCCAGGCATAAACTCATGCTGGTTTATTGATATATGGCGTAAATTGTAGATTTAAAGATGTTGCATATACTAATTCAAACAATTGGAATTGATGATGTAGTTGAGACTCCTCTGTAGAATGTAACGTCGTCTCGTTTACCCGATTTAAAAATTGGTGTAATCTTTGAAATTTTCCATTTTTCGGGCAACACGTCGGTACTTAAGGAGTGGTTGAATAGGTAACATAATGGGATTGCTAAAATAACAGCATACTCATTCGGAATAGAAGGGGGTATACTTCAAGACCACAACCATCTCCAAATCCCTTTAAAGCCGATAAAATGTTATCCTCAAAGATAAAAAACAGTTGTACATACAATCCACCAGTAACGCTTGGTCTATAGATCGATTGAAAAAACGACGCAAACATATCAGCTATATCTTTGGCGTTTGAAGAGCAATGCATGGGAAGTTTGTACTAA
This sequence comes from Nephrotoma flavescens, assembly GCA_932526605.1. Lineage (NCBI taxonomy): Eukaryota > Metazoa > Arthropoda > Insecta > Diptera > Tipulidae > Nephrotoma > Nephrotoma flavescens. Next base: position 143,149,545 of record OW052220.1, read on the forward strand.
GTTTATCCTAAAAATAAAAATGAATAAATTAGGACAAACTTAAGAAAAAGTTCACGCTTCATAATACCGATAAGAAGTTAGTACTGAGCTTGTCCTAATCCAACAAAAAAATGTAACTTGTTTATATGTATTTGTGAAATGAAGGCATTCAGGCGAATACACAAAATAATCACTTGTTAAAATTAAATTTTAAATTTTGTCATAATATGCTAAAACCTCGAACTTAAATACATAATTAAATAATATTTAATTGAATTAAACTAAACAATATTATAAAATTGAAATCATAATAGAAACACGAAAAACCATAAACACACTTCCACGATATTCTCATCGGTTTCATTTACTTAATTAGATAATAGTACTGCTGATTTAATCAATAAGTTTCATAAATTTATAATGGAGCTCACTTAGTGAGACAGACGTTTGAGTGGATTTACGGCTTAAATCTCATAGGGGTGGTATTTTAGGGTAATACTAAATAGAGTTGCAGGTTATTCTCATCGGTTTCACTTGTAAGGGAGCAAGATTGTAGTACTACTGACTCAATCAATAAGTTTCATAAATTTGTAATGGAGCTCACTTAGTGAAACAAACGTTTGAGTGGATTTACGGCTTAAATCGCATAGGGGTGCTACTTTAGGGTAATACTAAATAGGGTTACAGATTATTCTCATCGGTTTCACTTGTAAGAGAGCAAGATTATAGTACAACTGACTCAATCAATAAGTTTCATAAATTTATAATGGAGCTCACTTAGTGAGACAGACGTTTGAGTGGATTTACGGCTTAAATCGCATAGGGGTGCTACTTTAGGGTAATACTAAATAGGGTTGCAGGTTATTCTCATCGGTTTCACTTCTAAGGGAGCAAGATTGTAGTACTACTGACTCAATCAATAAGATTCATAAATTTGTAATGGAGCTCACTTAGTGAAAGAAACGTTTGAGTGGATTTACATTTTAAATCGAATAGGGGTGGTACTTTAGGGTAATACTAAATAGGGTTGCAGGTTATTCTCATCGGTTTACTGACATCGGTACTGACTCAATCAATAAGTTTCAAAAAATTTTAATGGAGCTCACTTATAAATTTATGAAAATTATTGATTGATTCAGTAGTACTACAATCTTGCTCCCTCACAAGTGAAACCGATTAGAATAACCTGCAACCCTATTTAGTTTTACCCTAAAATAGCACCCCTATGCGATTTAAGCCGTAAATCCACTCAAACGTTTGTTTCACTAAGTGAGCTCCATTACAAATTTATGAAACTTATTGGTTGAGTCAGTAGTACTACAATCTTGCTCCCGTACAAGTGAAACCGATGAGAATAACCTGCAACCCTATTTAGTATTACCCTAAAGTAGCACCCCTATGCGATTTAAGCCGTAAATCCACTCAAACGTTTGTTTCACTAAGTGAGCTCCATTACAAATTTATGAAACTTATTGATTGAGTCAGTAGTACTACAATCTTGCTCCCTTACAAGTGAAACCGATGAGAATAACCTGCAACCCTATTTAGTATTACCCTAAAGTAGCACCCCTATGCGATTTAAGACGTAAATTTACAAAACGTTGATTTAAGGCATACATTTTTATCAACGCCTAGAAGCTGTTTGGCGTATTTATGAAACTTTTATTTTAAATTAGTATGTGGATTAAATTTTATGGTTTGTGATTAATTTATTTTGTCTACCTTTTTCCACTATTATTAAAAGAAAACTGTTTATTATAGTCTTGTTATGTGGTAAAGTTACCAACTTTAATTAAATATTCCTCAATGTTCCTATTAAACCTTAATACTAAAGTTTTTAAATTTCTATTAACAATTTAAATATATCGTGTGATCGCCTAAATGTTTACCTATCACAAATACACACAAACACACACACAAACATTTTATATTGTTTTTGTTGGTTTAGGACAAACTTAGTACAAACTTCACATCGGTGAAGAGCAGGTATTGTTGAAGGTCATATTAGCAGGGTGCCCTTCAATTTCGCGTTTATTCCTAAAGTATTTCCAAAATTGTTTAGGATTTACTTTGATTTTTTCTTGAATTTGATCGAGATACGACACAGTAGTTCGATGTATACTTGTTATATTTTTGAATTTTTTTCTCTGAAGCCAAATTGATGTGGAGGAGTAAGATTTCTTTCTTCTATTATTTGTTTGAGTCTCTCTAGGAGTAGTTTCTCGAATATTTTTGGTATTTATTGGAAGTAAGGAACACGGCCTATACGAATGTTTGTCATTAAATACGCGACTTTCCATTGATTTGGAGCGTGTTTAAGTCTGAAAACTGAGTTAATTATTTGGAGTAGTTTATGTAGTCCTTTTTCATCATTTTTACTATTTCTCCTGTAATTAAGTCATATCCTGGAGATATTTTTGCACTTAGGTTTAGATTGATTTCCTCGTAATGTCTTGCAAAGCTTTTTATCCCACGTTTGACCTATCTCCAGTTTTAACTGGTGAAATTGGTAGTTTACGTCATTTTAAACTTGTTGTCGCTTTCCAAAGAAAATACTCGGTATCTTTTTCCCCAATAAAGCCACTTAGGTATTTATTAATGAATTCGTTCTTGATTTCTGAACCAGTTCCCTAACTTCCCTACTAGCAGTTCGGCGCATTTTCTTTGAACTTGAGGAGGTACTACTCCACGCCACTTCCTGTATACTGTTGTTGTTATTCCAGTTCCTCTTCTAGCGTATCGGATTTTTAATTGACACCTGAAGATTAATATTGTTATTGAAAAATTAATTTTTTTATACTCATAAACCCGTGCAGTTTGTTTTTGAAATATATGTACATACCTATACATATTGTATTGAACTGGTTGATGAGAATTGCGGTTTTTGGTTCTTAAACCACGTGCAAAATTATAAATGTTGTTAAATTTAGTCTAAGTGAAGTAACAGATAGGTTAAAGGAACAAATTAAATAATTTAGTTAATTTAATATATTCCTAAAGTAAAATTTAATAAAATCGTGTATCAAAATTATTGAGAAAGTGAATATAAGAGTTAATTGCATCTAAATATATTTTATATATAAAATTGCAGAAAAGCGGGTATTGTGAAGCATATTTCATTTTTGGAAAGAATTTATATTGCGTGTGTGAATGGGTACGCAAGGCCGCCTGACGATAAATTGTATTCTACCATATTCGGATACACAGCGTTGAACTGGCTTATTGACCTCGCTATATCCAGCAAAGATCGTGATACATTGCAAGTGTATTTGAGGTAACTTTTATGTATACTACGGAAACGGGTTTAGCATGGATCATATAGTTTTACTTAGTGCTTTTTGTATAGTTTATTTTCTTGAATAGTTTCTACAGCTCGGTTTTCTACTTATGATTATTATCGTGTAATTCACTGATATTTTGTTGTATGTTTTTTTTTAATTGTTTATCGAATAAAAGTTGTGTTAAATTATTTCATTCAAGTGTTTTCTAGACCGGACAAGTGGTGCAGTGGTTAAAGCTTCGGCACTTGGACCGGAAGGTACTGGGTTCGAATCCCATAAGAGACTAAATGCAAATCGAATTTTCATCATCGATTACAATCGGTGCTGTTAATAAACACAACTAAGACCCTCTGATGGACTGCTGAATTCAACGCCGACCCACCGTCCATGTGTAACGCCAGCTATGTATCGCTGACGTTAACAAAAAAATTATTAATGTAATTAACAAAAAAAAAAAAAAGAAACATCAAATTAAAGAGTATTTCCCGAGTACGCCATGCCAATATGTTGCTGCCAGTCGGTGGAGGTAATTTAGTCGTGGATGTCGGCGTACTCTGATGTTTACTTCACAGATACTATATTGGCAACATGAAGGGAAAGTACACCTCCTCACTCATCACTCCCAACACTTACCACAGTTCGGTTCACTCCCGGTCTATCAACCTATCAACACATAATGATTAATAACACCTTACAATTCATTCTCAACAGGTTAAACATTATTTCTTTTATTTAACAAAAAAAAATTGGTTTATAAATATAAATTTTTAATAATTATTTGGTTAAGTTCTCATTAATTCAAAATAAAAAAAACAAAAAAAAATTTTAAGACAGAAAAAAAATTATAATCAAAAAAAAATTAATTTGATATGACCTTTTTTTTAGAAATAACCGTACGAAAGAAATTCCTTCATATCCTGAAGGTTACCTGGCAGAAGAGAAGAGTCCTCAGACGAAGAAGCGCTTCCTACATCCGTGGCCTCTGCAATGCATTGAATTAATTCCTACTAAAATGAAGAAAAAAAATCATATTAAGTTAATTGAAGAAAATTAAGATAAAAAAATAGTATAGTGTATTCACTTAAAATTATACCGAATTCATTAATAAAAACTTAATAACTTTAACCATACGATTTTTATGTAAAAGGAAAATTTATCCAAAAGTAGAGACATATAAAATTTAACAAGCAAAGAAAATTAAAATTATTGAAAAAAAATAAAAAAAAAACCAAAGCAACACTTAGCCGTAAATATTGGATTTCCTCTGAGTGTTCAATCCCGCTGCCAGCATGTGGTTATCTCAACCTTGGCAGCATCACTTGTCCTTGCCAGGATATATTTTGGTTTAACGTCAACTGCAAACCTTATAATCCGAATCAGGGTGGTAGATGACACGAGGTTGTTCCGCTAGCTGCACTGCTGATAATGTATAACACTCGAAGTCCCGTTTTTTTTTTGGTCACCCGCCAACAACAACCAGTTACCTTGATGCACCGTCGATAGAAATCCGTTTATTTTTAATTTATTCTCAACAGGTGATGTCGCGGTTTAACGCTTTTTAGCGTGTTAGCTTACTACGCAAATCGAACACTTCTTAAGCACCAACCAAAAGCACATATTCCGAAGTCGCGTTGGTTCAGATGTGTATCCTTCAAAGATTGGTCACCATGCCACATATATTGTATGGAGTCACACGAACAGTATCCAAGATGTATGTATGTACCGTTTTTTGTTTTTACTTTTCAGCCTCGTATTCACAACAACAAACAAAATATTATGTCCAAAGGCACAAAAAAAAAACGCAGCCACCTACACTATATTCGCCATGCAATTTCCCTCTTATATCTGCTATATCTTCACCACAGATACATATATGTATTCTTTTCCACTCAAATCAAACAATTTTCGACTATTGACCCACAGCCATGGAAATATTTCTTTAGTTTTCTTTTCACTTTATAATTATAACTTGTTTGTGGAAAAATCAAAGTTTTATTATTTTTCTATATTTTATCTAGAAACACAGTACTGCACACTCGAAAAATCAGATATTAAGTGATCGAATTAGTTTAAAGAAAAAAAATCATGTTATCGCAAAATAATTACTTTGATTTTTTTCCAACCAATCAGATTTCAATTTCAAAGAACCTTGCTTATCATGCGATACAAAAAAACGTTCAGGTGCACACACCGAAAAATAAACAGTCATCGCAATGATGTTAACAATTGCCTACTCCTCAGGCGAAGATTGTACATGAAATTTAACTCATACGTTTTAGGCGCATACGAAAATTCACCACCACTTAGTGTCTCGGCTTAGCTACAACAAAAAAATGGAACGAACGTTACACATGTCAATGTACAGGTTGACATGGAGCTTGCAATGTGCAGGTGGTATACTGTAATTGTGTGAGTAGGTGAATGGGTTAATGATGTGGCGTGAATGCGTGGCATAACAATGGGTTAAAAATGGTCTAAGTGTCAACCACTGAAACCTAACCAAGTGTTTTCTACTAGATATTGTTCATAAACAGTTACCTTTTATCTGAAATATTAACGTAGTTTTGATAAAATTAAAGTACGTATTTTACGTCGAACAGAAAAACCGTTTTCAAATAATTAAATGTTTATTCCTATCAATGTTTAATCGTACGACACACTTTTATGAAAAAATGTATAGTACTCTGGGTTCGTTTCAAATTTCACGGTAAAAACACTACTTCATGCTAATTTCCCGATAGAGGATGACTAACTATAGAGAACTAAAATTTACCTAATTTAAAAATTATGTACTTCGCGTTCTCTCATGCATCGCAACATTTTCAGTTTGAAAATTTTTATTTAGAACAAAGCCGGTTAAATAATAATGTAGGCAACACTGTAGTTAGAATAACATGTGTCAAATATTCACATCATAACGATTTTGTCAACTTGATGAATAAGTTATGTTTTAAATAAAAAATGTTTGAATGATACAAAAACTTATAGTACAGTTTAGTGTTTAAGACAGTCGGTTGTATTATTTTATATTGTTCTACAATTAATTTTTGAATTATTTTGTTTTTTAAGTTATAATTTTGTGTCATGAAACAGTAATTTTACTCAATTGTGTTTTGATTCAATGCGCTGCAAAACTTACTTTTGAATTGGACAATTTTAAGATGGTCCTGTAGAAATTGCACATAAAATATTTTGTTTTAAACGGTGAATAAAAAAATTAAATTCAATCCACAAGATACAAAATTGTTGACCATCGAAATATGAGGCTGAAAATTTTGCTGCAAGTGTTAACATTTATAACCTCTCTCATTTGTAAAACTCAACTCTCACTTAATCTTTCTTACCATACATTTATATGCTAAGAACCAACTGAGTTTTGATTTTCTGGTTGTTTTAATTCGAGGCAGGAAAAAATACACCCAAATAACCCCAGAAAAAATACACTCAGACCAAACAACCTAGTGGTTAAAGCTTTGGCGTTTGGGTCGGCTGGTACTGGATTCGAATCCTGATAGGGGCAGGATGCAAAAGGAAATTTTCATCAACAGATTACGATCTGTGAGGGAAAGGAACACAACTATGTCCGCTGTCGGAGTGCAGAACTCATTGGCCGACCCATCTTCCATGTCAGTATTATATATAGGCTGGCATGGAGCTATGCAATGTGCAGTCTTACGTCCTCGATTTGGCAGGCAACTGCGTAAGGTAAGGGCGTGAAAAGCGAACTGCGAAAGTATTGAGAGTGCTTCGGCCCCAGAACAGATTGCAAAGATTAAAAAAATATATATCTGGATGGAGTTTGGTGCCGAAAACATATGAACAGAATTCTGTTATAAGGCCGAATTTAGAATACACACGGTAATATGTTTCTATTTCTAATGTTGCTGGCAATGCGTAAGCGTAATAATTATTTTTCGCTAAAGGACAATTGTCAATACATATGATTTATTTACATAAATACATATGATTTATTTATTTTTTGTATATTTTGTACATTACTTAAATATTTTATTTTCTTTTTCGTAGGAAAATAAAATATTTTTTTTTGGGCCTGGTGGTACATCCATTGAATCCTAGCCATGTCCTAGAGCTGCTGGAAGAAGCATACTGCTGGGGGTTGAGACGCCTTGAGTAGTATCACTCACCCTGCCAACGTCCCCTCCAAAAAAAATAGTAAATAGTCATACATCATACATTTTCGACCTCGAGATGATAATTCATATTTAAGCTTCCTGCATAAGACAAATGTGTGTCGCTACATGTGGTGGAAATCTGTGTACCGGAAGTGGCAGCTACCATAGGAGCTTTTATGTTGAAAAATAGCATAAAGATGACATAGAATTAAAGTATTCCAGAAGTTGATAGATGAGATTACTTAATGTGATGGGTGCGATTACTTAATGAGCTCATGCAATTCCGTAAAGTGTCAGTGTTCCGTTATCAAAAATACTCACACTAGCTATATTCTACATATTTTATATGACGATAATCAAATTAAAGACATCATAGCGGAAAATTGTAAAATTCTAAAAGAAAACTACCTTAAAAAAATATATTAAAAAAAAACTTTTTAAAAAACCACGCTTATATTTAAAGGCTCTAAAAAGTATATAGTATAATAAAAGGCTTTGAAAATTAGAAAATAAAATTTTTCTACTAAGAATATGAGCGTGGGGCGCTCCTTTACGGCATTAGTAGTTTAGGACTACTAGACACATGAAGTAAAAGTAAAGTCTTTTAGTAACACTAATGGAACAGTCTATTCTGATGTATAATAAGAATAGATTTTTTGCTGGAGCATTTCAGTATTAACGTAAAAATGATATATTGAGAGATAGTATATGCATTCAGAAGGACCGCCCCACGCTTATATTTTTAGTCATATTAATTTTAAATTTCTACTTGTTATAAATATACCTTGATAGGAGTAAGGAAGAAAAATTTTAATTTCTCTTTTCAAAGCCTTTTATTATATTATCCACTTTTTAGAGCCTTTAAATATAAGCGTGGTTTTTTAAAAAGTTTTTTTTTTAAATTTATTTTATTTGCTAATTTTTAGTCATCGAAATTGTTTAATGTCCAAAAATGTTAGAATCTTGTATTGTCATCAGAGTTAAGTATGCATGCAAAATTTCAGCTCAATTGGACTATCGCAAGTGGTTGAAAAATTGATTACAAAATTCGACGTTACAAACAGACACACAGAGTGAGCTAATACAAGCGTGATAAAAAACCAATTTACAAAAATTAAAGATAAATAAACAAAGTTCATGCTCAGGAGAATGAACATTTATTTATTTGCCGCATTTACGAGATATTAATGTTGATTCCTTGTAGATCTTCTATTTATCTTTTTTATCTTTTTTTTATCTTTTTTATCTTCTATTCTTTTATTATTGCAAAAGCCACCCGATATTTATTTCAAAATTATGATTTAAATTTATAGCTTGCTTGCTTAACCCTTTCAACACTGTAGGGACATATCGTCCCAAAGAAGTTCTGTCAACATCATACTAAAAATATATTTCAAAACTTCGTATTGTAAGCATCTAAAATTTTTTAGTATTTATCAGAACTTCTTTAGGACCATATGTCCCTACAGGGCTGAAATGGATAAACAAGATGATTGTGTAGTTTATTTTTTGGTTTTTTGTAAATCAAATTTTGGATAGTTAAGAAGAATACGAAAAAAATTTGATGTGTTTTTATCGTAGTGTGCCTAAACTCAAAAGGGATGCCGAAAACAATAACAAATCATTTTGAAAAAAAATCAAATGACGAGTTTGACGTATTTGACAATATTTACGATTGACATATTATGTATATAATTATGTTTATGTGGTTGTGGTAGTTAAAATGGAAGTCAAAATCTACATTTTCATTTTTTGATCAAATTTTTTTGCTATTTTTTCCGCTAAAAGAACGCGAAAATGTGATTTACATCAAAAAATTTTGATGCACCTCAAAATTTTTTGCCAGCTTTTGTAAAAAGTAAACGCTATTAGTTGACGACATTATAAAAAAAATCGTGTTGAAAGGGTCAAATGCATCAAGTTTTCCTAGTATAAATAGCAGCATAGAAGAAAAGAAAAGTAGAAGGTTCACATTGAATCGACACAATTATTTTTGTATTTTCAACTTCCGCAGAAAATAATCATAATGAAATGGTAACGCAGTTTTGGCTTGTGTTCGTATTAATCTAATCGAAAACCATATTAACACAAAAAGTTATGACGTATATTAAGCGTAGAATAAAATAATAATATCATACTCTACAAAATTCAACCTTCTCGTTGTTCGTTTAGTGTATTAGTAATATTTTCAGAGTAGATTAGGCTACACGCTATACCTAATAATTAAAAAAAAATATTTATTTTAACTCACAAATTTACAGATAACCGTTTCATAAATTTCTTAGCAATTTGCTATTTTCCCCAAAAATAAGAATACATAAATATTTGTTTTGACCAGACGTTCTTTAAAGGTTTGAAATCGTATTGGAGACCGCAAAAAGTCGTTTTTAACGAAATATTTGTATTGTAGTGTATTGTTTTAATTGTATCATTGTAACCAAAATAATAATAAATGCAAGTTTCATGTCGTTCACAAATCTGAAAGAAGTAAACTGAACAACATGAGATCTATTGGAGCTTGCAGTGATTGTAATTTTGGTTACAATGATACAATAAAAACAATACATTACAGTAAAAATAGTTCGTGCCATACGACTTTTTGCAGTCACCACCAAATGATCTTTGACTATGAAAATTGGAATGCATTAATCGTAATCTCGGTGTGTATAAAGAAGGAAGTTTATGTTACTTATTTGTTTGTCAAATCAAAGTACATACTTGTTTCGCTATTCGTGGAATTATAAAATAGGGAATACTTCGAAAGACGTAGGCAGTTGAAAATGTTGTCCTTTTTTGTGTTACATCAGTAGTACACTCTTCTTAGAATAGCTCCGGATCCAACGAATAGGACGTTGAACTCCTCAAAAATCTAGAACCAGATTTACAAAAAAACACACAATTTGCAATGTACAAGTTTTAATTACCCTGTAACAAAAGTTTATTTGGTGCCCTTGATCTTTTTCTGTATATATAAGAGTATACCCAACTTATCATTTAGTATTTAAATCTCATTCACATTTAAACAGTATTAAGTGACCCAAAATATATTTGAAAACTATATCTTCAAAACTAAATAGAAGATTTAGTCAATTTTAATAGTTATTTATGAAACACTCTAGCTAGTATTTTTTAATAAGGTGTTTTGTGAAGCAACCATAAAATGAAGAGAAACAGTACTTGTGGAAATTTGACAAATAACATATTTAAAATTGCCGTGTCATCACTAATTTTAACCCTATCTGTAATTTTTATCAAAATGTGCATCATTCCAACATACTACTATATGCCCACATCATCAGAATTCGTGGATATTGTGTATACCAAACCTAATGTTACCAAAAATAAAACAGTCGCAGATGATTCTTCAGAAGGCGGGAATGACATTTTAAATGATTCGTATACCGAGCAGTTAACATACAGGCTACCTGATCATACAGTTCCGTTTGAATATAAATTATATTTGCATCCCGATTTAAATGACGATACATTTTCCGGGAGTGTGGAAATTAATTTCAAAATATTACAAAGCACATCATTAATACCAATTCACATGAAAACGTTAACTATTACTGAAACAAAATTGTTCCATAACAGTTATGCGGAAAGGGTTATGATTAAAATAAAAGAATGCTTCGAGTATACGCCATTTGAATATTGGGTGGTTCGATTGGAGACAGATTTAGCATTAGGCAACTATACAATTTATTTCCGTTTCAATGGAACATTATCATCACAACTTTTTGGACTTTATAAAAATTCTTACTTCGATCCTCACCGTAATCTTACCAGGTAATTATAATTTTGTTGTAAACAAATGTTTTGTTGAAATTTTTCCTCATTTCACAGAAAACTAGTAACGTCTAAATTTCAACCAACATATGCACGTAAAGCATTTCCATGCTTTGATGAACCCGCTATAAAAGCTGAATTTGAGTTAACGTTGGTACGCCCCACAAAAGATTATCACGCTTTATCAAACATGAATATGATTGGGGAAGAACCGTATCCAAATAATACAGAGTTAACAATTGTTAAATTTGCTAAAAGTGTTCCGATGAGTACATATTTGGTTTGCATCACAATATCAGATTTTGTGGCGACAAAATACTCTGTAAATTCAGCTGGGTATCGAGATGATTTTGAAATCGGAATTGTCGTCGCGCCAACTCAGCTCGGTAAAATTGAGTATGCAGGGGTTAATATTGCAAAAACTATAGAGTTTTATACCCGACATTTTGAAGTTCCATATCCACTACCAAAATTAGATATCATTGCAATACCAAATTATGGTTCAGGAGCTACTGAACATTGGGGTATTGTTACATATCGCGAAATGTATTTACTCTACGACCCACTTTACACATCAACGATAAACAGGCAATTTTTGTCACTAGGATTCGGTCATGAACTGTCTCATATGTGGTTTGGAAACTTGGTCACAATGGAATGGTGGGATGAAACGTGGTTAAATGAAGGTTTCGCACGATACATGGAGTACAAATGTACGGATACATTACGTCCATGGTATGGAGTAATGGATCAAATCAACATAAAATTTAATAGTGTTTATGAATTAGATGGAACACTAAACTCGCATCCTATTGTACAAATGGTTACAAGCCCTAATCAAATAACGGCAATTTTTGATATTATTACATACAATAAAGGTGCGGCTGTAATCCGAATGACTGAACAGTTTGTAGGGGAAGAAAACTTCCGAAAGTCTGTTTCAAATTATCTAAAACAACACAAATACTCGACGGCCACAACCCAAGATTTATTGGCACAAATTGAAAAAATGGTTCCAAATATTGATATAAGGCTTTTTTTGAATACTTGGATTAAGCAGAAAGGTCTACCATTTGTAACCGTAAACAAAGTAAATAATAGTACATACAGATTATTTCAGAAACGTTTTTTAATCGATCCCACAAATTATGGTAAGGATATCGAATCGGAATACAGGTAATTACAACTTTTATTATATGTAAATATAACAAAACTAACAATGTCTCTCGAATACAGTTATCGATGGCAGATTCCCATCACATACCAAACCGATTTATTAGTAAACAATGAAATTAGAACAAAATTATTTCAATGGAACAGTGAATACATTGACATAGAGGTTGAAAAACAGCATTCGTGGTTGAAATTGAATAAGGATCAAGTAGGATTTTATCGTGTTTTATATCCAAATGATATCTGGAATAATTTAATATCTGCACTAAAAAGTAATCCTCGCATTTTATCTATATCAGATCGAACTAATCTTATAGATGACGCCTTTAGTCTTGCCGAAGCACAATTATTACGCTACGATACGGCATTCGAACTGTTAGAATATTTGCATAATGAAACGGATTATGTACCTTGGGTGGTAGCAGCTAAAAAATTAAACAAAATTGCTCACCTTATTTATTACACAGATTTGTATCCTAAATTTGCGATTTATGTAGAACGTCTAATTCAAAACGTTTACGAATATGTTGGCTGGAATGTTATATTGGAAGAAGGGCAGCATTTGAGAAAGTATGATCAATAGTACGGATCAAATTTAAACAAATTTTAAATTACCATATTTTTTTACAGTTTGCTTCGCCCAGTTATTTTGAAATTAGCCTGTGGCGTAGGACATTCCAAATGTTTAACAGCAGCAGGTGATTATTTTATAAATTGGATAAATGATTCAACACAACGACCTCATCCTGATTTACGTGATGTTACATACTATTATGGTATCCAAAGTAATGGCAACCCAGATAATTGGGATAAAATGCTAGCCGTTTATCGCAAAGAACAAGATTCACAAGAAAAGGCATCCATTTTATATGGCTTGGCAGGAATACAAAATCCGATTGTTATAAATAAATTCATACGTTTAGCAAACCACGTAAATAGCTGTATCATTCAGCAAGACTATTACGATTGCATGCAAAATATTGCCTCGAATAAAATTGGTGAACCATTAGTATGGGATTTTATTAAAAATGAATGGGAGGCCTTAATAGACCGTTTTACAGTAAACGATCGATACTTTGGTAGAATGATAGAGAAAATACTTTCAAAATTTACAACGGAAATCGAATTGGAAGAGGTTTTTATAAATACATTTTTTAACGAACTTATTTAACTGGCATATTCATTACAGATGACACAATTCTTTGCAAAATATCCAAGAGCTGGAGCTGGCGCTACAGCACGAAAGCAGGCGATTGAAAATGTGAAAAATAACATCAAATGGCTCGCACAAAATTCTAAAACTATTTCGGGCTGGTTGGAACGAAATGTGTAATCTTTTATTAGTTTATTGAATTAATTATACAATACAAAGATAGATTATTGAAACCTTGTGCTCAACTCTAATTTAGTAATTAAAACTACTTAGATAATTTAGTTTAAATTTGTACAATTAACTTTACGTAGTTTACTAAAAACAAGATTACTACAATAATAGAAACGAGAACGTTCCAAAATTTCGGAAAAACTGAATCAAGAAATTCACTGAATTTTTTTTATAATCTTGAGTAAAACATCATAAGATTTACAATTTCCCCATTAAAAGCATATGATCTTATAACTTTTCGGCTTTTCGGAAGCAACGATGTTTTTAAGATAAGATTTTATATAAGTTTTCATTTGAAATATTACTCCATGATAGCATTAGGATTCACCGTGATCAGCACAACAGAATCTATATGAATAAAATGTAAATGTTCGTTTGTCCAAAATCTTAAATTTCCGAAAGTTTTTCACCGATTGCTGCGAATTTTTTTGTTTCTGCATTCTGTGCGTGTATTTCACACCTGTGACTGATAAAAACATATTTATTTTCATTTTGATTTAATTATTTCGGGTGACATTGCGTTTGAATTGAGCTGTGTCGTTTACCATTTCGAGAGTTCATGTCGTTTACCATTTCGACAGTTGCAGAGTTCATTTCGTGAGTATTTAGTTTTTCTGTTTTAGTTTCGTTTTTTAACTGTTTTTCAGTACAATTGGCGGTAGAATTGGAGCTGTATCGCATGATTTTCATTTGAATTCAAATTATATTGTGAAATTGGCCTCTTCGAAATAATTTGTTCGAGCGGATTGAAATATTTCGTTTCTCATTGCGTTGGAATTGAACTGTGTCGATGCTCCCATTCCACACAAGGGTTTTTTTGTATTTTGGCTGTTTTTTCAAACCAAACTAGTTTTATTATGTTTTGTTCTGCTCTCTCTTAAATAAAATTTTAACTAAAATGAGTCAAAAATGTCCTTGAAATATTTTATATTTGATTTATGTTTGAGTTGTGTGGTTGAACAGAAAATTTATTTAGTCGCTTGTATCATAGGTAAACGGGGAAAGGAACGAGGAAAAGTCCGGTATTTTTTTTTCTCATGTGCCAACGCTCAAAAATTGTAATATTTTTTTAGATTTTTTTTTTTTTTTTGCTTTGTTTTTTAGCGGATCCGCTCGAAACGCGATATTTCAAAATGCGATATTTCAAAACGAGATATGACAAAACGAGATATGGTACAAAACGCGATATTTCAAAATGCGATATTTCAAAACGCAATATGGTACAAAATGGGATATGGTACAAAACGCGATATTTCAAAATGCGATATTTAAAAACGCGATATGGTACAAAACGCGATATAGTACAAATCGCGATATTTCGAAACGCGATATTTCAAAACGCGATATGGTACAAAACGCGATACGGTACAAAACGCGATATTTCAAAACGCGATAATTCAAAACGCGATATGGTACAGAGTATGCGTTGCGAAGCGGCGGGAGCGCAGCGACCCACCTGATACCGATCCTATATACTATCGTTCCTATCGATTTTTAAATTCCTATAAACTGAAATTAAATTTCCCCTTCACCTGCCTGATATAACCTGATCCTAAACTCTCGTTTTGTACCATATCCCGTTTTCTACCATATCGCATTTTGAAATATCGCGTTTTGAAATATCGCGTTTTGTACCATATCGCGTTTTGTACCATATCGCGTTTTGAAATATCGCATTTTGAAATATCGCGTTTTGTACCATATCCCGTTTTGTACTGTATCGCATTTTTAAATATCGCATTTTGAAATATCGCGTTTTGTACCATATCGCGTTTTGTACCGTATCGCGTTTTGAAATATCGCATTTTGAAATATCGCGTTTTGATAATTCGCGTTTTAAAATATCGCGTTTCAAATGGGACCCGTTTTTTAGTTAGTGATTTTTTACTTTTTTAATGTTTTGCAATTTGATATGTTTTAGTTATCTTTCTTTCTTGTGTTTCAGTGCAATCGATCTGCTTTAACTCTCGTCAGGCGGCATAGGTACAATTGTGCCTTTTCCGTTTTTAAACACTAATAAATCTTCTTGTAGAAGCCGGGGAAGGGTAAAGTTTTGTGAGATCTCTACATTTTTTTGCTGGCCCATGCGGACCTTATTTTAGAAAAATATCCCAAGCATCTTCAGAGATAGGAGATCGAGTAGATTTGAGCGTTGTAAAAGACTTTTAGCGTTGTAAAATTATCCCGCCGGACGAAGGTTAATTCATAATAATAATGCCTCGCAGAATATCAAATTTAGGTTGTCGTACTCGCGGAGCGTAAGCAGTGCGACGAGTAGTTGCAAATCAAACTGAGGTGATGCAGCAGAGCGACGTGCAGCCAGACTTGAAGATGTACGGTTGCGAGCACGGCGATCGCGTTTTGCAGTTTCAAATCTGTTTGGTTTTCAACAGAATGAACGCGACAGGTTGAGAGTGGCTGAAAGACGTTAACGAGAATCAGCAGATCGGCGTTGAACACCCGTGCACAGCAATCGTGCGATTACAATCGCCTTGCATTCCTTTACAACCCATGCCATGTTCTCATCGGCACTATGACTGAAGTGAGTCCTCATTGCAAGGCTCTGAAATTTAATAGAGAAACGAAAGGAATGTGTTCTTTGCAAGATTTGAGTGGAAACATCAGGCCATTTGGGAACGCATTAAAATTACTTGAATTTCAGGCCAACATTACCTGTAATTCCTACAAATATGCGTGTCCAGCTGTAAAACAATCGATCACCTGAGATACTCTCACGACAATTGCTGAAAATTGGAAAGGCGCCAGTTGATCTGACTTCAGGACGAATTTTATTGTCTCATAACTTCTGCAATTTAGTGACGTCAAAAGAAGAATTAGTATTTCCCAATATTGAAACCAATTATAAGAATCACGATTGGTTAAGTGAACGAGTTATTCTTGCCACCAAGAACAAAGACATCTACGAACTTAATAATATTATAAGTCTAGCATTCAAAACAAGGCTTGCAGTAAAAAAAATATTGAGCAACATCGTAGAAACAACAACCTCAACGGGTATAATATTTCAATTTAAGAGATTGCAAATCCCAATTCGGAACAACAAAAAATAACAAAATATTGCATACCTACAAACATTGTGAAATTAAACTTATTAGAAACGTCATGTTCTTTCTCTTTTTTTCTTTTCCATTAAACACAGCACGCTTGGTTGGGTACAGCTAGTAAGTAATAAAATTGTAATACCAATTATTATTTTTTTACTTTTTATTTAATACATAATTTTAAATAAAAAAATTTTAAAATTATTTTTATATCGTGGTTATTAGGTTTTTTTTTAATTAGTAACATTAAAAACTTATTATGATTGAGAGTGCTATATTTTCCAATTAGAATAAAATTTGATTAGAGATTTCTCATTTTCTAAAAGATTAGTTTAAATGTATGCCATTTCTCAATGCTCACTATTTATAAATTCTTCACAGATTTCATTAACTTTTTTTTTTTTTTTTTTTTTTTTTTTTTTTTTTTTTATTTAAATTATTACAACTGAATACAATTCATCTAGTAATTTTTCTTTCTTAATTTAATCACTTGTGAATGAGAAGACGCCCATTGGCCGGCTCCATTTATAGGTTATTTACTGAAGTAGTCTTTGCTTTGGTGTCCTTAATCCATTAAATCAATTGGTTTCGTTCTCTGCAATCGTCTTACTGCATGGGACGTGTCCAACATACCACGAAGCTCTTCATTTACGTGTTGATAAATACGTTGTCCATGTATTACTGCAAGTTTTTTTATTTCTTCTTGGACCGTCGGAATATTTAGATCCCGATGAAGGTCATCATTCCTAATGTACCACGGAGCGTTAACTATACCACGTAGCACTTTGTTTTGAAAAGTTTGTATTATTTTAGTGTTGGTTTTCTTTGTACAGCCCCAGAGCTGTATTCCGTAAGTCCATACAGGCTTTAGCACCTGTTGATATAGTAGCAATTTATTTTCGGTTGACAATTCCGAGTTTTTCCCGAGCAGCCAATACATTTTTCGATATTTGATATTAAGTTCTTCTTTTTTCTTTTTAACGTGCTCTTTCCATCTGAGCCTGGTATCTAAGGTCATCCCTAGATATTTAGCCTTCATTAACTTTGCAACTTTTATTTTACAAAGAAAGAAATTTTTCTTTAATTTAAAGACGTCCAAATAAAAGAGCGAAACGCCAAAACTTTACCGATTCGTATTATAATCAGTTACTACGTAAATATTAAGAATTCAATCCGGATTGAACCCGGATTGAAATTTCAATATATTCGGGATCGAGTCAACTTCGCGTTAACTCGATTCGATCCACCAAATTTGTAGAATCGAGTTAACTCAATCCTTAAAAACACCAATATACGGAATCGAGTCGAAAAACAACAACAACAAATTTTAAATTCGTCTGTGTTAATTTTTTTTTTTTCAAATTTATTTCCTTAAAAAATATACATTATTTCATACAAGAAAATATTATTTCATTTAGATACTAAAAAAAATTCACAAGTATTCTATTTTACTCTAGTATTATATAATTCTAACTATTTCTTTATCATAACCAATCTTAAAATGTAAATAGGAAAACAGCACAGCAATTTAAGACACCCCAACAACAAACATTCTCCGTAGTGGAAGCAAAAGTATATAATGATTATATAAAAAATAAAAATAAAATTTACATAAACAAAAATTTAATGGCAAATTACATATTATGTGATAAATTATATTCATGAACAAACTGACCAAATAAAAGCTTTTTGATTTCTTTCTTAAAAATATTTACTTAATTACTTTAAAGATTTTCGGGTTGAGTGAATTTTCTACTTGTTTTTAGTAGAGATATTGTAAGTAAATGACCTCTATTTTTGGTGGCCCGAAAGGTCTCAAACATTGTGAATGTCATAGAAAATAATATTTGTCTATAAAAAATCCGAAAATCTTTAAAGTTAGATAAATCTAGAAATGTGTATTAAGAATATTTTTTTTGACGTTTATCTCAACTCGGTTTTAATCCAAAATTAAAAGTTGGTTCGATCCGGATTGAATCTATTATATATACCTAGTAAGTGTCATTTCGTCTTTCGTTTCAGTCCGTTTCGTTTTCGGTCATATAACTAGCTCATTAATATTTTCCAGTGGTAAATTTATTGCTTTGACGTGTCATGGTGCCTCCATGCTGAATTCGCCCAATTTGATCGACGGTTTAGTTGAAATATTTCCATCTTTTGAGCAAATAATCTAATTCGTACCAACCTAGTAACAAAAATAACCGGAAGTATGAGCAATAATTTTGCACAAATATTTGTTGTTGTTGTTTATTTTTAACATTTTTCGAATGAATTTGTTAGTTTATCGCCTTTAATTTAAAGTTATTATATAAAATAAATGGAATAAATATGCGATATACATTTAAGTAAAACAATTAGGATGAGAAAGAAAAATTTTATTTTGCTGAAACTGTTGGGCTATAAATTATTTGATAATTTATAAATTGTGATGTGCGTATAAAACCGAATATAGTATATTCTTAATCCCCAGACATACATACGTAAATAGAAATAAAGCCCCAACAAAGCAGAAATTGTAAACCAAAAATACGAAACAACAGAAAACATATCGCACATCATCTAAAAAACTGTCAACACAAAAAACAGTTTTGAGATAAATGCATTTTAAATTGCTAACGCTACTGTGATAAATAATCTCTAAATAATAAAATAAATAATCTCAGCATCACAGTAGCGTTAGCAATTTAAAATGCATTTATCTCAAACCCGTTTTTTTGTGTTACGACATTTTTTTAGAGGATGTGCGATATGGCTTGAATGACAACCGTAGACAAATTTTTTGAGCAAAAGTTGGTAGAAAAAAACCAGTTTTTTTTTATCTCGTTCCATGAACACACCATCACGGAACGGGATAGTTTTTTATCCAACTCTTTAGCCAATCAAATTTTTATATTCACCTAAGTCCCGCCCAATTTTATCTCGGTTTAGTTGAAATATTTCCAGCTTATGAGCAAATAATCTTGGTCGTACCAACATAGTAACAAAAATAACCGGAAGTATGAGCAACAAATTTGCACAAATATTTGTTGTTGTTGTTTATTTATGAAACTTTTCGAATGAATTTGTTAGTTTATCGCCTTGAATAATTTAATTTAAAGTTAATATATAAAATAAATGGAATAAATATGCGAGATGCATTTAAGTGAAACAATTAGGATGGGAACCAAAAATTTTATTTTGTTGGAACTGTTGGGCTATAAATTATTTGATAATTTATCAATTGTGATGTGTGTAAAAAACCGAATATTGTGTATTTGTAATCCCCAGACATACGTTGATTCTGTTAAATTAAAATAAAGCTCCAACTAATCGTAAACAAAGCAGAAATTGTAAACAAAAATACAAAACAACAGAAAACATATCGCACATCCTCTTAAAAACTGTCAACACAAAAAAAAAAATTTGAGATAAATGCATTTTAATTTTTTTTTAAATTGCTAACGCTACTGTGAAGCTGAGATTATTCATTATTAGCTTTATGCCTTTATAATGCCTCTATTACACCAAAAAAAGTTTACTGTCAGTAAAAACGAAACGAGATAAAAATATAGATATTCTTTATACTAGAATGAAACCAAAAATAAAATCAGTAAAATTTACTGACAAAATATTTGTGTATGTGTTTGTGATGTTGCCATAAAAAATTTGAAAAATATGTATCGAGAGTACTTTTTATGGCAACATTTCAATCCATATGAAGAAATATTGTGTAGCGAAAATATTTTTCTCACACATCTACCATCAAATTTTTTATAGTTAATTGTGGTAACGCTCTTTTCTGTCATTTTTGATTACATTATTTTTCGAAGTGAGCAAAAACTGTGGAAAACAATTTTAAATTGATTAAAAAATTAAAAATACTTAAAAGTTTAATTAATTTTTTTGTATACATTTTGTAAAATCGTGTTGCTTCACTGTTGGTATGCTGCAGTAACCTTCTTTCATGTTTGATGGCAAATTCCTGGATCACGTCATCAATCCATTTAACATTTAGATCTTTGTGTAATTCCTCGTTGGTTACGTAGCGGTAAACATTCGTTATTTCTCATAGAAATTTGTTTTGACAACGTTCAATAATTAAACGATTTAATTGTTTAGTACAGCCCCAGAGTCGCATACCATACGTCCAAATTTGTTTAATTATCAATTCGTAGATCAGGCGTTTATAGTACAGGCTAAGCTTAGAATGTCTTCCATTAGCCAGTACATCTCACGTTGTTTTATTTTCATTTGCTCTGCTTTTTGACTAACGTGATATTTCTAGTTCAATCTTGAATTGAGATATAATTCGAGATATTTAGCAGATTCAGCTTGGGGAATTTGTACCCCATTGAGAAATGCATGAATGTTGCTATTTTTGTATGTTACATGTACTGATTTCAGCTCGTTAAGCTTTATTTTCCAATCCCTGGTCCATTGGCTGGTTTTGTCGAGTGCTTGCTGTAAGTATACTACTGCTTGGTTCTGTGATTCACTTGATTTTAGTACTACGGTATCATCAGCAAAAGTTCCGATGAAGGTTGTTTTCGTTGTCGGCATATCAGAAGTGTAAAGTAAATATAGGATGGGTCCTAATACGCTACCCTGGGGCACCCCTGCTATGGCTGGGTAAAAGTTGGACTATGTTTGTTCATGTGATACTCTAAATATTTGTTTGGAGAATTACGACTCGAGCAATTGTCAATAATTTATATTAATATCTATTAATATCTTGTAGATAAGACCCTCATGCCACACTCTATCGAAAGCCTGTGATACATCTAGAAATACGGCAGGGCAAATAAATCGGCCATTTGTGATGTTTGATGGGGATCTATAGACTGGTTTAGGATCAATCCTATAGATTGTATGTCGTGTGGTTGAAATACTGATACTAGATGTTGTGCAAACAGTTCTGCTTTTTCTTCGTTACGTCGAACCTGTTTTCCATTTATGTTTCTTATAGGTGGCGCTTGGATTATTGACCTCTTGTATCTTTTAGTAGCTTTCGAACGAAAATAATTTTTGTCAGCTTCAGGATCCACTCCTTTCAAATAATGTTCAGTACAAGCTTCTTTATGTTCTTTAATTAATCGGTTACTAGTTTAATTAACTTATAGTTTAACGACGGTTATAGTTGAATTAACTTTATTACTTACCCGATTAAATTCTCTTTTGTCAATAATGTTTCAGGTTCTATGCCATATGCGTCATTTCTTACGCCTTTCTTTTATCAGTCCTCAAATCGCCAAGGGTAGTTGATCTCTTGTACGACTTTCTCACCTAATACGGCTGCAGTATCTTTAGCTGCTTCACGCATGGAGTTAATAAAATATTGAGTTTGTAATTCAAGTTCTTGTTTAGTTTTAAGACTAACTTTTAACTCGATTAGATTGTCCAGTTTCTCTCTAAATAATTCCCAATCACTAAATTTATTAGTAAAGTTAAGTTTGGTTTCCTATTTTATAGCTAATATTAGTCTAACATTAGTTATTAACTATTATTAGTCACTAACATTAATGTACTCAGCGTCATTAAGAGTTAAGACCAGTGTGTGATCGGAAGTGAGGTAGTGAATTCCTTCGACTTCAATGTAATTTGAGGCTATTCCTTTCGAGATATAAAAGTCAATCACATGAGGAACTCTGTTGATGTCTGTAGGCCAATAGGTATTTTTTTATGATTTAATGTAATTTTTAAAGTTTTTATGCCTATAATGGGAGTTGTTTTTCTGAATTCTCCCTTAGCTTCCATAAGGCTTTTGCTTAATAAATTCTAAAACCTAAAAAACTTTCTCATTGTCAAACACAAATTTGCTGTGTGGTCGTGAAAATACGGTAAGCTCCTCCGAAACACCTCTTTATGGCTTTCTTAAATTGTTGGAAATAATGACCTGGAAACACATGAAATCAACTCACGCTGGCTAGCATTTTCTACTTCGGAATGTACTCGTATACATCAATGGTGAACAAATAATTTGAGAAGTTAACAACATTCCCACATTGAAGTGAATAAATAAAATCAAAATCTTTATTAAGCAAGGAAAGGCACATATGGAAAAATTGTCACCAGCACCACACACAACGAGCCGCACCAAAAAATAAATTTGTTTGGTTCGTTTTTCTTTTTTTGATGTTTTAGTATTTTTTACTGACAGTACATTTTTCTTGGTGTCATAAAAGCACTATAAAATAAATAATCTCAGCATCATAGTAGCGATTTAAAATGCATTTATCTAAAAACTGTTTTTTGTTTTTATTTTAGTTTTTCAAATGTAATGGTGTATTGTGATTGTTCCGTATCTTGGTCTATTTTCAGTACTCTCGAATTAATACACAATCGTAGAAAATTCTTCCATTTGCGTCAATCCGTGTGACAACAACTATGATAATCGACACTTACTTATACACAATGATGGGAAGTTCCACCCCATACTTTTCTTTCCGTGAACGCTGCATCGCGAATAAATTTGAATATTTGACTTATAGATGAAAACAATATGTAAGAATCACAACAATCAGTTTCGAACAGATGAGATTATTGATTTGAAAAAATCAGTCTTCTCATCAGGTTGCGACGACTGATGTTGTATATTTACATTGGAATATTGTCTATATATATAAAACAATACCATGTAGTTATACTACCAGCGAATTACTGCGTAGCGTACGAAATTCGATTCTTTCACATTTTCTATCTATATTCTATTTATAAGTCAAAAATTCAATTAAACAGTGGCACTTAATGCATGTTTGGTGGCCTTTGTTACCTCAAATGGTTTAAAAGAAAAATGATATTTCAGATCCACTAACAGAAATAGTAAAGATTGCTTCTACTTTTGGTACCAAAGGATTTGCAGATAAACACGTAGAAGATATAGAAGAACTTACTTCAGGAACAGAGTTTAAATGATGAAGAATTGGCAGAATTAATTGATTAGTCTACCTTCAATCCATTTGTGGAGGAAAACACTTATAACAAATTCGTTTAAAACTTCAATTATTATTTAAAAAAGGACTAGATTTGGCTAATGCTAATTAATCTAAAATGACCTTTCAACCATACGCAATGAAAAATTTAAAAGAGAATTTCAAAATTGCTTGACTCCATATAAAGAGGTTTTGGAAGAACTACAAAATAAAACTACATTTGAAAACCAAGAAGAAAATTTGTAAAGTGAGGAGAATTTTCGACCAATTAGAAAAAAAAAATTTATACTGCTAATATTTGACAGTGATGTTGAATAATACATAACGCAATATAATATCATTTTAATTTTTTGTTGGAAATACTTTTTTCTAATTTAGTAGTCTAGTTTTACATAATTCATGAAATTAAAATTATGAATTATGCAATAAATTTAGATTAAAATATCTAAATAAATTATATAATCTTTGTCATTTGATAAAATTCATTCATGAACCCAATTAATCTTAACCTGATAATATATTTTGAGAATGCTTTTTTATATTGGTTTATTTGTGTACAATTTATTTATTTTATATATTATTTCTCAGTTTCTTATAACGCGTTTTCCATATAACGCGACAGTGGTTTGGTTTCCATATAACGCGATGTAAGTTAATATGATTTGACTTATTTCTATGTTTCTCATAACGCTATTTCCCTAAAATGCATTTAATAACGATCGTGTTTCTTATAACACGGTTTCCATATGATGCGGTACGAATTAGTCGCGCTATAGGAGAGTTGACTGTAACTTCTTAGATAAATCTGTTCTCTTGTCTTTGAAAGATCCCACACCTTCAATTAATAACAAAGAAGTTGTATATAAAGTTACTTGTACTTGTAACAAAATATGTTTTGGCTAGACTGAACAACTTTTATGCTCTTGTTTTTTGCCAACACAAAAAGAACGCAATACTACTAAATAAAATTGTAGTTGTCCAAAATATTACAAACCCGAGTAGTTGCTCTACTCATCTCCAAGATCCATGAATCAAACCATTCGCCGTTTATGGAAAATATAGAAGTTGTAGAGCAAAAATCGAATTACCAAACACGACGAGTTTTAGAAATCATGCACATAAAACGAAGTCGACTAACTTAAGATTGTTTAACCCTTTGAGTGCCAAGGAGCAGATCGCGCTTTGTTAACAAAATTGTTTAGTCTGGCCAATACAAATTTTTCTACAAGTACAATTAACTTTATATACAACTCCTTTTCTTATTAATTGAGGGTATGGATGAGAAATCAGTATACGGATTTTGTCTCGAAACGTGTGAAACGAAATGAGTGTAACCGGAAAGATATAGTAGCATTTGTGTTTATGTTAGTTTCATGCGTATGATTGTTTTATTGCATATGCAAGCCACGTGTCATTCTTTTTTTGTTTATTCATATTAACCCTTTGAGTGCCAACATGATTTCGGCTAGTGTATTGATTAGCACGATCGCGCTTTTTGGCACTAAACGAGTTAACCATTGTAAACGCCATATTTTTGTGTTGTTTATGTATTTTCAATTTTTTTTATAGTTAACATTTTATTTTTAAAATTTATGAAATTTATTTATAAAATTTTATTAATACATATAACATAAAAATAATTTATGATAAAAAAATTAAATATAAAATATATTGAATGTTAAATAATGACGCTCCACAGCTCGAGAACAGACGTAATGTGCTGAGAAAAGGAAATAAGCACAATAACCATTAAACCGGTTCGCCCGGATCTCGTTATTTTGGTACTGTTCATCATACAAATGACACATACACGAACAAAAGAAAAATATAAATACAAAGGCATAATTGTGTATTATACACTGTGTATGTATTCAATTTTTCAAAGCTTCACTCAAATGTTATTAGCTTTTCCCACAACTTTTAAATTAAATTTTTTAGGCAAGAACTGATTTCTTCATGTAAATCTTTTACATATGGAATTCCAATAGAACTAATATTGACCGCGTCTGGTTGTGGAACAATTTCGGCAAATTAATTATCTATTTAAATTTTTACATAATGTTGAATCAATAATTGGTCTAATAAATGAATTTGGATAACCGTTTTCCAAAAGGGTATTTTTTAGTAACTGAAAGTTGTCTTTATGAAAAATTGGGTCCGATAAAAGAATAATCTTGTAACATAATAATTTCACTGCATTATGTTTATTAGAAATTGGAAGATGGGAACTAAAATTACGATATCTACAAGACCATGTAGTTTTATGAAGCCAATCAGTCGAAATTGAACCATCAAGATTATTAATTAACTGCAAATCTAGAAATGCTAATTTATTGTTACATTCTAATTCGATAGTAAATTGGATATTAATATTAAATCAGTTTAAGACCCAAAAAAAATTATCAATTTTATCAAAATAGGAACCGCTGTTACGTATCGAAAAAAGAAAATAGGCTTAAAATCAAAAGAAGATAGAACACTTGATTCAATAAACTCCTTTTCAACCGCGGGATTAATGGGTGAGCCCATCGGTGATCTAAAAGGCTGTTTATATATTTTATTGTTGAATGAGAATTTAAAATTTTAAATGATGTTTCGTATACAAAAAATTGTATTAAATTCATTTCTAATTATTTTTATAATAATTATATCATATTCTAACATCTAGGCCACCGTCTCGTTAAATTATCGAAACGAAATCATTAAAAACTTTTTTAAAACCATATTATAAATAATATTTTGTTTTTTTTACGAAATTTAAAGATAAAGAAACAAACATTTTAACAATAATTTTCCTTGTTTAGCCAATTTATTGAGGATATAGTCGTTCAATTGTCAAAAATTTAGCTAAAAGTTTAAAATAAAAATAACCTACCTGTTTCACACTGATTGAATAAATATTCTTGTCTCTTTCCGAATTTTTTTAAATTTATTTTACATTTGCAAAAGAAATGAGCCTTAAGAGCTTTCTTTACTAAATTAAATTTGTTGTTGAACCTAACCTAAAAATTAAATCTCAATATGTCTATTTAGCTATACATTTTTGCTTTACTAGTGTCGAACCTACCTAAAAATACTTCGTATTTTAATACCAAAAAATCTCTGGCCGCTTATCGATAATTTTCTGTGTTAGTTTTTAGATTTTTTTTTTGGAAATTATGGGTAATCTATTTTTATTTAAATGTTTTCTAAAATACAAAATTAAAATATTTAAAAACAAACAAAACTGGGTACGAGATTGTGGATTTAATATTACTATTGTGCAAAGAAAATTGAGTCTTGTTATGGTATATTCCTATCGAGCTTGTACAATTTCTCAGTTGAGAGCTTGATTGATTGATTGATTGATTCTGAATGCACGACCAAGTTCTTACACAGGAGCTCCCGGGTGACGCCGGGCCCACCGTACACTCTTTTTTACATATAACAAAACCGAAGGATTGGATAGGTTAGTTAAATGGGACAGAATCGGCCCGGTTACAGACACCTAGGTATAGCCGATAGTTAGTAACACAAAGACAGCACAAAACTAATCTACTTGGGGAAGGATAAAGGTTTAATAGGTTAAATGGATAATGATGGTATTGGTCATCAACAATTGCTTCTTTAAATCAGCAACCTAAGAAAAAATGTTATTATTTCACATGTATCTGGAAATCACCTGGAAATGAATACTATATTAATACTTTTCGACTTCCTAAACAAAACTGATTGTTGAATCGGCCCGATTTCATACACCTAGCTAGAGACTATATAGCTAGTAACACAAAGACAATACAATTCTAAACTACACAATCAGCAATTAATTTTACAAAGAAAAATTATTTCACAAGCAATATGTATAATTCCTGAAAATAATACTAAATTAATATATTGCTGCTTACCTAAATAATATGAATATTTATAATTTATTATGGAAATATATAATTATTATGGAAATTGACCCGGTTTCAAACACCTTAGTAGTCAATAGTTAGTAAATTGTTAGTTGAAATGTAATGTAACACGGTTAGTACAAGACAACATAATTATTTAATATATTATGGTATAATATCTAGCAATCAGAATCCTAAAATTATATTAAAATATCTGCAATATAACTTATACTATTTCCAGTGGTCGTTTTAACTATAGGACTACTAATAAAAAATGGTAAATATTGAAGTATTAAATAATAAAATTAAAGCAGTTAAATGTAATGATTAGTATTAATTAATCCAACTCAATTCTCCTGACAAATATTAAATAAAATTAATTGAATTCAAACCACCAAACAATTAGTACAATATAATAGTACTCGTCGCTGCCGTCATCTGAAAATCCAACTCAAATCTAAATATAAAAACTAAAAAGAATCAAAATTATAATTTCAGGAACTTCAACTCTTCTAAATACTAAACAAAGTAAAACAATCACTTTGGACGGCAGTCCAAACGAGTGACGAAAGCACCTACTGTGCTGGAAGTCGAACGAAGTATATTATACAGCAAGTTTCGAACTTTTTCACTTTGAGGCCGCCAGGATCATGTTATATACCAATAGAAAGGTCTTGAAAAATAGACCTAAATAATGTATAAAAGCATGAATTTCTACCAACATTGAGTGGAGATATGACCTTCTGAAAATTGCGTAAAAAAATCAGTTTTTCGCGTATAACTGCCCCAAAAAATGCCAAAATTATTTTCTAACTGGCAAATTATGATTGTAGACGTCAATACCAATTCAACGACACCTCAAACGTCCAAAACGGATGATTTTGACCAAAGTTATGACAATTTTAAATTTTTCTATGACGTCACCAAATAATCTTGCTTTGGTATATATGTTTGTTTGTCCGTACCTCTTTTATTTGATCTCATATTTTCAGGGGTTGTAGTACTTAAAAAACTAAGCAATTTTTGTTCTACAACTTTTTGATTTGGCCGCCATGTTGGCCGCGGCCGGCCTCTGAACGGCCATTTTTGGCCATTTTGCCACGTCCACAGTGCTGAATCTATTCGACATACCCTGGACATATGCATATCGTTGGAAAGGTATTGACGCCAGCTATCAAATAGCAAATAAAAGAATTCAAAAAATTAGGTTGGAGGGTCATTTTGGCCAAAAAACTGAAAAATGCGAAATCGGCCGGCCATATTAGGCCGAATTGCTAAAAAATGAGCCCAAGACTTTTAGTTCATATTTTCAGGATTATTAGCCACAAATCTCACCTACAATATGACATCAACCGTTTGTCCCAGAAAACTCGTATATTTTAGATATTGACCTCCATAACTTAAAAGCCACCCTAATTTTTTTGCAAAATTTTATTTTTTGGCTCAAATGCTCCCTAATATCGGTCCGTTGCGGTTCATAATGATAGTGAATCAACGTATTATACTGAAACAAATATAAATACATCATATTATTATCATTGCTAAGAGAATTTTTACCAGTGACTCTTTTTTCATAACAAAAAAAATGAAAAAACTGACAAATTGATGTCATCGAAAAAATCACCAAAAACATTGAACATTTGAGTCTCCTTGCATAAAATCGATATTTTTGTATCATTATGCTGATTTCTTTGAAAAATAGATCTAATCTCTCCTCCCATCGCATGAAGATGGAATATCAGCGAAAGGCTAGCTACCATTAACTTTTATTTCCAACTAACACACTAAAATATGTATATTTTATAGAATTGTTTAAGGAGTCAAAAATGAATGGTAGCCGCATGCAGTTAGTGATAGTGACAAAACAGCAAGAAACATGCAAAAAAAATTGTTGAATTACTCAATCGAATTTCGACCAAAAACACATGCATCTGGTCTAAATTTTTACTACTCTGTAACATACACTAAAAACTAGACTACAAATGTTCAGCCGATAGCCTACGAGAACCGGGTGTGTAATAAGATCACACCCGGCATGACCTGTTTGTGGCATGTGGTAAAGAATTCTGAAATAAAATCTACCAAAAGACTACAAAATGAAGATTGAAAAATTGCATGCAAAATAAAGAAATAGAATCGTCTTCCACACACTAGTACACCAGAACGTAGGTTATCGTGCTGGACATAATAAAAAAAAACTACCTACCTACCTGAACCTGATGAGACCTGACCCTACTTTTCAACGTAAAAAAGAAAAAATATAAGTCTTTACTATTTCGAGGCCAGGAGCATATACTTTCCAAACATAAATCGTATTGAACCATTCTTCAATAGAAACAATTTTGTTTTATTGTTTTCCATTTTTTATTGAAACAGTTTCGTTCTATTGTTTTACGTGCCATTGTGCCTCATACACAGACGCAGACCACTGGAGTGACGAATATCGAGAGAAGAAGAACGAATCATTCCCACTCCGTAACACACAGCCGGCAGCTGTGTGAGAGTAAGCGTAATTCGTTTTTCGCGAAACGAACAACAATTAAGCTCTGAACAAAGTCTGAAACGCAGATGCCAATATTCAACAAACAACAGAAGATTGTATTGTTACACTACAATCTTATGTTAATTTTTTTCTTTCGCACCACTACTTATTAAACTAGTGCGGACATACGATGTACACATATATTCTAATACAACTATCTATAGTGTAGTTTTTTCTGTATTTGTAGCATTAGCATGGCTTAGTTGTTCGTTTTGGTCATTTCAATGCCGCGCATCTGTGTATGAGGCACAAATACACGTAGCGGCCACTTGTGTGCTATCGTGTGTGTGTGAACTCAAAGTCGAAGTCAAAACGACTGACAACAATAAAACGAATCGCAATTCAATTCATTTTCAATTTGCCTTGCCAAAATCATTGATATCAAATAAAAAACCTCTTAACGAGGTAAATGTTCGAGCGACGAAAGCCGAATTCAATTCACAAAATTTCTGATATCAAATTTGTGCCGAAAAAAACAATTGTATTCGATTTGTCAACGATTTTTCGGAATGTTAGTGCATTCGGCGCGATTGTTTACATTTTTCTTTCTAGCTGTTAAAAACAACAACTTGTCAACGGTTTTTTGAATGTTAAACAACAACGCGCTGAATGCACTAACATTCCGAAAAATCGTTGACAAATCGAATACAATTGTTTTTTTCGGCACAAATTTGATATCAGAAATTTTGTGAATTGAATTCGGCTTTCGTCGCTCGAACATTTACCTCGTTAAGAGGTTTTTTATTTGATAAAGCATACATTTAGAATTATTAATAAGTAGCAAATGAATTTCAATTTTACCTAATAAAACCTGTTAAAATATAATTCAGTAATAATTAGTACAACTTTTAAATAAATTGTGATAAATATAAATAAACTTAGATCTCGGCATAATTAAGACTTAAACAAGAATTAAGTTCCCCAGCAAAACAAATTTTTGATTCGAACCATAATCAAAACCACTTGCAAAATACTATGAAGGCCTCCACCCAAAATCTTGATTAGTTTATTTAACCCTTTCGCGGACGCACAATTATTTAAAATGTTTGTTACAGGGTACAATGAAAACAGTAACGCTTCCCCTGGGACACGAAAAACCACATTCAATATTAATCATAATATGAAAACAACGTCTGTTATTACCGCCGCGTTTTATTTTGTTTGTATCGGCATATATTGACGTGTCCTACGGTAGGTCAATTGAAACGTAGGTATTTGCCGACGTGTCGGCAAAAGGGTTAACTAATGTTAAAGTAGACCTGATATGAAATTTAACCTGAACCAGAAAATAAATTGGTGAAGTTAAATAATTAAAGTAGAGTTACTAAACAAACTTATAAATACAATACTAAAGTTGTGTCTTAGTGTCCTTTCCAAACACCGACCCATCCGCTCACACCGACTTATTCAAATAAGTCTGCTATCGAGGTGGATTATTTTCTATCTCGTTCTTCCAGGCAGAAAACTTATTTGGTCATATAAATATTATAATGAGTTCTGTCGCACTAAAATAATACAGGAACGACCATTTTATTTAAATTTATTTCGCTTTAAAATAAAAAACTTTTAAATTTGTTTCGTTTTGTGGTTGTCAAAATAAGTCGGTAAAAGCAATCGGAACAGCTTGACCGACTTATTCAAGAAGGAGTCAAATAGGTCAATAAGTCTGCAAAAAATCGGTGTTTAGAAAACACCCTTAATGCTTAATCAATTACTAAAAGCCGTGACAATTCGCTCTTAAATCTCAAGTTATTTTTTTTTTTTTTGAGTAAAGCCGCAAAATATTATCAATTATTATTTCGCTGTATTCGTCAAAAAATATAAATATAATATAAAAATAATAATAACAATAATAATAGCAACAAGAAACAAAAAGAGTAGCTGTACTTTGTTGAGAAACAAAGCATCTTGATCCAGCTGTTTCAGCACAATTAAGCTTTTTCAACTAATGCAAATCCGCACTATCTTCAACCAAAGCAAAATTTTAAAATGCTTTAGAATCTGCTTTAGCCATGGTGGTGTTGTTGTAATTGTCTCAACAAAATACAGCTAACTTCCCTCCTCCTGCCCGCCATCACAACCGTGCGGGCCACGAAAAAGAATCACGTCAAAAATCCATCTCTGCACGCACCCCGGACCAACACACACACTCGTGCACTCCACCCAAATCGCCCTCGTCCGAATAACAACAGTAAAATTACAACAACAACAGCAAAAACAATCAATATGCTATCAGAAACAAACAACCGACATGCTACACAACCCATATATCATCAAATTACAATGTTTTAAAATAATTAAACAGTTTGTAGACAACAAACATAAGATTTCGGTGTTTTTATCGTTTTCTTAAACAAATGGACAATAAACGCACTTCTATTTTAAATAAAAAGCTTATTTTAGATTGATTAGTTGAAGAATTTTTAATTATTTTCTGATTTTCAGTTAAAATCAAACATTTTTTACTTAAATAAATCATTTAACAATCTCGAAATGAACATCAACTTAGAAATTGAGGCCTTCTTCAATTTGTAGCCAAACCCATCAACTACATAAACCTGATAAGAACAGAGATATTGACACATCATTGTTTAACTAGCGGAAATCATAAAATAACATTGAAATCGAGATTTAATTTTAATTTATAATTTAAAGTACATAATCTATTTAAATAAATGAATTCTTAAGACCACGTATATTTTGAAAATTGAAAATCGAGAAACATAGCTATGATATCGTTAACAATCATTTGTGAGCTGAACCTCTTTATATACATACATACATATATACAGATATTCAGACGTGATAATTATTTCATAATAGTACAGGCAGATACATATGTCAACCCACTTTGGCACAAGTTAATTCCAATCTGGAATAGAATTAACTTGTGCTCAAAGTAACAACAAAAATAATACAGGAACGACCATTTTATTTAAATTTATTTCGCTTTAAAATAAAAAACTTTTAAATTTGTTTCGTTTTGTGGTTGTCAAAATAAGTCGGTAAAAGCAATCGGAACAGCTTGACCGACTTATTCAAGAAGGAGTCAAATAGGTCAATAAGTCTGCAAAAAATCGGTGTTTAGAAAACACCCTTAATGCTTAATCAATTACTAAAAGCCGTGACAATTCGCTCTTAAATCTCAAGTTATTTTTTTTTTTTTTGAGTAAAGCCGCAAAATATTATCAATTATTATTTCGCTGTATTCGTCAAAAAATATAAATATAATATAAAAATAATAATAACAATAATAATAGCAACAAGAAACAAAAAGAGTAGCTGTACTTTGTTGAGAAACAAAGCATCTTGATCCAGCTGTTTCAGCACAATTAAGCTTTTTCAACTAATGCAAATCCGCACTATCTTCAACCAAAGCAAAATTTTAAAATGCTTTAGAATCTGCTTTAGCCATGGTGGTGTTGTTGTAATTGTCTCAACAAAATACAGCTAACTTCCCTCCTCCTGCCCGCCATCACAACCGTGCGGGCCACGAAAAAGAATCACGTCAAAAATCCATCTCTGCACGCACCCCGGACCAACACACACACTCGTGCACTCCACCCAAATCGCCCTCGTCCGAATAACAACAGTAAAATTACAACAACAACAGCAAAAACAATCAATATGCTATCAGAAACAAACAACCGACATGCTACACAACCCATATATCATCAAATTACAATGTTTTAAAATAATTAAACAGTTTGTAGACAACAAACATAAGATTTCGGTGTTTTTATCGTTTTCTTAAACAAATGGACAATAAACGCACTTCTATTTTAAATAAAAAGCTTATTTTAGATTGATTAGTTGAAGAATTTTTAATTATTTTCTGATTTTCAGTTAAAATCAAACATTTTTTACTTAAATAAATCATTTAACAATCTCGAAATGAACATCAACTTAGAAATTGAGGCCTTCTTCAATTTGTAGCCAAACCCATCAACTACATAAACCTGATAAGAACAGAGATATTGACACATCATTGTTTAACTAGCGGAAATCATAAAATAACATTGAAATCGAGATTTAATTTTAATTTATAATTTAAAGTACATAATCTATTTAAATAAATGAATTCTTAAGACCACGTATATTTTGAAAATTGAAAATCGAGAAACATAGCTATGATATCGTTAACAATCATTTGTGAGCTGAACCTCTTTATATACATACATACATATATACAGATATTCAGACGTGATAATTATTTCATAATAGTACAGGCAGATACATATGTCAACCCACTTTGGCACAAGTTAATTCCAATCTGGAATAGAATTAACTTGTGCTCAAAGTAACAACCAAAGATGTTTTTTACTTCATTTCTACTAGTTGCTAACAATTACATTTTGAATTTGAAAACAACATAAAAATGCAACGAAATACTTATATTCAATTAAATAGTAATGTGCTAGAACATTATTGAATAATATTACAAATCGTAACTAATTTTTAGAAAAATGCGATGTCAAAATAACAAAAATCTCTTATATTTTTATTGCCAACATTTAAAAATAAAAGTATTCAATAAAACTGCCTTGGTGGTGAATAATCTTCAAAACTACAGGTAGAATAGAATAATTCTATACCAGCAGAAAAGTTGGTTTAAAATAATTCCAATTTGGACTTACATACATGGGATTGTTGTTGTAAATTTTCCAAAGCAAGACGGCAATAATATTTTGTTAGTAAACATGTTTTAACAATTTTATAGCTTTATGTTATATACTCATAATTATTCTATCCCTATTTTGTCGTCGGCTTGAAAATATATCTCGACGGATTATTTTGACAAATATGTCGATCATAAAATGTAACATAAAGGGTAAACCATAAAAAAAGTGTTTAGTTAAACCATAGATAAACAATTAAAAAGATGTGGATCTTTCCTACAACCGCGATGTATAAAATTATTAATTTACATACCCTGTTATTATAGGGGTTTTGGAATTTATGTTAGCAGAGATAAGATAGTTTAGCTATTTAATATATAACTCTCTTTCATACCAAAGTAAAATTTCATAAACAATATTTTATATGTTAAATGTTCGTTTGTGTACGACACAAACGAAAAAGAAAACGTATGCTACCCGTTTATTATTATCGATCGTTTGAAAGATCTGTTTCTTTTACGTACATAGGTATTTATATTAAATATAAATATGTACGTAAGAGAAAGAGTATTATGTATATACATAATTACATACTTGTATATATAATATATTGTGAGTTTGCATATACGATCGAATATTCGTTCTCATTTAGATTTATTAAAATTAAATACTCGAAGATGACAAGAAAAGGAAAAGGATCGCTTATTTGTGTATTTGTATGTAGCGTCTGTGCGGCTAAAATTGAATATATATATATATATATATATATATATATATATATATATATATATATATATATATATATATATATACATATTATATTGTGGTGTGCAAAATGGAATGTAAGTAAAAATTTGAGACAAAATATTTGGAGGTTTATGTATGATACGAAAATAATGGTAAAATTATCAATCGAAAGGAAAGGTTGTTTTCTAATGGTCGCAGTGAATAAGCATGTACATATTATACATATAGATATTTGTGTTTACTTTACATTATGTATATACCAACTATCTATACTGATTTTACCAAATTAATAAATTAATTACATACTTTTTCTACGTGTACTATACGGATGATTGTGATTTTAATTTAAGAATATTAAAATAACAAAACTCGTAATTATTTTGTTTGGATAAAATGAATGAAATCAGGTCACACTGGAAAGATTGCATTGGGGAATGTATTATGTATTTAGATTTGTTTCTAAAAAATGATCCAGCATGCAATTGTTTATTAGCATTTTTCCTTTTCATATTATCTGAAGCATGGTAGTAATAAATTTGTTATGACTAGCTTTTTCACATCTTTCAAGATGTTGAAAATTACAGCTCGATATTGATTTTAACCAAATTTGCCGTAAACTTTCTCATGCAGTTTCATTTTTGAACTGCTAACCCTAGTTGTGATATATATATATATATATATATATATATATATATATATATATATATATATATATATATATATATATATATATATATATATATATATATATATATATATATATATATATATATATATATATATATATATATATATATATATATATATATATATATATATATATATATATATATATATATATATATATATATATATATATATATATATATATATATATATATATATATATATATATATATATATATATATATATATATATATATATATATATATATATATATATATATATATATATATATATATATATATATATATATATATATATATATATATATATATATATATATATATATATATATATATATATATATATATATATATATATATATATATATATATATATATATATATATATATGGGGGGTAAGGGGCATCGGTCTAGAAGGTCAATACACCAGCCCAAATGTCAACCTCACCTGCACGTGGTGCTCCCTGCTAATTAACCAACGAGGCTCTGGCGACCGAGTAACGGCGGGATAACCGAACACCGAGAACCTAGTAAATGATGTTCTCTCCACTGACCCACTGCCAATTTCACTGGTTAGATTGGTAGCTGCTTCAATAACCAGTCATTATAATGCAATGAGTTTTCAACAAAAAGGAATTTTTACCCCAGGTGGTACACCAACTGCTCAGTTGGCTAATCCACCCTCTAACGAGGCCGGCTCAAAGGATTCTGGGGTGAGCCAACCATTGCTATTCCCATTCGATCGAAGTTCAAAATTAGCTAGGTCACCACCTAGACAAATAGAGTTCGCAACTCAGCAGGAAATCGAAAATGCTGAACTACGCAGAAGACTGAGTGAAATAGAAAAAGTCGCATCGCAACTTAGCAATGAAATCGCTAAGTTAAAGAAAGAAAACGAGGAGCTAAAGAAGCCCAATCTGATAGAGGTTGTGGAAACTCCTCTTACTTGTTATAACGAAACCAGTACCCTTGCCCGTACTGACGCTGAGTTCCACACAGATGAGGAGGAACTTGCAAGAGAAACTGATTGGATACACAAACAGAAGAAAAGACTAAGGAAAAAACGAAGAGCAGAATTCTCGCCAGAAGTTGAGGAGCTCTCGCAAGCAAAAGTTAATGAAACTGTCAATCCAGTGCCTGTACTCCAACATCACCAGCGACAAGAACAACGAAAGGTTGCAATGAAGACCAAAGCACCACCGCCAATTAATGTGGTAGGCATTACTGAGTTTGCGAATATCCAAGCTCTAATGAAATCAGTGTCCACAAACGACTATAGAGTAGTTGCACTAAACAATAATGTTTGGAAGATAAACACAAGAGATCCCGATGCATACAGAGCTTTAGCCACAAAGCTCACTGAAGAAGGTAAAGAGTGGTATACATATGAAGACAAAAATAACCGAAACATCAAGGTTATGGCCAGAGGTCTACATCCCACCTGCAGGAAGGAGGATATAATAGAAGATCTCAAAATGAAAGAACTGCAAATTGTAGACGCAGTCAATATCCTTAAACGAGAGAAAGTTGAAAATAGTCAAGGAACCAAGATCGTTAAAAGAGGGCTCCCGCTATTCATGCTCACATTCAACAAAAGCGAAAAAATTGAAAATATATTTAATATCAAAGCAATACTTAATATGAGGGTTAAAATAGAACCACTGAAAAAGAACACGAGATTAATACCTCAATGCAAGAAATGTCAAGCTTATAACCACACCCAAAGATATTGCGGGAGAGATGTTAGGTGTGTAAAATGTGCCGGCAGACACAACGCGAAAGACTGTTCTCTTAGTCGAACCGAACCTGCAAGGTGTATAAACTGTAAAGGACAACACCCAGCCAACTATAGAGGATGCGAAGTAGCGGTACAACTGCAAAGGTTAAGAAATAAAACACGCCAATCGACTCAAAACAGTAATGTTAGAAGAGAAAGGATTCCAACTACAACTAGAGCGCCGACTCAACCAGAGCCCATAGGGCCAGAGAGGAGATCCTACTCTCAGATAACACAACAAAATACTATTGAAGAAAATCCACTAGAAAGGATATTTCGAAGTATAGAAACGATAAACGCACGCCTAGCAAAACAAGAACGTGGTCTAGAAGCTATATATAAGCGGCTGGATAGACAAGAAGCTACCAATGAGCTTACATCAATGCTATACTAATCAAATGAATAGATCATTTAGAATTGTTATTTGGAACGCGAATGGATTACCACAGCATGTTCCAGAACTAGAAATTTTTCTAAACTTAGAAAAAATAGATATATGTCTTGTCTCGGAAACTCATTTAACAGAAACTTCATTTATTAAAATACGTAACTATCAATGCTACCATGCTATTCATCCAGGAGGAAACGCTAGAGGCGGGTCTACCGTAATTGTTAAAAATAATATTAAACATTACGAAGTGCCCGGCATTGAGGAAGAAATTATGCAGGTTAAAACCATAATAGTTGAATCAATATATAATAGGGAACTCAGTATCTCCTCTATTTACTGTCCCCCACGCCATCAATTAAAAAAAGAAGACTACAGTCGACTTTTTAAATCACTAGGATCAAATTTTATCATAGGCGGTGATTTTAATGCAAAGAACACCTATTGGGGATCTAGACTTACAACCTCTAAAGGGAAAGAGTTATTTAATGCAGCTCGCGAGAACAACTGTGAATTCCTCTCTGGCGATAAACCAACATATTGGCCTGCTGACATACATAAAATTCCAGATCTTCTTGACTTCTTTGTAACAAAAGGAGTTTTAGAGGACTACACATGCATTGAAAATAGTGAAGGACTATCATCTGACCACTCACCTGTGATCATGACACTGAGTACAATGATAATAAAAAAAGATAATTCACCTAAGTTAACAAACAATAAAACCAATTGGGATCTATTTAAGAAATTAGTAGAAGATCGAACAAATCTCGGCGAACCAATTAGAACGAAGGTGCAGTTGGAAGATCAACTAGAAATATTTAATAACATCATCCAACAAGCGGCTTGGGAAAGTTCACCGATTTCTCATACCAACGCTATAACGAAACATAACTATCCTCTTGAAGTCAGAGAGCTACTTAGGGAGAAACGGAAAGCTCGCAAAATCTGGCAGCACTCTCGTGCACCGCAACACAAAACTATTCTAAATTTTTTGTGCAACAAATTAAAACAACTAATAAAAGAAATAAAGAACGAAAGCATAACTAAGCGACTACGAGGTCTTTCTGAATTAAAGGATGACGATTACTCGCTTTGGAAAGCAACGAAGGGACTAAAAAGATCCAAAATGCATGTGCCGCCTATCAAATGCGATGACGGTTCATGGGCTAAAAGTGACAAACAGAAAGTCTCTCTATTTGCTGCTTATTTAGAAGAGACTTTTCAACCGTTGCCGAGGCAAACAGCAAATGAAAATACAACAGTCGTAAACAAAGCAGATGATCTTGACATAAGGCTTGTGACTTTATTGGAGCTTAAAACTGAAATCAATAGTAACTTAAGTATCAGAAAAGCTCCAGGTTATGATTTAATAACTGGGCAAATTGTGAAAGCCATTCCCGAGAAAGGTTTGCGTAAATTAAATCAAATAATTAATGCAGCTTTCAGATTGAAATATGTTCCACGACAATGGAAGGTGGCCGAAGTAATAATGATTCCTAAACCAGGCAAACCAGGAAACGATAAAAAATCATATAGACCGATATCACTACTTCCAATCATATCAAAAATATTTGAAAAACTGTTGCTGAAAAGACTCAAACCTATAATAGAAGAGAGATGCCTAATTCCACCACACCAATTTGGGTTTAGAGAAAACCACTCTACAGTTGAACAAGTTCACAGAATAACGGATGTCATTGAGGATGCACTCGAGAATAAGAAAATATGCTCCAGTATTTTCTTAGATGTAGCTCAAGCTTTCGACAAAATTTGGCACCAAGGGCTTGAATTTAAACTGCATCGAGACCTGCCTAAGCAATTTTATCAAATTCTTAAATCGTACATAGCTGATCGACACTTTAGAGTCAAATTTGAAAATGAGTACTCTGAAATAAAAAGAATATCAGCAGGTATACCACAAGGTAGCGTACTTGGACCTATTCTGTTTATTCTTTACACGAGAGACTTACCGAATATTGAAGGTACCACAGTAGCAACATTTGCAGACGATACAGCTATTCTAGCAGTTGGAAAAGATATTTCGGAAGCAACAAGCAAACTTCAAAGTGCAGTTAACACGGTGAGCAACTGGACTAAAAAATGGCGCATCTCATTAAATGAAGCCAAATCAGTACACGTCAACTTTACAAATCAAAATGTAAACTGTATTCCCGTGGCTCTCAACTCAAACCAAATTCCATATGCAAATACAGCTAAATACCTTGGCATGACCCTCGATGCTAAGCTAAGATGGAAAGAACACATCAAGAAGAAAAAAGAAGAGTTAAACATCAAATATAGAAAAATGTACTGGCTCATGGGTAGAAACTCTGAGCTCTCAATACACAACAAATTGCTTCTATACAGGCAAATGCTAAAACCAGTATGGACCTATGGTATCCAGCTTTGGGGTTGTGCCAAGAAAACCAATGTACAAATGATACAATGCTTCCAAAATAAAGTGCTACGAGGGATTGTGAACGCCCCATGGTACATTAGGAATGACAACATCCATAGAGACCTGAAGATGGAATACGTCACCGATGAAATAAAGAATCATGCAAGGAAACACGTACAGCGCTTATCTCTACACGAAAATGCAGATATCCGTCGTATGTTGGACACCACTAACGGCGTGAGGAGACTCCAAAGGCAGAAACCTCTGGAGCTGGGCAGTTTGGTTTAGAAGAAAGTATTATAAAATGAGTAACCAATAGGTTACTCATCTTAACCCGAGAACTTAATTTAAGAAAGATAAATTACTAGATGATCTCTGAATCAGTTGTAATATTGTATAAATAAATAAATAAATTTATTAAATAAAAAAAAAAAAAAAAAAAAAAAAAAAAAAAAAAAAAAAAAAAATATATATATATATATATATATATATATATATATATATATATATATATATATATATATATATATATATATATATATATATATATATATATATATATATATATATATATATATATATATATATATATATATATATATATATATATATATATATATATATATATATATATATATATATATATATATATATATATATATATATATATATATATATATATATATATATATATATATATATATATATATATATATATATATATATATATATATATATATATATATATATATATATATATATATATATATATATATATATATATATATATATATATATATATATAATATTGCGAATAGAACACATCGCATCAATTATAAAACCCTCCGACGAGGCCCAACCATTTTTATTGGAATAATAATGCATAAAAATTAAGTTAGGACTGTGTGTTTGTAATTTTTGTGACGTGTGAGCAATTCCATTCACAACATTATATGAAGAATATACGATATGCAAATATAAAATCCATAGACGAGCCTAACCATTTCAATTGGAATAGCACATACCAATTTAGTAAGGCCTAAGTGTCCTCTATCCATACTTACTAGTGGGCATGCCTATACATATCTTAAGTTTAAGTTAAGTGGTATATCAGTCCAATCTTTGTCATGTATTCCACTAAATCATGCTAAATCGTACTAAATCGTACCAATTTAGAGAGGTCTGGGTGTCCTCT
Source organism: Nephrotoma flavescens (assembly GCA_932526605.1). Taxonomy (NCBI): domain Eukaryota; kingdom Metazoa; phylum Arthropoda; class Insecta; order Diptera; family Tipulidae; genus Nephrotoma; species Nephrotoma flavescens. The sequence continues at coordinate 143,191,485 of OW052220.1, forward strand.
ATCCATATACATACTAGGGCTTATGCCCAAGCGTCAGTGAGATTTATGTGAATTTGTATGACGTGTGAACAATTTCAGTCCCAATAATGTATGAATAATATACGATATCTAGGAAATCGAAAGACGAGCACAACCAGTTTTATTGGAACAATACATATAAATTTTGATAGGGATGAGTATTCTTTATTCATACTTACCCATGGTTATGCTCAACCGTCTCGGAGATTTATGTTAATTGGTATGACGTGCTTGAGCAATCCCATTCGCAATATTATATGAATAATTTACGAAAAGATCCATGCCAATTTAGATAGGTTTAAGTATCACCCGTTCATATCTACAACCTAGTGATTATGCTTAAACATCGCTGAAATTTTGGTTTATTGATAAGATTTGGTAAAACATATTCCTATTCATAGTTTAATTACTTTGTTAATAATTTAGAGCGCACTTTCGTAAATTATGTGGTTTATCTAAAAATCCGCCAGCCAAAAATTATCAGACTTTCGGTTAGGCATGGAAATAAATAAATATAGTGGGGTGGCTAAATAAATTGAATAATAATAAATAAATTGGTTTACATGTCAAAAGTCGAATTGCGTTTATATGGTGAGGCCAAATCGATCTTCTCTATTATCCGATATTGAGATATCTGTTTTTGAAATTTTCAAAGAAGTGGTCGTTTATGCTTCAGAAATGTGGGGTGGTTTTCATGGTAAAGAGTGGTTGGTGGCTGGAAAATGGTAGTGTACTAGTAATGTAAACTCGTGAATCGATTGATCACAACTAGGGTTAGCAGTTCAAAAATGAAACTGCATGTATACCCTGTACCATAATTCTATACACCACATCGAAGTATTAAGTTTACGGCAAATTTTGTTAAAATCAATACCGAGCTGTAATTTTCAACATCTTGAAAGATGTGAAAAAGCTAGTCATAACAAATTTATTACTACCATGCTTCAGATAATATGAAAAGGAAAAATGCTAATAAACAATTGCATGCTGGATCATTTTTTAGAAACAAATCTAAATACATAATACATTCCCCAATGCAATCTTTCCAGTGTGACCTGATTTCATTCATTTTATCCAAACAAAATAATTACGGGTTTTGTTATTTTAATATTCTTAAATTAAAATCCCAATCATCCGTATAGTACACGTAGAAAAAGTATGTAATTAATTTTTTAATTTGGTAAAACCAGTATAGATAGTTGGTATATACATAATGTAAAGTAAACACAAATATCTATATGTATAATATGTACATGCTTATTCACTGCGACCATTAGAAAACAACCTTTCCTTTCGATTGATAATTTTACCATTATTTTCGTATCATACATAAACATCCAAATATTTTTTCTCAAATTTTTACTTACATTTCATTTTGCACACCACAACATAATATGTATATATACATATATATTCAATTTTAGCCGCACAGACGCTACATACAAATACACAAATAAGCGATCCTTTTCCTTTTCTTGTCATCTTCGAGTATTTAATTTTAATAAATCTAAATGAGAACGAATATTCGATCGTATATGCAAACTCACAATATATTATATATACAAGTATGTAATTATGTATATTCATAATACTCTTTCTCTTACGTACATATTTATATTTATTATAAATACCTATGTACGTAAAAGAAACAGATCTTTCAAACGATCGATAATAATAAACGGGTAGCATACGTTTTCTTTTTCGTTTGTGTCGTACACAAACGAACATTTAACATATAAAATATTGTTTATGAAATTTTACTTTGGTATGAAAGAGAGTTATATATTAAATAGCTAAACTATCTTATCTCTGCTAACATAAATTCCAAAACCCCTATAATAACAGGGTATGTAAATTAATAATTTTTGTTTCATATACATCGCGGTTGTAGGAAAGATCCATATCTGTAATTGTTATCTGTGGTTAAACTATAATTATTGTAGATCTATTCAAACAATCAATCGAAAAATCGACAGATTCAATGTAAATTTCCGTTTTGCTGCTGCAGTGATCAACACGCACAAAAGGACGAAAATGAAACACGGGAATATTTCACCTCTTCATGATTGATTATCGTGAACACATCACATTATATATACATATGCATGCACACGCGCAGATCCACACAATCATACATAAATGGCTACAGTACATACAAATATATTACACACAAATATGATATGAAAAGTAAATAAAAAGTAAATAAAATATAAAAAGGAAACTTCTCTGATATTATTATGCATCCATATACATAGAGAGTGTATCGAAATATTACAACGGCATAGTGCACTACGCATAGAAATATATTCCGTTATAAATATTTTCACTCAGTTTTATGTATATAAACACATTTATTCAACAACACATCACTTTATCACTATTTTATATAATTTAACATCACATTTATTATTATTAATAATTTTATTTATTTAATATTAACACACAAAAAAAAATATTTAAATTAAATGGAGGAGCGACAACAAAACACGTCTGCTCCCTTTGAAATCCAAACTCCGACCCCGTACAATTTCTCAGTTGAGAGCTAATAAAAAAAAATATTAAATAAAATTTCGACTAAAGGAAATAACTAAGCACTAGTTTTCCAGAAAAGCTACCGAATACCAAAAAAGTTTAAAAGAAAATGTTCCCACAGATGCTTATCGAACCTGAACAACTTACCCTTACTTTAGTAAAGAACATTCTTAAAAGATTTAAAAAGGGGTTTTATAAAATGTTATGCTAGTATGTTGTGTCAAAACCAATAACAATTTAAAGCCATGAAGAAAGTCCGAAACGCAGATATAAATATACAAGAATCTACAGAAGATTGTGTTGGTTACACTAACTATGGGCTATTAAACGGTTTAAACTCTTTAAGTCAGCTGGCCCGGATGGGATTGTACCAGCAGAAACTCAGAGGTCTTGCTTCCCTGGCTGGAAGTTATCTTCAAAGGGTGGGTAAAATTAGAGTACATCCCGATGAAATGGAGGGAAGCATTAAGGTTGCTGTCGTGCGAACTGCTACCCGCTTGAAGATCGCTAGAGTGATCTTCAAGCGGGTAGCAGTTCGCACGACAGCAACCTTAAGGGCTTAAGACCAATATCTCTGTCATCTTTCCTGCTGAAAATCATGGAAAGGCTGCTGAAAATCATGGATATTTTCTGGTGAAAATCATGCACTGAAAAAAAAAATATTATTTTCCATATAGATATATTGTTTTATCTGCACCATTTGACCGATTTTGAAATAAATATAGAAGCATGTGTATTAAAATTAACCAAGTTCAATACAAAATATATCTCAAATAGCATAATCGCATATCTCGTGAATTTTATTGCAGTGAGGTATTCAAATTCTTACATTAGTAATATTTTTATCTTTTTTATAAGTGCATATTTATGCTATAGTCATAAAAAAGTCTTTTTTATGGTATAGTATTTGTTTTAGCTTTGAGGAGTATATACCGAGCTAAAAGAGATGTGTTTATATCTCTAAACGTTATAAAAAATTAGAAATATTTTTCGTTTTTACAGATATAAAATATTCTTGTCCCGAATAATACAGATATAAAATATTCTTGTCTCGTGGGCTATAATTTCTCTCAGTGTGGATATTTGGTCGAGAATTGTACCCAGGAGCTGGGCACAATCTCAACATGCGTACCATAAGAGTAAGTCCGTGGATACTTCATTACATACCTTGGTTCGGGGAACTGAGAAGTCACTGGATTTTCAAGAATTCTCGTTGGTGCCGTTTCTCGATATAGAGGGCGCTTTCAACAACGTAAAGGTGGAGGCAATTAGCGAAGGATTGCTTCCACTTAAGATCGAAAACCCAGTAACTAGGCTGATTGATCACTTGCTAGGAAGCAGAATGGTCATAGAGGGGATGGAGGAAGTTTCCGTCAGGAGACGGATCGTTCGGGGAACACCCCAGGGAGGTGTCCTTGCTCCTAATCAATCAATCAATAGACTACTACTGGAATAGGAGGGAGAAGGCATAAGTATGGTTGCTTATGCCGATGAAGTAGCGATAGCCGTCTCGGGTAAGCACCTGGGTTCAATCAGGGATGTGATGCTGAATACGCTATCAATCACTGCGGGTGAACCCATCTAAACCAGAGCTATTCCTTTTCACTAGGAAATATAAAATTCCTGCAATAGTTCCACCAAGCCTGAATGGTACTAGGCAGGTCCTTACTGAAAAGGCCAGATCCCTAGGGATTCTTCTGGAAAGTAGGCTCAGTTGAAAACCAAACACGATAGAAAGGGTGAAGAAGGCTACTGTGGTACTCTATTCTTGTAAAATCTTTCACAAATTATAAAACGCCATTGGAAGGGAATGGGGCTTGAAACCGGAGCTGATACACTGGCTTTACACAGCAGATGTAACGCCCATACTGCTGTATAGTGCGAGTGTATGGTGTCCAGCTCTGGAGAAACTATCATACAGGAACATGATGGTGAAGGTGCAGCAAGCAGCCTGTCTGCTCATTAGTGAGGCACTGAAAACGACCCCCACTAGTGCCTTAGAGGTCATGCTGTACCTTCTCCCGTTGGATAACCTCGGTAAGCAAATGGCGGTTAATACGGCCACCCGGCGGCCGGCTACCAGCGACTTTGGAGTGGGAGTGCACTCAACTATAGTCAATTCTGTGAGGCATGACCTGGCGAATTTGGACTATATAACCCCTGTTGTGCTTTGCCAAGCTTTTTAAGGTGATTCTCCCCTCAAGGGAGGATTGGAATAGTAAATGCTTTGTGGCAAAGAGAATATCCTTTTTCGCAAAGAGAAATGATATTTTGTTCCAACTTAGCTGATACTTTTCTCCTTTTTAAATTTTTTAATTAAAATACAACAATAATTCAAATTTTGAATAATACTTTAAAAAAGAGCAGGTTAAAGTTAAAACGCAATTTCACTTTATCAATAGTTGAGTAAATATAAAAACAAAAAAAAAATTAATGTGCTTAGACCACACTACTGAAGTAAAACTTCTAATCTTATATATTAATACGCTTAATTTTTAGTTTGTACACCCTTTTTAACCTATTTCCCGTGCGCGTATCTTAATGAAACATATATCAGGTGAAAGGTATTTTTTCATAGATGTGCAGAATATATGTTTTATTAAGGTACGAGAACGGGAAATAGGTGTAAAAGCCAAGAAACGTTTTTCCTATACTGTACCTCTTATAAATTAATCAGGACGCCAGAATGCCATGACAAAATATGTTTGTGTTGAACCGTCATTACACCGTGACAATACAGAACATAACAGAAAACATAAAATGATTCTACATACATACAAACATTTTGGTGTTCTGTCAGTGTAAAAAGACAATTTTGTCATGGCACTCTATCGTCATGACAAAATTTTGCGAGTGAAGATTGACCATAGTACTTACACAAACATAATATCTATGGAAAGTTTGGAATAATCATTTTCGTCCGATTTCAGGCAAAAGTCATTGGATCTCTTAATTTATGCGAAAAGGTTAAGCGGGAAGTTTCGTCCCGATATGCGGTTGATTTGTGTCCAAAGTATATTTCGTAACCGGATAATTTATTAAGCTCTTAATTTCATGCTTGAACTAGCGTGAAGTGTTTCTGCTTTTTGTGTGGTGGTTAATCGACTATCGACTATATAATCTACATAAGTACATTAGTTTAGTACGTCACAATTATTCATATACAAATGAAAATAACACACAAATACAGCGGTCCTTTTGTACATTTCTTATTAAATATTTAGATTATAAAGTTGCGCGCTACGGCAATTGTGTGCTTTTCCCTTTTGAGATTTTAATATTTAGCAATGGTGCTTTCGACAACATGTATGCGAGTGCAAATGAAGACCTGTCAGCAAAGGTCTTTTAAGTTGACGCTCCCGATGGGTGTGGCAAGACATTTGTATTGCAATCACTCATTGCATTTGCCAAGGGGCGTGGCTTGGAGTCCATTTGCTCCGTCTTCACTGGATTCGCCACGAGCTTGATGGAAGGTGGACGTACGCTACACAACATTTTCAAACTACCGGTTCCAATATTTTTCCAATATTTCCAACATTTTCAAACTGCCGGTTCATCAATGAAGCCAAACTTCTCTCACGCTACCAAGTTGAGAAGCGCGCGACTCATCATGATAAATGAGGCCAGCATCATGCCAGGGGTCGCGCTCATAATCAAAGACAGACGTGTAATCGATTTCGTGTATGGTGACATCAACACAACACTAGCCGAGGGCACCATCGAGGAGCACGCCACCCTTGCACCCAAGAATGATGATTGTGCGCTAATCAATCAGCAGGTGCTTGACCTCCTGCCCGGCGGACAAGAAGTCAAACTTAGTGTTGATAAAGTTGAGAGTGACGACATGAATGAGGAACTCCGCCTACATGTCGAGTTTCTCAACAAGATTGAAGGATCCAGACATCCGCCCAATGTTATCCCGCTAAAGGTAAACGCCATCGTTCTTTTGATGAGGAATTTAAACACTAGCAAGGGTCTTATCAATGGAACACGCATACGAGTCGCAAAAATAAACCGCTACACTCTGGAATGTGATCTGCTGACTGGCTTCGCAAAAGGCGAGCGCATTCTCATCCCACGCATGAAGCTCTCACCCTCGGAAGGCACCTTCTCATTTAAAATGTCTCGCCTCCAATTTACCGTCCAGCTCGCGTTCACCAAAACTATCAACAAGAGTTAGGGACAAAGCTTGAAGAAGGTAGAAGTGTACTTTCCGGCCCCCGTATTTGTGGCCTTTTCACGATGCCGCTCATTTGACAGACTCAAAGTGTTTATGGTTGAGACAAGCGATCAATCAGCTGATCGGGACGGGCGCATTACAACAAAGAATGTTGTTTTGTAGAGATTCTACGCATGTAAATTCATATTTTATTATCCTTTTGTACATTTCTTATTAAATATTTAATAGCGTATATGAATTTACTTTATTTTTGATAAAAGTGCACCAAATTTACATCTTAATAAATCTTCTTAATCATTTCTTAACCAAAAATTTAATAAAATGTAATCACGTGACTGATTATTCAGTCACAGGCCAGCTAGTATATTTTTAATATAATATAGAAAAATTATAATATTGAAAAAAAAATTGGTCACTCTGTGCGTTCTCGAGAGTCACATAGCCGTTTATGTCTGATGCCACAAGAAGTAACCTTGTAACTTGGTAACTTTTTCAAGGCCAACTAGTCGTAATAGATAATGTTTATGTATGTGTAACAAAATGGACAAAAAACTCATTTTTGAAATCTCTTCACATAGTAAAAATGGCCTTGAAATATTTTTTATTTCATTTATGTTTGTGTAATGTAGTTTCATCGAAAATTTGTTTAAGTCGTATTTAAACCTGTATCATAGGCAAACGGGGAAAGAAACGAAGAAAGAATCGGTTTCTGTCATACGTCGTGTGGAATGGAGGTGTAATATAGAAAAAAATTAAGTGTGCTTTAGACCACACTACTGAAGTAAAACTTCTAATATATATTTAATATTTATAATATAATATAGAAAAATTATAATATTGAAAAAGAAAATTGGTCACCCTGTGCGTTCTCGAGTGTCACCTAGCCATTTATGTCTGATGCCACAAGAGGAACCTTGTAACTTGGTAACTTTAACAAGGCCAACTAGTCGTAATAGATAATGTTTATGTATGTGTCACAAAATGGACAAATAAACCATTTTTGAAATATCTTCGCATAGTAAAAATGGCCTTGAAATATTTTTTATTTCATTTATGTATAACCACAGTACACAATGTGGTTTCATCGAAAATTTGTTTAAGTCGCATTAAAACCTGTATCATAGGCAAACGGGGAAAGAAACGAAGAAAGAATCGGTTTCTGTGATATCTGGTGTGAAATGGAGCTATAATATAGAAAATATACATATATATATAATATATCACACGGACGATTTTTTTTTGGTCAACCTGTGCGTTCTGGAAGGAGTACGTTAGTGAGTGACATAGATGTTATAATATAGAAAAAAACAATTTTTTGGTCACCCTGTGCGTTCTCGACTGAGTCAGTCAGTGACACAGAAGTCTATATTATGACTTTCCAATTTTTCCAGTTTTTCAATTTTCCAATTTACCAACTTTC
>OW052220.1:143199834-143340834 GCA_932526605.1 Nephrotoma flavescens
CAATTATTAAAATAAAATTCTATCAACTAATGTTCCACCTAGGGATTTATGAATTGTCATGGCACATCCTGATACTAAAGGAAAATGATTTCGTTTTGTGTTTATTGTTTCGTTCGCCTCGTTCGATTACATTTTTCGTAACGCATTTGCCAGCTTAGTCCCCAAGTCAAGCGTGCCTAAAGAAGTTTTACTTAAAAAAAACTGTATTTATTAAACGGGCCTATTTGTATTCATATGACCTAAACAATGAATTTTAATAGATCTTTTTAATTAATTAAATTATTGTTATTCTCTTAAGTAAATCTTCTGGGTAATACAAACTTGAAACCTCAAGTTATTTTTATTGTCTAATTTTTTTTTTTTTTTTTTTTTTTTTTATTTAATAAATTTATTTATTTATTTATACAATATTACAACTGATTCAGAGATCATCTAGTAATTTATCTTTCTTAAATTAAGTTCTCGGGTTAAGATGAGTAACCTATTGGTTACTCATTTTATAATACTTTCTTCTAAAACAAACTGCCCAGCTCCAGAGGTTTCTGCCTTTGGAGTCTCCTCACGCCGTTAGTGGTGTCCAACATACGACGGATATCTGCATTTTCGTGTAGAGATAAGCGCTGTACGTGTTTCCTTGCATGATTCTTTATTTCATCGGTGACGTATTCCATCTTCAAGTCTCTATGGATGTTGTCATTCCTAATGTACCATGGGGCGTTCACAATCCCTCGTAGCACTTTATTTTGGAAGCATTGTATCATTTGTACATTGGTTTTCTTGGCACAACCCCAAAGCTGGATACCATAGGTCCATACTGGTTTTAGCATTTGCCTGTATAGAAGCAATTTGTTGTGTATTGAGAGCTCAGAGTTTCTACCCATGAGCCAGTACATTTTTCTATATTTGATGTTTAACTCTTCTTTTTTCTTCTTGATGTGTTCTTTCCATCTTAGCTTAGCATCGAGGGTCATGCCAAGGTATTTAGCTGTATTTGCATATGGAATTTGGTTTGAGTTGAGAACCACGGGAATACAGTTTACATTTTGATTTGTAAAGTTGACGTGTACTGATTTGGCTTCATTTAATGAGATGCGCCATTTTTTAGTCCAGTTGCTCACCGTGTTAACTGCACTTTGAAGTTTGCTTGTTGCTTCCGAAATATCTTTTCCAACTGCTAGAATAGCTGTATCGTCTGCAAATGTTGCTACTGTGGTACCTTCAATATTCGGTAAGTCTCTCGTGTAAAGTTTATTGTCTAAATAATAAAATAATAACTATAGAAATTAAAAACTTAAAATGTTTTTATAATGTAAAAATTTTTGCTCGCCACTGTATATGTAGAAAACTTGATGAACGCATTACGTTCAATTTTATGCAGTATCGTTGTGACGTTTGGAATACGAATCTAATAAAATTTGCATAGCTGTTTCATCAAAAGTATAAAATTTACAATTCTAAACGGTATAATCTGTTAATTAGACAGATTATACCGTTTAGAATTGTAAATCAAATAAAATTTAAAGGAATATTTTAAATATCTTATTTACTGTAATTGTTTTGTATGACTTGTACGAGTATACTTACATAGTTTTTCAGTTTGTTGCTATATTACCCGCGGTCTCCACTACGCAAAATTGCTGATATTTACTATCATGCTAGTAATTTTGTTAATGTATGTGTGAGTATATTATACAATTTTTTTTACTAGCAGCAAATTATCAGGCTGATATTTTCTAAAAAATTATCATGATAATTATTACGAAATGTCATATTTTTCATTTTTTTAAATTTATTTTAGGGTGCACACGTTAAAATATTTAGAACATGGCGGTTTTTCTTTACTTTTTTATTTTTTCGAGTTTTTTTTTTTTGCTTTTTGCGGATAATGTCAGTTCTTTGATTTACGAATTTAGTTTGGGTTTATTTTATAGTGGAATAAACATATTTATTTTTACATTATTTTTTCGAAAAAATGTCGCAGACACTATTTACTACAGAAAATACGTTAAAGCTAATTCATTTGTATAGAGTAAATGAATGTTTATATAAAATAATAAGTTAAAGTTTATAGACGTTCTAATTCTAAAAATTTTAAAATTCTAAAACTATAGTTTTTGAATTTGTTCAAGCCTTTTTAATTTAAGCAGAGTTTTAATTTGTTCGTCGAAATTCATTTCTAATTTTATTATTTCTTTAATGTTTATTTGAACTTCGTACGCACGCATCCCAAACTAATGATTTGACTAAAACATGTAACGATTATCATGATAGTAATAATTATCATGATAGTAATATTCCCAGATATGATATTCCGTCGATGAATATTTTTCAATACTTTGAAAAAAACACATACAAACATAAAATATCATGATAGAAAATATTAGCGAATTTGCATAGTGGAGACCGCGGGTTAATCGACCATAACTCCAAGTGCTCGCTATATATGTACATGTGCTAGCATTATACGTATACTCGTAATATTTACTTCCTCTTCCAATATTATGAACTTTTTTAAAAACAAAGTCTATAAAAATTTCGACTCGGGCGAAACACCAACTACCATCGATTATTTTGATAATTAATCTTCAAAGTTCGAACACACATAAAGCTTAATCTTTAATATTTATTACTTGTACAAAACAGTAGCGACTGTAAAAATTGCTCTCCGTATTTTGTAAATTAAGAGGCGTGTTCTAATGATGTTAAGAAACTATATGTCATGATACAATAATTGTCTCTTCTTATAGATAAACCCACCATGAAACGTTCAAAAAATGAACTAAAACGGTGTCCTAAAATAATTATCTTCTTATATAATATTCATAGGCTGATGTCATATTAGGGTAACTTTCAACTGGTATTTTTTTTCGTTTCTTTCCCCTTTAACAATAAAATCAAAAATTTGCGGCGCAAACGAAAAAAATACCAGATTAAAGTTAATCTAGTGTGGATATGCACAAAACAAACGAAAATGAAAAAATATAAGGTCACCACAATTCGTTTACTAGCGACAATATATTTCTAGTGAGTTTATCTGATAAAGAGAAAATTATTGTATCATGCTATATGTGATCAATCGAAAAAAGAATTGCGACGTAATAGCTGCAAGTATACTTGGAAGTAGTGTGCTAACTTCAATATGTAACGGCTAATAAAAACAATTACTATCTTATCGCTGTGCATTATATAGGGTTATGAATTTTTTTCTTTGATTTTGCTTTATTTGAAATAGAATCACAAAAACTTTTGAACTTGCCCAAACGCGCTGAAAACAAACATAGTCAAAACAAAATGAAATAACGACTACATAGCCATATGTTACTGAATATCAACGTAAAGATTTTTCTTGTTTAGAAGATATTCGTAAACTAGACATTATTAATGTTCGTTCCTTTTCGCTCAATATGTTTGTTGCGGATACATTAGCAGATAATAATTATATTTAAATAAATAACTAAGCAGTCACTAAAAATTCCAGTTGTAAGATTTCTTTGAGTTGAATGGTGCTCGTTTTTAAACTACAAGCAAAAACTACGCCTACAAAACGATAAATAAACTTTTTTTAATTTCAAGTCGCAAAACGAGTTATTGTGTTTGGGCTTTTATTCAATATACCAATTATAGATTACGAAAATTTGTAATCACAAACGAAGTATATCATATCTCTCATGATAACGATATATTTTACGAAAATATGTCAGTACTGTCTGATATACTGTGTGGTGAACCTCGTCAGTTCTATAATTGGATTTGAAATAATGGCAGATAATCAATCAATCAGAAAACAAACAGAACTTATAAGACAATTAACTTATCGGTTACCAAAAGAAGTCATACCAACCTTATACGAGTTGTATTTACATCCAGATTTCGAAAGTGTGACATTTAGTGGAAGTGAAAAAATTTATATTGATGTGACACATTCGGTGAAGTTTATTGTGCTCCATTCAACAAATTTAGCTATCAGTAGCACTAAGTTATACACAGAAAGCGGAAATAATATTTTAATTAATGCTACATTTGAACATAAACCATTAGAATATTTGGTGATAGTGCCGGCGAATGAAGTTTCTAAGGGAAAATATGTGCTTCAGATTGATTTCAATGGTAATTATTCGAATCGAATTGTTAGCTTGTACAGTAGCACTTATTATGATAAGCTAACTAATCAATCAAGGTATATATGTTTAAAATACAAATGACATGTTTTGATTTATTAATTTACGATTACATTTTAGAAAAATAGTGACAACAAAATTTCAAGCTACATACACACGACATGCTTTTCCCTGTTTTGATGAGCCTGGCATTAAAGCCCAATTTGAAGTTACTTTAGTACGACCTTCTGGAAACATTTATCATGCTTTATCAAACATGAATATAGTTCGTGAAACGCCTCACCCAATTGATAACTCGCTAACAATAGTTAAATTTGCGAGAAGTGTTCCCATGACAGCGTATCTTTTATGCTTTATTATTTCGGATTTTGTTTCGAAGGAATATCGAATTCCATCGAATGGCGTAGGTGAAGATGTCAATATGCGAGTGTTTTCAGCTAAATCAGAAATAAATAACACAGATTTCTCAGGAGAACTAGGTTACAGAGTGATTCAGTATTATTTAAAATATTTTGATATTCCGTACCCGTTACCCAAGTTGGGCACGTAACTAAATAAATAAAACTGATTCTTTCTTAATAAAACTATGTTTACATGTTTTAGATATGGTTGCCGTTCCGGATTATATATCTGATGCTACCGAGAACTGGGGTTTACTCACATTCCGTGACGCGCTTTTTCTTTATGATCCAAATGTGGTTTCAAGCGAAAGTAAACAGTATACTATGATATTAATTGTGCACGAATTGGCGCACATGTGGTTTGGAAATCTCGTTACAATAGATTGGTGGGATCAATTGTGGTTAAACGAAGGCTTCACTAGCTATATGGAGTACAAATGTGGTGACGTTATGTTTCCACAATACAAGATGTTTGATCAAATGATAATTGATATTCAAAATGTATTGGCAATAGATTCAACGATAGCCTCATATCCAATAGTCCAACCCGTAAAAAATTCGGATCAAATCAGTGAAATATTTAATCCAATAACCTATTTAAAAGCAGCCGCAGTTGTACGTATGCTTGAAGATTTTGTAGGAGAGGAGCATTTTAAAAAAAGCATTTCCCACTTTTTAAAAGCACACCAATACTCAATTGCAAATTCAAGTAATCTAATCAACGAAATTGAGAAGGTGGTACCAAATCTTAATATTAGGTGGGTAATTTTTATATTAGATAATGTTAATATAGTACAACTCTTTACTAATATGCAGGTCATTTTTAAATACTTGGATTCATCAAAAGGGATTCCCTTATATAGAAGTACATCCTACGAAAGTCTCAAATGTTTATAAACTAACACAGCATCGATTTTTAATTAATAATGAGAATGCAGCAAGCGATACCCGATCCGAATTTAATTACAGATGGGAAATATTAGTAACCTATTTTTCCAACTTATCACAAACAGGCGGTATTCATCGTAAATTATTTACTTGGCAAAGTGAGGATATTGAAATATCGGTGGAAGAAAATCATTCTTGGATCAAACTCAACAAAGATCGTGTAGGGTTCTATCGCGTTTTATATCCAAACTATATTTGGTACCTTATAATCGATGAACTTAAACGAAATCCAAATACATTGTCCATTAGTGATAGAGCAAATTTAATCGACGATGCCTTTAGTTTAGCTGAAGCTAAACTGTTATCGTACGAGGTTGTAATGGAATTGCTTCAGTATTTAGTAAATGAAAATGATTTTGTACCATGGTCTATTACTTCAGCCAAATTGAGCAATATTTTTGGTGTACTTGATTCCGCAGACCTGACGATTAAATTAAAGGATGTAATTAAAATAATAATAGATCCAGTTTATCAATATGTGGGATGGAGTTTTCAAGATGGAGATGAATTTCATCTTAAAAAGTATGGTTTTCTACGTTTAGTTTTGTAACTGTCTTCTGTTTTAAATTTTATAAATATTATATTTTCAGTCGGCTTCGTTCTGTCATCCTCAATTTAGCATGTAGTGTTGGACACCAGCATTGTTTGGAAAGGGCAAAACATGAATTTTTAATATTTGTGGATAACCCGTTAACGCGGCCTCATCCCGATATAAGACGTATAGTTTATTACTACGGTATGAGAGAAACGGGCAACAGTGAAATTTGGAAGCAAATATGGCAGTTATTAGTTAATGAGCATGCACCTCAAGAACAACTAAAATTAATGTATGGATTATCTGCAATCGAAGACTCCAATATATTAATTGATTTATTAAAATTGATGAAAACTGAAACAAACGTAGTCAGAGACCACGATTATTTTAACTATCTAGAATTCGTGGCAGATAATAAATTGGGTGCGCCTTTGGTATGGAATGCAATTCAAAATGATTGGGAATATTTAGTGAACAGATTTAGCTTGAATAATCGTTATTTTGGTCGGTCTGTGGGAAATGTACTCTCAAAATTTAACACGATCGCTCAATATAATGAGGTGTTGGAATTCTTCAAACAAAAACCAGAATCGGGTGCTGGGACCGGTTCAAGAACTCGAGCATTAGAAAACATTAAAAATAATATTGCGTGGCTAAAAAGAAATGCTGATGTTCTTTTACAATGGCTCAATCGACAACTTTAAAAGTGTATTTTAGAAATTGTACAATATTTAATAAACTAAAGACCTTTCAAAACTCACGTTAACCCTATTTTCAAGGTTATTTTATTTGTATACGAAAAGCTGAAGAAATAAATCCTCATAAAAGATCTGACAGCAATAAAATCGGTCAATCTTTCACAAATTTAAAAATATCAATGGTTCCCGGCTAAGTACTGGAAGATATCAATCCATCTGCCTGAAAAGCAAGCCACTGCGAAAATCGATCTTGACAGTTTTTATAAAATATTTCTTGAAAGAATTTTATAGACTTTAGACATCCCGAACTCTATATAATGCTCAAGAGTTTGACATCGATCTATGATTAAAAAAATTAAGATCCTTAAACATCTGGTTTCTCTACAAATTTATGGGGTTTGTTTTAAATCATAAAAAACTTTGTGTACAGTGTATCAATAAAAGTGATTTACCCTTAGATTTATACTATGGATAGAACACCGACAGTATTGTTTTGAAGTATCAATTTTGTAATGTTTTTGTTATTTTTTTGATATTTTTTTGGAATAGAGAAAGAAAAAAGCGGGATAACAACATTATAAATTTCATAACATCATGTAATGGCGGTGTGAATTGTTACATAGGGCAGAAGCAAAAAAATAAATTAAATGTATGTAATATTAAAATATTTAAAACATATTAAAATATCCTCTATCATTAAAATTAATCGATTTATTAATAAATTATAATTATATATCCATTTTGTGTTTTATTAACACAATTGTGTGGGTACGGCAAAAGTACCATGTGAAAAATTTGTTTTTGTATGTGTTTTGAACCAACTTACATATTTGTGTATTCCTTTCAAACTTATTTTCGTTCGAAAAAAAAGTCTATAACTATACACACAATTGTGTTGGTTGTACTTCAAATCAAGTTAAATTTTTTATCAAAAACGCCATTACATACTATGATTTTTAGTCACACATTTGTGTGGTTTGGACTTTAATAGAGCCGTTTTTTTTTTTTTTTTTGGTTGGGAAAGGGATATAAATTATTAATCGATTTATTAACAATCATAAATATACTTTTACTATTAAAATTCATAATTGATGTTGAATATTTGTAATAAATCATATGTACATATTAATTTACTATACTTGAAAGTAAACGAATTAAAAAAGAAAATAGTAAATCACAAAATTTAATACAACTAAATAACGGATTGCTGCTCCATAAAAATTAAATATAAAAGTGTTAGTAACGCCACTGGTTTTTTTATGACCATTTACGACTTTTTTACTGTTATTTTCTAAAATGAAGAGCAACTTTTTTTTTTGTTTTTAAAACCACTTATTGTTTTGAATGAAATTTAAAATTAACGCATATTAATCACCGAACATATTAAATTATGCATTTATATACTATAAATGTGTGTAATATTATCAAAATCAATTGAAAGGTTAATCAGAAAAAGGCAATTAAACAGTTTGTAAATACTATCAAAAAACTTACTTGTAAAAAGAAATTTTCATTTTTTGTTATAACTGTGTGTTTTCACACTTGAACACACTACACCTTGTCATTGTGATAAGATAGAGCACTTATTTATTCAATTATATTTTTTAAACTAAACAGCTTTCATTCAAGTTGACGTCACACAAAAAAAACACTTTAAAATTATGTAAATTTTCCATTTTTCACCTCATCTGTGTTTCTCTATTTTATGCGTATGTACCTCTCGCTTACCCATACATTTTTAGTACTTCAAGTTTCGTTTGTGCTTTGTATTGAAATTTATCCTTTATAATAAATTTTGGAAAATATGTAATTATTTTCATTTATTGGATATCATTTGGAGGCCAATATGAAAATTGTCAAATAGATTTTCTATATAAAAGTTTGAGATTGAGACGAAACATATATCAGATTTACAAGCAAACCCTTTACAATTTTATTTTTGAAGTGTAGAGTCATTCTATTTCTCGGTATTTAATGTTTTTGATTTTTCTGCTTGAAATCTGTTTGCCTGTTCTATTACAGCTTAATATCTAGATATAGACTAGTGATGAGTGAGATTTTATTGAAATAGTAAGTATTCTGTATGATAATCAGAAAACAAATTTCGTTTTGGTATCGATATCTAAATTCCCAAATAATGCGTCCAAACTGGTTTATTTCTTTAATCACTTGAGCGTGACTCGGGCACGTAGTTCGATCGTTTTTTGATTTGCCCGAGTCTTGCTATGAATAATTGATCTAATATTGAGCGAAAACACGAACATTTTTTAACGCAAGACCGTGATCACTTCCCTTTCAACATTTTTCAATTCGTTTAAACTCGATTTAATGGAAGTATCTACACGAATAGCACTAAATAACAATACAACTCTTGATGGTAGAGTTGTCATAAGTTGTATTCCACTCATCCAAATGGTCACATCGAGCACAGCTGGAAACTGTAGTCGATAATGCACAGATCAGTGTGCTCCTTTATTCCAGTTATCAATAGCTAAGCAACTTGTCATGTGTTTGCGAGTCTGTTGCACAAAATATTCTCCCGCTCCCGCTACCCTTAACATGAAGATTAGACGCTGATGCAGTATTCGACATAAGGCACTAAAGAATCACCACATTGTGCAATATGCCATTTTGTTTCTTTCATTTACAATTCATATCTACTGCATCGCCTGATTCATTTAGAGTTACCCAGAGAGCACTACGAGGAGGTAGGAATCTGGGTCATTGCTCCTTTAGGTTTTATATGCCATTAACAATTTACTTCATGCGTTAATCTCTAGATATCAGATTGCGCATATTTCAAGGCTTTATTGCAGCCAGAAGCCAAAGGATAGCGTATTAGCAGAGACAACTTAAGTATCAGTTATCCGATTTTTATGAAACCACTTTAAGATCCGGAAAAAGGGTGCAAAAATATTATTGAATTCCAGATGTTTACGAGAATTTTACTTTTATTAGTAGACCAATGTAGACCCAACCAAACTATATTCACATTTGTGGAGCATTAATTTGGTCAGAGCCGCAGTGGAGTTACAACAGTAGGTAATCCAGCATAGACGATAATCCAGCATAGTCGAGTATCACCTCCGAAAAGAATACGATCAGATACGATCTGTAGAAGCCCGAATAACTTGGAACATCTAACATATTTCAATTCATTTTCTTAAATTCGTGCTCCTAAACTTTATTCGTTCTCAAAATCAAATTCGTTCATGTTGTACCATCACTTCGAATCGAATCGACTTTCAGAGTCGAATCGAAAAAAGTGATAGTCCCAGTAGTACCAATCAGCGCACAAAGAGCGCATAAACAGCATAAAATTAGAGCGCTCAATTTTTACTTCAAATTGATGCACCTAATTCCATGCTATTCGTATTGTTGTCGACCGAAAACTCGGCTTTGTTTCCCCTAAAAATTAATTTATCTCTCTTTCGTTTCGATTTGAGTATAATATGTACCTGTTAACCGTTGGTTTACCAGAAAATAATGTTTTTTAATGTATTTTGTTGTATCAAAACCAAACACAATCATATTATATTATTGATTGTGTTTGGTTTTGGTTGTATGTGCCAAATATGTATCGTCCGTCATTCAGGTACAACTACACATTTTTTTAATTTTGTATACTTACTTAAGTCCATACTCCATGTATTTCCATTTCCATCTGAAAAACATTTACAAACATCGTCATACGTATGCATTGAATATGTTTCAAATCAACGCACATTTAATACCTTCAGCTGAAATCTGCAGACTGATAGAAATAAAATAAGAATTTTTGAAATGAAATTGATAAACAGGAGATTAGGTGGGGGTAAAAATCCAGTGCATAGAAGAAACCGAAGTAAATTTATTTGTTTTCTCGCTTCGACATGTGCAAATGTTTCCATCTATTTCATTCTGCTATCAGCGTTTGTTTGCTGGGCGTTGTATCATTTTCGACTACTTTCAACTCTTTTCGGGTGAATACGCACATGCGAATGTTTTTGTTTATTTTATTTTTTCGTGTTGTGTTTTATTTTAATGATTTTTAATTATTACAGTAACATTAATTTTATTTAGTTTAATTATAAAATAATAGTTTAATTATAAAATGGTTGCGATCGGATTGGGCTAAAGAAGTAATAAAAAACAGTTTTGCACTGGCGTCGCCATTACATATCTACGCAATTTTTGTACGTAAAATGTTCTTGTTTTATTTTTTTAAGATGCTGTGTGAAAATATGATTTCGGATTTTTAAAATTTAAATAAAAGAAAAAATATGTATTGAATATCTGAATAAAAATATAAAACTTACAACAAATAATTCTATTTAATTTCGATAGAAAATTATTATTAATTCGATGTAACCCTAAAAGTGCAGACCTACCGATTATGTTACGTCGCATGCACTCTTCTTAGTAGTTTGCTTTAACATTATTAATTTATATTTACATATGTATTTACTTAATTTATCTATTTAATTTCGGATTATTAGTTTATAATCTTTATATTTATTTAATTAACGTATCTATTTCATTTCTTTATTTCAAATAGCGTATTAAAATTATTTAAATAACAATTTTTAATTTACGTGCCTAGTTTAGTTTAAATTATTTTGGTGTTTGTAAATTTTAATTAATTAAATTAAGTTGCCGGTCGGTGAATTAGTAAGTCATTTTAATTATTTATTTATATTATATTTGATCATTTGGGTATTTAAGAAATTGAAAAAGGATCAAAGTACATGAACATTCTGTTTACGGTGGTATTTCACCATAGTTCCGTTACAGTGTATTTAAATTAGTTATTAATCTTTAAATTACTTAATATGTAATAATTGTATTACGTGTTTGTGACCAATAAATTTGGGTGTAAAACAAGGTAATAAAATAATTTTAAAATGGCGTCGTCATAAATAAATGAGATGCTGGAAATTTCCGATCAATAATCGTTTTTTATTTTTGAAGGTTGTGCATATTGGGATATAAAATTGGATGGCACCTACGGATGAATATGGATATGTTTTATAAAATTAAATATTAAATGTATTGTTATACCAATAAAAAATTAATATTAATTTTATAGCAAATGCAAAATTTTGTTTTATTTCGAACAAAAGTTATTATTTATTCCAATTGTTTATAAAATCAGTCTGAAATCAGTATGAAAAAGACTGGAACAACGCGAATTTCCGACGAAACTCCATCAAATTTCCAATTTGATTTTTTGTCTTTTTAGTCGGGATTCATACCCACATTGAAATTTTTGTGACATTTTTCTTTGGCCAGTAGTACGAATTTCCGAGTACTTTACATGGTTCTTTCCATATAAAAAGTGTGGTTTTTGTACTCGAATTTAAACGGAATTCCGTCGGTATTGCATATTGGGACGCTGACACTCTTGTATTGTTAGCTAGCGATATCGCGGCGATATTTTTTATATATTCGTCGATGGACGTCGTTGTCGCTCTTGTTCTGTTTCGAGCTATAGACTCGACCTCTAGAGTTTTCTTATTGTCTATAGTCTCTGGTTTAGATCAGCAATAATGGAAAATATAAAATTTATTAATCAATTTTACACATATAAACAATATAAATAAGGTTTAGTAAGCAGATTATACAAAATGTGTGTATACAAATGAATTAAAGAAGCCAACCACTTGCATACATTTTAGGGGCATTTAAATATCGGCACTAAAAAAATTGTTTTCTCAGTATCATCATTGTGTTTATAATAAGTAGTGGAATTATTAGAAAGTACAATATTCCCCCAATAGATACGGCTCTATATACGAGTTAATATTTTTTAGATTTTACTATTACCATATATTAAATAGCTTATATGTATATAGGACATAAGTGTTCTTTTTTTCTTATCCGATTTCATTTCCGTAATTAGATTTTCTGGCACAGGTGTCACTTTGGTCGTTTCTTTCGAACTTTTTCCAAAAAGTTGCCGTTGTTTGTTTACTTTTTTGTTTTGACAACTAAGCTACACAGTTGAAATAGTCAAATTTATTTTTTACTTTTTCACCAGCTGTGTTGATTTTCGAGTTTTTTGCGAACTTGTACTAAAACAGCTAACTTCACTCTTGTCTTATAGAAAAAAAAATTGGAACACGATTTTACAAGGCAGTGTCTTATATTGATACTATTTAATATTTGCTATTACATGCTCATTCTTAACATTAATTTCCTACAACTTTTCCCCCTCATTTTCGCAATATTATACAATTATAAATTTATATTGAGTGTCGTGATCCTGGTGAGGTCATATTTTAATATTTTTTTAAGCTCATGATTTCTCTATAGCTATACATAATTATAAACTCAATGGTACCATGCAACCTTGAAAACATTTAAAATTACAAATAAGTTTCTGTGTTTGCGCCGCGATTTAATTTGAGTTTCTTTTACTGTCTCTAGATGGCAAATCAATTAAAAATAAATGTGTCCAAGATTCGTGACCATTAATTTATTACTATATGCAATTTTTTATAGCAGAAATAACGAAAATTAAAAACTGAATTAATTAATTTTACACATACGTACAATACATATAAATAAAGCATAATAGATAAATTATCGAAAATTCTGGCACTAAAACAAACAAATCAGTTTCAATACATTATTTGGACATTTAAAGCGATACCACAATGAAATTTCTATAGACCTACCGGTTTTCTATGTCCTGAACATGATGATACATGAACATTTTTTTTTATTTTCAATATCAGCCTCTATTGTATTTTCAATTTCATAAACTTATCCTAATGTAAGAGTCTGATGGCAATATGGCATACATTCATTTTAAACTTTGAAAATATATTTACAACAAAGTTACTAGAAAAAAACCAGACAAAATTTTTAGAACGAAAATCGAACAACCCCTGTTGAAAATTTAATATTTAAATTTATTTGTATCTTTTAATTCTTTTCAAAATTTTCAACATCACTGTAAAAATTGACTCCTACGGAAGCAGCCACTTCCGTTTACAAATTTCTGCCACATTTCCGTGCGAAATTTATGGAAAAAGCTTAACTATGAAATTTCAACCCGATTTGTATTCAATACACCTGGGCTGTAGAGATGCCAAATTTTGGTGAAATGAATTATTTTGTATCAAAACTCGTCAAAATTGATGTGAACTATTCTTATCTTTGAAATTTAATTCACAATATTTTGGTTTCTAAATGGTTTTTCGTAAATGCTAAATACTGTTCCAATTCTTTTCAAATCACGAGAACCGGTGGACCGAGTTTGACCAAAAATCACTTAAATCTCCCTATTAATGAAAAAGTTTAAGTCTAAAGTTTTTTTCATGATTATTAGCATCGGCTCAGCCTCACTACAGATCACACACATAGGGATTTTCAAAAACAAATTTTTTGACAGGCGATAAGTGAAATGAAAATGTTCATTATGTATTTGAACTTTACTTTACTACTCTCTCTCTCTCTCTCGCACTATATCCCATCAAAGGATTTGGCCACCTCAAATGAGGTTTCATGATCATATTTTCATTTCGGATAATGAGTGATTAATTCATTGATCCTAAAACCAGCCGTGAAATATTCGCGAAGTGTTGTGAATTTTTTCAGAAGCGCACGAAAGGAATATTCTTTATCACAATTTAATCATCGTATGAAAAGAAGAATTCCGAAGACAATGATAAGCGTGAATTTTGTTTTGTGATTTTTTTTTTATTCATTCGAAATTTGTACACAAAACAAAAAAATTTCAAAGCTAAGCACAATCGAAGACGATCATCAGGTGAACATTGGAAAATTGGAAGTTGATGGAAATTGTCAGAGAAGATAATTTCAGATGCACCAACTTCTAAAGGCCAGTGAACTCTTCATAACATAAACGGTGATGATTATGGTAACATTTGAAATGTGATTCTGAAGAATTATTCACCACTTCGGTTATTCATAATCGGTTTTCCACAAAATTTTAGAAAACTGTATTGCAATTGAAAATCGGATGATCGATTTTCTAAATAAATCAGTTTTTTCTTTCCTCGTCCATATTAGTCTCGTTAGAGTCACTTTAAACATTTTATTAAGAGATAGTGAATGTTCACAACACCACGTCAACATTTTGAATATTGATGCGCTTTGCCCTGTAATTTTGCATAAATTTAGAATTTTGTTTCCTTACTATTTGTTGTACTCTTAAGTTAGAAACTTTTATTTTTGTTGTTTTTCTAAATTATTTGGTTGACAAACCACTAATATAAGGATTTCTACATATTATTTGGAAAGAGGTACTAGAAGGGCGTTTCGTCACAATAATAGCCTTCAAAAATTAAGGAAATGGTTTTAGAAAGGTTACAATCATTCTACAATATTTGATGAACTAAAATATCAGATTTAAGTTTTATAATATATACAAAATATGTATGTCATTTTCACTTTATTTAAATTTAATATAGGTACATTTAATTCAGTTCAAGTGATCTCTATCAAAACAATAAATAAATTATCTTACATAAATTAACTTACAAACTACTACCAGTTAAATTCTGAAATCTTTTCAATATGAAAATCATCAAATACTCATGTGTGTCTTAATTCAAGTAAAACATTATTTAATAATTTTTTCAAGCCAGTGTGAGATTTCTTTACTATTCTCTTTGATCCAATTAATACTGTTACGAATATTTTCTATTGCAAGAATTCGATTAGATAACCCCGCGCCAGCTTCAGGTTGCAATTCAAAAAAGTGTTGTACTTCAGACAATTTAGTTGTTGTAGTGAATCTCGAAGCAATTTCGCCAATTGTTCGACCAAAATATCGATCGTTTAATGTGTATCGTGAAACCAGAAACTCCCAATTTTCACGTATGAAATCCCAAACAATTGGCAAACCAATTTTATTATCTGCACTGCTTTGAAGACATGTCAAATATTCTTGAGTCCGCACCAAATGTGTATTATTGGCCGCTAACTGAATGTATTTATTGAGTACTAACGGGTCTTGAATACCAGCCAAACCAACAATCATTTTATGTTTTTCTTGGGCATCTTGTTCATCTGCAAATAGTTTCCACATTTTATCCCACAATGCAGGGGTACCTTTATTAATCATGCCGTAATGATACACGATTTCTTTGAGATCAGGATGAATTTTTTGGGATGGATTATCAAGCCACGTAACAAATTTCTTGCCCGCTTCAATCAAGCACTCTGTGTGTCCCACACTGCAGGCAAATTGTAATATCTTCGTTCGCAAAATACTGTAAGAATATAATTTATTTAAAAAAACAATGAATTCGTTTCATATTTAGCAAAACGTACTTTTTTGAGTGAAATTCATTTCCCGGCTCAACATCCCAACCAACAAACTGATAGGCGTTTTCAATTATGTTAATAATATAAATTTGCATTTTTTCATAAATATCAGTAAATGTAACCATTCGAAGTATTTGATTAAATTTGGTAATTGCAGCTGTCCAGGGTACCAATTCAGTTTCGTGAACTAAATATTGAGTCAATTCAAATACAATGTCATACGTTATAACACGAGCTTCAGCCAAACTAAAAGCATCGTCGATTAAATTTGCCCGGTCACCTATCGAAAATATAGATAGATCTGTTTTTAAAGCACCAATTAAATTTCTCCATATTTCTGGACTGTAGTTAACACGATAATAGCCCAATTGTTCTTTATTCAATTTTAACCAGGAGTGACCATCCTCAACAGTAATTTCGTCTATTGGTTAATAAAAACACGTTATATTGCTGCAATACACAAATAATTTTGTATTATAATATTACTTACATGAATCCTCTTTCCATGAGAGTAATGTACGATGTCCCTTTTCATTTTTTGTCTTGTCTGTATAATAAATCAAGAATATTTCCCAGCGATAATCATACTCCGATTGTTGATCGTGCTTTAACACTTCTGGATCGATAACGAATTTCTTTTGTGTTAGCTTGTATGTGTTGGGTTTGGTAGAGTTTTCTACAGTTATTAAGGGGTAGCCTCTTTGTTGTATCCATGTATTCAAAAATAAACTACGGAATATTTAATTAAAATTAGAAGACTGTTTCTTAAATGATAAACAATCCAAAAACTTACGTGATATCCATGTCTGGTACAATTTTTTCAAGCTCTCGCAATAGATCAGTTGATTTCGCGTTTGAATACTTGTGAGCTTTCAAATAATTGGAAACTGATACTCTAAAATTCTCTTCACCAACCAGATGTTCAAGCATTCTAATAACAGCCGAACTTTTATAGTACGTTATTTTATCGAATATTTCATTGATTTGGTCAGGACTTTCAACAGAATTCACAATTGCATGGGAGCTGATCTTATCATCTAACGTATAAACATAATGTGTCATAAATAACATTTGATTCAACAAGCCAAAATGTGGAAAAATTGCATCAGTTACTTTATAATGCATATAACTAGCAAATCCTTCATTTAGCCAAACTTCATTCCACCACTCCATAGTTACTAAATTTCCATACCACATATGACCGAGCTCGTGGATCATTACAAAAGCATTTTCTTGTAAATCCGATGTTGAGGTATAGTTGTCATCTTGAAGTAAAAATTGCTCACGACAGGTGACTAATCCCCAATGCTCGCTAGCTCCAGCAACAAATACTGGTAATGCAATGACGTCCAGTTTTGGCAATGGATACGGAATTTCAAAATATTGCGTATAATATTCAATTGCTTTAGTAGCCGTGTAACCTGCCACTTCCGTTTTATTAATCTGATGTGGTGCAGCGAAAATACGTAAGTAGAAATCTTCTCCAATTCCATTCGACTTAATATCAAATTTTCGGTATGAAAAATCTGATACGACGAAAGCCAATAAATATGTACTCATTGGAACTGTTTTGGCAAAATGAACTACCATTAACTGGTCATCGTGGGGATGTTGAGTTTCGCTGACAATTTCCATATTTGATAGGCCATGATAATTTTCCAGTTTTGGTCTTACAAGATTTACTTCAAATTCAGCTTTTAATCCAGGCTCATCAAAACAAGGGAACGCCTCGCGAGCATAGGTCGGTTGGAATTTAGATGATGCAAGTTTTCTGAAATAAAATAGTAATTAGTTGTCATATTTAGCTACAAATAAATTTACAAATTATTACTTTGTGGTATTGGTTGTCTTGTCGAAATACGAACTTGAATAAAATCCAATAATTCGATTTCCAATGGTTCCACTAAATTTCAATTCCACCAAATATTCTCCAACATCTAATGATTTTTCCGATTCAATCACCCAGTATTGATAGGATTCGTAGGTAAATGATTTTGCAATTTTAACCATTTCATATTTTTTATTGCGATTCAAGACATATAATTTTGATTCGGAAATTGTCAATTTGTGTGTATGGATCGGTATATACTGGATTGGGCTATTCAATTGAAAATAAATTTTCACATACCCGCTTAAGTCGTCATTGTCTAAATTTGGGTGCAGATAAAGATTATAGTTTCGGGGTTTAATTTGTTTGGGAATACGATACGATAATAAATCTACAACTTTAGACATTTTCTTTTTAACAACCTGAACTTGTCTAGTTGTATTTAACCTTTTTAACCGCTCACTTGGCACGATATTGTCTATATTCAATTTACGACTTTCTTGTAATTCGCGCCTACAAGAAATTACTTGCTCGGTTAAAGTTTCAGTTGCTAAAGATTTTAAATTAGCAATAAGATAATTTTGCTTTATAACGTAATCGTTTACAAATAACACGCCAACTGTAACTCCAAATCCAATAACTCCGATGAAAATGATTGTAATTATTATTTTAGGTGTACTATATTTTCGTTTAAAATATTTGCTTAAATTTTCATCACTGCCGTATACTAATTGGGTTTCAGTTTCTGTGCGGAGACGACCTGTAATTAAATTATGATCCATTTCATTGAAGTTATTACGTTCAATAAAATTAAATCTGAAAATAGAAAAATACAATTGATTAATGATTTCGATAAGCAGGGTTTACTGTATAGTTATATTAAATTCTAAAATAACATTTAGGCAACTTTAAAATCAATTCAAATCACATAAAAAGTGAAAAATACTGTTTTATATCAATCTTACAAAAATCTAGTGACGTAGAGTTTAGAATACAATAGCTTGGTTCATTACAGGGTTATTTCACGAAATTTATTTTTATATTTTTATCATACACTAATTTCTTAATTAAAGTATGTATAAGTATTTTCGATGAACATGCACTTAACTGATAAAAGATACTTCCATTAAGAATATGTCTAATTACATAATGATAACCTAATCCATCCGGTCCACCTTCACCTACTCAAGTACAAGGCCTGTTCCCACAAGAAATTGATAATAATTTATAAAAACTCTATTAAATTTATAATACATACGTCTTACTTTTAATAATGATAAGAATGTAAATACGTACAAGATTATGATTTTATGTATTAATAAATTTAAAATATCAAATTTTTATTTTAATTCTAGCTTGGTGAACCAAATAAAAATAAACAATTTGAACTCCTTCGCATCCGCTGATAGCGAACTTTATATTATCATTTGAGCGTACTTACGATGACTTTTAATAAGTGCTAGTACGAGTATATTAACATAACATGTACATTGACGTTAAGAAATTTGGCGTTTACGCACTAGTTTGTAGTTATTAAAGTTTATTCCAACTACTAAATTTAGTCGCCAAGTATCAAATCCCGAGAGTATTTAATTATTATTGGGGTAACAATTAATTTGTTTTAATCTAATCTAACAGAACCGTAAGAAATAGAAAATGTGAATATTGGCAATATTGATTATCAGGAAAAACTTTGGAAACAAATATGTATATGTTCAGAAAATCAATATGCGTTGGTTTGTTCCGATTCGCGGAGAAAAATTAGAACATCAAGATATTCCGAAATTTGTTTTGGAATGAAAAGGAATACACATTAAAATGCTGATAATGGTGCGTCGATTTTTTCTGGCAAGCCAATTATTTGTTCTTATCACACCTTTATTTATATTTTATCGACGTATAGTAAAACAAAACACGATGACTGAGTTATAAAGTGAAACTTGAGTAAATGAAATCAATCAAAGGTTACAGTTTGCCAGTTACTTATGTTGCTTCGGCCGATAATATCGACTGGAATAATTATTTGTGTGTCGGTCACAACCTCAGATGGGTTGCAATAAATAAGTTTCAGTCGATCAACAAGTAACTACAGAACGCCCTTCTTATTTTCTACACGTCATTATACAATGGATTCTATTTTGCAAATTCTATTATTGTTAATTTATACCCACAATAGTATAATAATGCACTGCGCACACCCGTAATAGTACAATAGCACATTACTATTAAGTAAAAAAAACCTGGATGATATGAAGTCAGCTACCTAATATCGACCATCGATTTCATAAATTGTCGAATCTCGCATTTTATGGGATTGGCACTTATACTAGCTCCTGCGGTAGATTAACAAAATATTTTCTTTAAAGAATATGCCATGCATGCAGTTATGCAGTGCGCACAGTATACATAAATACAACATTCGCAGCTAATTACATTCATATGTCTTGAAAGTTAATATGAGATTACTGTATGCCTTCAAATGACACTAAAATTAGAAGGCTGTTTTCAAACAATGTGTTTCAACTTCTAATAATGATTCGCAAAGTGAATGTTATTATCGGATTCAAAAGAATTTATAATTGGAATGAACTTAAATAGCAGACAAATTGTAAGATTTCAATGATGGCTAATGATGTTCTTCTGGATTTGAGAAATGTTATTATGGCGTATTACGAAATTCTCGATATAAGGTGAAACTGTAGCTCAAAGAGTCTAAGATCACACACAAACCACGCTTTTAGTATTTTCCTAGTTGCGTGAAACAATTATTTTGAGCGAACTCAGGAGCAACAAAGAACACAGCACACAGTCACAATCACTTTTGTTCGATCATACGTGTTATAAATGGGTGATATTTTAATTACATAAATACACAATATTTCACTAAATATGCAAATTCACTTTTAGTGTCAAATGGTAAAAAATATACTTAATAAACACATTTTATTAAACACTTGTTCTTTTATTTCGCAAAAAATTAAATTGTTTAATATTTTAATGAAAAAATTGGCCCACAAAGTTTGAAAAATCCTTCGATCGATTTCGGCTTGTTAGGCCATCATCAGGAGTATCTACAAAGTAGACTAATGATGATTTTTTAAACTTTTTGGACAAATTTAATAATTGAAATAATAAAAAAATTAATATTTTGCGAAATAAAAAAGAGTTTAATAAAATATGTTTATTAAGTGTAAGTGTGTTTCGCCAAGTGCCTCGCCAAATAGTGTTAAAAGTGGTAAAAAATATGTTATAATTATAAATAATTTAAAAACTTAGTTACATTTTATTTTTATAATTGTTGATATTTTTAACTTTTAAGAATTAAAATTTTAACTAGTAAATCGTTAACTATTAATTTTATTTTAAATTTTTTTCAAACGTTCCGATCAAACAAACAAACAGTACTAGATGGACATTAAATCACAGCAGCTTTATAAATCCTTCCTCAACGTTAAATCTTATAAATTTCTTTGTATAAAAAATTAATCTCAATTTTATTCTCTCAATTTTTTATGAATTAAAGTTCATTTTACGTAGTCGTACACGTATTTGTTTATTTTTTTATTGTGTTTTACAATCAAAATTATCAAAAATACGTAACAAAAAATTGTATTTTTTGTAACGACAATTAATATTGTATATACTCGCAGATAATTGTTATGATGATGTGAATCAAATCGCGTTAATTGACCAAATCATTATGTATCAAATGTAGAGTCGTAATTTGGTGGCATAATTAGGTTTAGAAATATAAATGCGGAATAAACTGATTAACCAGATATTTTTGGAAGAAAATCTTAGTTAAAATTTATTAGAACGCCTTAAGTATATTTTAAAAATTTAAAATTTAACCTACTCTATAATATACATTAGGTGGTCTATTCATACATTTGTACGCATATGTATAACTCAAAAAAGATTAACGTCATAAGCGCCACAATTTTATTTTGTCAAAATAATATTTAAACGGTTCACTGCGTAAGAAACAGCCTGGTTAAGTTAAAACTGGATTTTAGAATAATTAATAATTATAGTAATTACTTGAAAATACCAATTAAAGAATTATTATTTGTAGAACCAACAAGAGGTGTACACATACATAGTATGCAGCAAAAAAAATTCAAATTGCATCATAAAGTATATAGTTCAAGAAGCTCAACAGGTTGGCAAGGTTTTTTCCAATTATATTCCATTCAAAAAACATAATAATAATTATAATTAAAGCAATAGTAAAAATATATTATGTAATAACATTAACAACCGCTAATTGATATAATTCCATGTTATGGTGCTTTAGTTTGTTTAATTTTCTGTCGTTGATACCATTGCATTGGTCCAAATCGGAAATTGATTAGAACCTTTCCCACAATTACAACCAAGTAGAATGAACGGGTATTATATCGCGATTGATCGTGAATAATTGTACCGAGATTTACTATGAAAATATCATGATCAAGGCTATAATTATAACGTATAGTAACTTCCTATATTAAATAGTTGACTGAGTAACTCTGGCATTGTTATACCCTTGTGACAACAGGAAGGTAATTATCAACGCGGGACCTAATTTATAAATTACATGTGTGTGAACATTCGCACTTAATGTGTAAGGTATAATTATACTCTTACAAATGTAAAAATATGTAATTAGAATGTATAGACCCGATAGCGGGTTAGGTATGAATATCGAACAGAATAGAAGTTTTATAGTTTATGGAGTAATTATAATTTTTCCAGATTATCATTTACGGTGTCATTATTATTAAAGTCCATTCTCCACTGCCCAGTGTCTTAAAAAATCGGACTATACCATCTTTAATCGATCGTACCTCAATATGTAACAGCGGTAACAATTAGAAAAACTGATTACATTTATTTAGAGCAGAACACTTCCGGACTCTCAAAAACTTGAGCAAAACAATTCGTTTATCGACCGCTGATCGTCAACAACTTACTTACAGTTGAGACTGATACAGTAAAAGTAAATATTACATCACATTCTCAAAAGGTTTGCGATTGTTATGCGTGTAATTCTAATATTGTTCAAAATAGCTTAGTAATGAATTATAATTATTTCAAGAACGCGAGATCTAATTAATTAATAATTAATGAGACTTTAATAATTCACATTATAAAAACATCTGTTTAATAAGATTAGGCATTTGAATTCATTAAATTGCAGAGAAAAATAAAAATGAAATATTTGATTACATTCCGATAAAACAATGCATCGGAAATGATAAACGATGGCTTAATCATGGTCATGAAAATAGTCTATTTTTGAGATTGAAAATATTTCTAGTAAGGTAAGCAATAAAAAATCGTCACACTGTCTTTCCTATATAATAAAATTACTACCATGGCAGATCATCTGCTTAAGTATAATTAGATTACTAAAGTCGTGTGATTTTAATGTATCATTTAGAGAAGTGGTCTACATTTGGAATCTTGAAATCTACATGTTAATGCAGGTATTAAAATTTAGCTTGGACAAACAACATCAATTTTACTTCTCGTGTTCTGATGATTCAAACTTCTTTCCATAATTCTTTGTACATAATTAATCTTTTTTTCTCTCTGTACGGGCATTCACCAATAATATTCAACTCAAGAGGTAATTAATAGTATATATGTATAGTCAGATACTGTAAATTAAAAAATGTTTCCTATACCATCACAGTCAATGAATTAATCTTACTTAAACCGTTTTTCTCTCGGTAAAGTCATGCTACTATTTTTATTTTTTTATTATCTTGAATTAAGTAATAGTACTGGTTCGGCTCTCGGGATATCTCTGTAATTTGAGCAATATCCAATACAGTGTATAGATGTACCACTAAATTCTTCGTTTAATTAAAAACTTAAAGTCATGTACTATAATTTAAATATAGATATAAAAAATGCACCAACATGTACCAACTCTTAAGTGTGTATCTATCAATGCAATGTATCAGCAATGAATGGTGACCTAGAGCCCCTAAAAGCAGTACAATATTTGGTTGCGCATATTATTCATAAAACAACCAAATTATAAAGAAGGCAATTTAATTTTCCAAATTAATTGAGCTGCACACCTCATTGTAAATGAGCTATCATGCTCAAAATGTGGTATGTAATTCACAAAATTGTTTGTGATTTTGTATAGTTGGACTATGTCCGTAAATAAATACATATAACATCAATCAATTTATTTTCAGTAACCAAAACTGGCTTGTTATTTAATTCGAAATAGCAAGCAAAAGAGATTTATCAAGAGCTTAATTAGCAAATTTTAATTAAATATCAGACACCGTTTTATGCTATTTATAGCCGTTTTATATATTTTACCGTTATTTACTAAGTCGGAAATGTTGGCAAAAAAAATCACCATAAGGCACAAAGTAATGCTTGTCTGTGCAGTCATTTTTCCCAGCCCGAACATGGACGGCCATCATTAACATTATTATTATTCATGGTATAAAATTGCAAAATAAGCCACGTGAGTATGAAGTCAATATGTACAGGTATATCACACTTCGGAACTGATAATAAATCAAGAGTTTAATCATAATTAACAGCTAACAAGTAAATTACTGGAAGCTAGAGCCTCTTAACGCAAGCTGCAAATAAAAATGTAGTACCTAATAATTGATACTTTCCAATGCCATTCCATGTGTCATCCATTTCAGCAAATGTGGGTGTCATTCCGGAAAAATTATGTCACGAAAAGCGTTTCTATCAACTAAACAAAATAAACAAATTATATTGAAAAAGTTATGTCATCCCGGAAAAATGTGTCACAAATGTGAGAGAACTAGCAACTCTAAACAAATTCCTAACAAGACAAATAATAATTTTCAAATAAAAATCAAACAAAAAACGTGTGTGATAGCAAAAAAATTATCATGTCACCATATATAAAGCTGATAAAATGCAAAAATTAAGTATAAATCGAACCGAAATAAATTCCCAAAGTAATAATATTTGATTTAATCAAGTTATTTGAAGTACATTTTCGATGCCAGTTTTGTAACAGAAGTAATATTCAGTTCCGATCTGACGAGTATAAAAAAATTCAATCAGCTCATCAGGCCATGGCGACTGAATATTACAACACATTGATCACACTTGTGTTTTCAATTCCATCATAATTTTCCTTAGTCGTGGATGCTACTTATCTCTTCCGTATTAATGTGTTCAATTTTCAACGAATCGAGTAGTTGTTTGTGTAGTTGTATTAAAAAACAATAGTAAAAAAAAAAAGTCGTCGACATAAAGTTACGTTATTAGAAAAATATGAATGTTATCACCGGCCACTAGTAAAGATGACTTTATTAAAATGTTCATCAGGTCTGACAGTAACGCAAAAACTCTCACAAACATACGAATTACACAGACTTGTGTCCACGATAACTTGAGAACGCATGGAGATATCAACATAATTTCTTCAAACAATTCATGGGAATGAGCCCTATTGATTTTTACATTTCTGTGTTTAGGGTGTTCGGAGATATGAAGGGTTTTGTTAACCCCCCTCCTTAAAATTGATAGAATTTGTTTTATTTTCTATTCTATTTTGGTTTCATAGAGCATGTGAATGTGGAATAAAAATATATCTCGTGCGGATATGGGTTTGTGTGGGTGGTGTGGTTATGGGGGTGGTACGAGCAGTGGTATGGGAGGTGGAGGGGTGGGAAAAGGTGTTTTGGTTTTGGTGAGGGAATTTGGGATTTGGTTTATGAGGGTTTGTGTAAGTGGCGTGTGTGTGTGTGTGGGAGTGAGTATGGAGGTGTTAAAAGGTGATGATATGGGTGGTGCGGTATAGGGTGGTGCAGGTTAGATGGGCGTTGAGGGTTTGAATTGGATATTGAGTGGGGGTAGTAATAATGTTTAGGTATGGTGGTTTGTTTATTTTTGTGGAAAAGCTATTTTCTTATATATTATAGACAACAAAAAATCTTAAAGAGTTCGGCTCCGAACCTTTCCCGTCTTTTTGATTTAGTATTCAAAAATTATCAAATTTTGTTTGATTGTATGTGTCCGATCTTTTTGTAAGTCAAGCAATTGATGACAACATAAGTGAATTTTTCGATGATATTCTGGGTCAAAAGTTATGTTACGATTATTTTTCTCTCCGTGAGAAATTAAAATTATGTATTGGACGTTCTGTGAATAAACTAATGAACTTGCTCATTAAAGTCATTAGTGGAGAGGCTATTATTACTTTTTAACAGTAAAATCCAGTTGCACTCAGAGAAACTATTTAATTTTTATTCTAGTAAAAATTTTAAAAGTGCTTAAACAAACAATGTTGATTTCCTTTAGGCAATTCTTCAGTTTAATTATGGAATGTTATAAATAAATAAAACTAATTCAATATGTGTAACTGAACTAAAAGTGACTTACAAAAGTGAAGACATGTTTTATGTTATAGTTAAAACAAAGTATTAATCACAAATCATCAAGATCCATTCAAAATGTCCCTTAATAGATTATAGCACACTGCTTACGTTAATTTCGCTAAGAACTACCATTAAATATACAGATGGTTCCAAAATTGGAAGATCAAACGAAACAGGGTGATAGGGGAGTTTATTTCCAATAAAAACAGCCAAATAAAGTTTTTTCGAATTGTTATGGTGCAAAAGCTATTCCACTTTTAGTGTTTTTAGTGAAATTGCACGCGCACTCACCAAAATTGATTTAAAAGAAACAAAGAGTTCTTTTGTTTAACTTTCTTTTTTAATACGATCTAGAAGAGTTGCCTTTCCAATAAACTTACTATTATAAGCTGTGCTGCCATGTTCTACCATCACATGTTCGATACTTTATCGAAGATTATGTCGCGCTTGTTTAGAATAAAATGTGACACTATTTCACATTTTATATCATTTATCAGGTTGCTAGATTGAAAAATTGTGATATTCTACTCCATTTCTATCATGAAACAATTTGTTTTCGATACTTGAACGAAATTAGAGAGACAATTTGTTCGCATTTGTACTATGTAGTAGATTGTGATAGCAATAGAAAAGAAATAATTCTTAAATGAAACAGTTGTTCATTTTAGTTTAGGAAAACGAAATAAACTACGATAAAGTATCAAAAATTGTGATGATAGAACATGTCGGCACTATATCTTCTGTCAAATAAAAATGATGGTTTTGTAAGCTCTTTTTGTTTCTCAAAATTTTTTGTTCATGTTTAAGTGATGCCACGGGGAAAACAATATACTACAGAAAGTTGGCCCACTATCAGAAAAATATACAACACTAATGCAGATTTTAAAATGGTATCGCACACCGGGCTATTCACAACAGAATGTTTTCTATCAATTTTTTTCACAAGTAAGTCGTGTTTATTAAAAAACGTACTTAACAAAATTTCAATCCGGGAAATCCTGTTGAAATTTGGAGAACCCGAAAGCAAACCGGGAAATTCGACCCAGTGTGTGATACCATTTAAAAATCTCCATAAGTATCACATATTTTTCTGATAGTGGTTCAACTTTCTGTAGTATATTGTTTTCCCGCTGGCGTTACTTAAACATATCACAAAAAATTTTGAGAAACAAAAAGAGTTTACAGTTCCATATTTTTTATTTGCCAGAAGATAATACACCTTATAGAAATGATTTTATTGGAAATGCACACTCTTCTAGATCGTATTAAAAAAGAAAGTTAAACAAAAGAATTGGTTTCTGAAGACAGAGGGTACAGAGGAAAGTTCATTTGAGACTTCATTGAAAGATTCGTAATGAACTCATCGTTAAGTTCAAGGGTTACCTTCCGGCAGGGTATATAGCATAAATAACTAAGCATAAATGTGTTGGGGGGGTGAGCTTAGGGGAACAAACAAACAATTGGGGTGCAGAAACAAAAAAAAATTATTTAAAAAAAAAATCAAATTTCATTGCATTGTTAGTGTAACCAAACAATCTTTGTTAATTTTATTTTTATAGATTACTGTTAATGAGAATTTGCGCAAGACTTATATTTAAGTAGATTTTGGCTTGAGGGAAACCAAAATATACTTAAATATAAGTCCTGCGCAAACTCTCATTGACAAATATATAAAAAAAGTACCAAAGAGTTACTTGTTACACTAACCAGTGCACCTAGATACTAATGGCCTCAGTGCTTTAAAAATTTTGCTATATGACGTCATTTTATGTCGACGATTTCAATCTTTGGTATGGCATTAAAGTCAAATAAATGATCCGAGTTTTTTATATTTGGTAAAAAATAATTTACATATTATATTATTATCAAAATATGCATTAAATATTTCGTTAAACCCTTAAATGTTATGTATTTATTTATGTCTAATTTGATGACGTAACAAGCAGTATTGCCTTGTCTTCTAGGTGCATTGCACTAACAATGCAATGTAATTTTTTCATGTTTTTTTGTTTCTACGCACCAAGACATTTATGCTTAATTATCTAACCAAAATTTACCATACATCAATACAATATGTATGTTTAGTTAGTTTTTCTTTATGTCATACGTATGGTATTAGCAAACTGGAAATTACAAGATGCATTGAACGTTATCTTTGTATTTGTGATTTGTGAAAAATTTCATATCGCTGGAATTTCATATTTAGTACATATCAAATATCGAAACACTAAAATTTGTAGTTTTTTTTAATGCTGATAAATAAGAATTATTTATTTATCATAATGTATTCTCTCTCTCTCTCTGGCACTATATCCCATCAAGGGATTTGGCCGCCTCAAATGAGGTTTCATAATCATATTTTCATTTCGGATAATGAGTGATTAATTCATTGATCCTAAACCAGCCGTGAAATTTTTTCACCACCAGGAATCGAACCCGGGACCTCCGGTCGCTGGAGCAAGCATGCTAACCACTTTGCCACCGAGGCGGCAATCATAATGTATCAGTGTCAGTTAATAATTGCTACAAGCCTCATGTGTCAAGTTTGGCACATACATAATACAAATTTTGAACACTTATTGGAATACCTTTAATGTACTTTCCAGACCTTTTCTCCAATTTGCAAACAATCAAACATATTATTCGCCTACTACTGTTATTCACAGCAGAAACACTGGAGACAATCTCGTTGCTTTTAATTGGCATTAAACATGTCGAACTTATCACTTATAATCGAAGACGTATGTTATTTTAAACTATTTTAAGGAATATAACGCGTGAAAGTATTCAACCAATCCCATTGTAATAAAGTACGTCAACTGCCAAGTTTCATATACATATACGTACTTGAATTTAATTTCGACTTATTTTAAATAAAACCATTTCAGCAAAGATAATTTTTTTAAATTTACTAGGGGGATTCAATAAGTTCGGTAAACCTTTATGAAATTACGGTAATAGAAATTTTTATTCGGTTCTTTTAATCCTGTATATAGTCTGGCTAAAAATTATGCAAATCAATGGTTTCATTTAATTTCTATGAGTGATTTAAGGCGGCACATGTACAATTTTTGCCATTAAGGCATAATAATTCTCCGTTCTGATTGGTTAATTTACAGTACCTTATAAGGCAAAAAACAAATTTCTTTATTCGAGAATTCAAGTAATATTTTGCCGTAAAGCACTTTTTGTGCTGTATACATTTTTACGGGTTTGTAAAAATTTATAGATAGATAAAATACAGTTGAATTTGTTATATACACAAGTTTATTATAATTATAAAATGTATTTCAAGCCGGTACTTTATCGTTGTAATATCTGTCTGATTGTTTTGTTTGTTGTAAGCTTTCACATTTTTGAGGTCAAGAAAATTTGCCTTTAAGGCGATTTAAGATGGCCGATTTTAAACCAGTTAGCACGCAGAGTTTTTATGCCTTAAAGGAATGTATCATGTATCATCGCCTTTAATGCACACGTACTTTGAAAATTTGAAAAAATATTGAACCTGGAATGTTGTGATTCTACTTGAAAGATAAACGCGATCTTGCGGTCAGAAATATCTCTCAGGTGGTACTCGTAAAACCTAACAATAACTTCAATCCGCAAGATCATATTTCTCTTTAGCATAGCACGATGTTCGATATTTTCCACTTTTAACATGTGACAACAGTATTTTTTCTTTTTATTATCTTTACAATTTGTTGTGAGACCGAGGCTCTCCCAACTCTTTTCGCGGTTCGCTTTTTCCGTCCTTTCTTTTACGCCGTTGTCAGGCAGTTCGAGGACGAAAAGCTGTAAGTCAGATTTTTGTATCACCATTCGCACATTGCATAACACCATGCCAACCTATAGTACTGGCATGAGTTTTGCACTCGGACAGGGGGTTATAGTTGTGGACCTTTTCATCACAGATCATAATATTTTGTAATAATTGTCTTTTGCATCCTGCCCCTATCGGGATTCGAACCCGGTACCTCCCGATCCAAACGCCAAAGCTTTATTTTCTGTGCCGTTTGGTCAGTGGGAAACCAGTGTTCATTAAATCACTCAGAGAAATTAAATGAAACAATTGATTTGCTGAAATTTGTTTTGTCGCTAGATTAAATATGGGAATGAAAAAACAAAATTAAAATTTCTAAAACTTATGTTTCATATATACATATTTACCGAACTTATTGAATCTTTCTCCAGCTAGTATAAAACTCGACTTCCCAAACATACCCTCCCCAAGATGCTGTGTAAGATAGCAGAAAATTTCCAGCAGAAAAAGTGTGTTTTTGCTATTCATCGCTAGAGGCATCACTATCACAAAAATGGAGTTTTTCCTGCTGATACTTTTTGAAATCAATCAGAAAATTTTTGAA
The DNA here is from genome assembly GCA_932526605.1 of Nephrotoma flavescens. Taxonomy (NCBI): domain Eukaryota; kingdom Metazoa; phylum Arthropoda; class Insecta; order Diptera; family Tipulidae; genus Nephrotoma; species Nephrotoma flavescens. Next base: position 143,230,387 of record OW052220.1, read on the forward strand.
ATTTTTATGCAAATTATTAATTCTCAGCAGAAAGTTTTATGAAAAATCACAAAATTTATGAAAAAGAAGAGAAAATATTTGTTAAACGATTCGAAGCGAAGAAAGTTAATTTTCTTTAAAAAACGATTTGCATATGTATAATGTAAGGACTTTCAAAACATACTAAAATTACCATAATCATCATAATGACAGAGGGCAACATCAAAAAAATCGCCATCGTTGATACTACTCCATACTTTTCTAAAGTCATTTTAATGTGAAATGTTTTCAGATTTTTAACAAGTGTTAGCGAGTATACTGCGTATTAAAATGGCTTCAAAGATGTATGAATGGCTACTGAAGCCAGGAATGAATCTTGTGGTGCTCATGTATATATATTATGATCCCAGCTACCATAAAAACATAAACCCAGTGTTTCTAACACTTTTGTTAAAAAACTGAAAACATTTCACATTAAAATGACTTCAAAAATGTTTGGGGTTCTATCAACGTAAGTGATTTATTTTATTTTGTTTTATATTTTACGAGTCCTTATTTACCATACACACGCAAATCGGTTTTTTAAGGAAAATTAACTTTCGTCGTTTCAAAACAAACATATATTTTCTCTTCTTTTCATAAATTCTTTGATTTTTTTTAAGACTTTCTGCTGAGAATTATTAATTTGCTTAAAAATTTCAAAAATATTCTGCTGGATTCAAAAAGTATCAGCAGAAAATATTTCATTTTTGTGATAGTGATTCATCTAGCGGTGAATAGAAAAAACACACTTTTTCTGCTGTAAATTTTCTGCTATCTTATACGGCATATCCCCAAGGGGTTCTCAAATATTATAAAATGAATATATTGGGTATAAACCGATATGAACTGAATTACTAATAATCCCATTTTATATTTTGTAGTAGCCAAGATACAAGAGTGATTTACGAGTACAATTATATACGTCATAATAGCTATCTTTAAGGTCATAAATGATATGCTTATCTAAATTCATTCAGGCTCCAAAAGTAATTGTTAGAAAAGAAATGGAAAATTTTAGAAATATACAAATTTATATCATGCGACAAATAATTATCATTTAACAACGAACTTTAATACTCCTAATAATATTTCGTTGACATAAATGTTGATCCGAATAAATCTAGTGTAATGCGTTCAAAGTACTTTTCTTTCATAAAATGTAAAAGTGATTGCGTTATCTTATAAACTATAATTATACAACGTTACTCGTATGTTAGTAAATTTACCAATATTTCCCCGTTAACTCGATATAGAGCACTCAAAAGCAGTATGCGCTTGCTAAATTTCGAACGAACTGATAAAGAAATAAATTTGGGATTAGTTATAGTTCGCACTAAAACTTATTAATCAATTCTAATTTATGGACGCGTGTTGTAAAAAATATAGAAAGCATACATAAACTAAAATAGAAAAAATTAAGCAAACTTATAAATAAAAACATTTTTTTCTATTAACACTTACTTGTTTTTATTTAGATAAGATAAGAATTTTAAGTTTATTTATAAACGGTATGACGTCAATTTTTGGGGGCATATACTTTTATTATTGTTCGAGAATAACATGATAATGAAATTTGTGCAAGGTCAGGTTTTCTTCAATATTACTTCTTTCGAAAATATCAAATGATATTTACTGGTTTTGGGTGTTTTCAGGAAATTTACATAAATTTCGTTTTATTTATAAGATACGCCTAAAGAATTTTAATAGTACACCTGATCGTACATCTGCTGCTGGGTGAATTGAAATATTTGTAAATATTAGAAAATGGGATGATTTGCTTAATAAATAGTTATCAACGTAAAATACCGAAATGGTGTCAAGTAATTGCGTGCCTAATCACGAACTTGATTAGAATGCTGTATTGCGTATATTTTCTAAAACTTATCTAATCGGTTTGCTGTTCAAATTATAAATACTTTCAGTTCACAATTGATTAGTTCTACAGTAAATTAATAAAAATAACGATCAATATAATAAAAACACATTACAAAGCAATACTTAGTTCTATTATGGGACATTGTTTGCTCTTGAAATTTCATTGAACTGTAAACAAAATGTTATTGTACTATAAAAACAGAAATATTGACGCACAACCCATAATAAAGTATGCACTAGGATTTAGATGATAATATTTACTTTATCTATTTATTGTATCGATTAATCGCATCAAAAAGTTAAATAGTTAAAATTATTTCAACTTCAGAGATAAATTCAAGTCGGTTTAGTAAGGTTAATAAAGATTGTCTTTTGCAAATGTCGGTACAGGATGTGGTAAAAAATAAAATTGAGGATCAAATTTTTTCATAATTTCCAAATTATGTGTAATAGTTACATGTGACCCTCCTCTTTAAAAATGAGTAAATAAACATATAATCTTAACAAGTGCCTGGGTCCAAAGTCAGTAATAATTGGATGCAGTGTTTTTATAGTACTGTCATCAAGAAAAAAAAATCCACAGAAAACTATTCACGTGAAGGTAATTTCACAAAAAATCGATAGAAAGAGTCATGCTAACAAATATTTATGTATTACTGGTATTACATACATACATACTAAAAAGGTTTATTATAGACCAATGATGTCTTCAAACTCTAAAATTTTCATAATGTTTGGCCTAAATTGTAAAACTCTTGACTTGTTTAAAGAAGTAAGTTCAAAATTTTTTCGCTTTATAGGGCGGACAACGGTAGATTTAAAATCTTGAGAATGGACACGCGTTAATAAACTATCAACTTTCATACACGGATAACTTATTGGATTTCATTTAATTGGATTAATAAACCACACATACATGAATAACATTACTAAACTATAAATTATTTTAATATTATATTAAAAAAATTATAAATTTTGAGATTTGAAATATAAAAACATCAAAGTTTTCCTATCTGTCGAGTAACTGTTAGTTGTTACGGAAGAACTAAATTTCACCAAAAAATTATACAACGTATGTCTTCTATTTAATTTTGTTGTTTTGGTAATATGTTGAACTGTATTCAATACAGTTTGCAACCGTATATGAGGATATTAAGAATACAAACTACCCTAGATGCTGTTACTTGTATATTGGAATAATATTTTTATAATTGTATTGAGACTGGGGAAAGTATTTAATACGCCACCAATGGGAAAAATGAAGTTTGCGTCAAATACACCTAATGCTATAGACAGACTACTGGTTTCATAACTATAGTTCCGATTTAACCATGATTTCGTTGTAATGTGTCATGCCTAACCATGATTTACTACAAGGTTTATACATAGTTTCGGAATGAGATATTTTTTCTCATCCCGAGGCATTTTTGAGCTCCCAACGCCGAATACATCAAAAATGGAGATGCCGGGCACTAATAGTTTACCAAGCAAATCTAATTTCCTTTGATTTTTATATTTGTTATTGAGATATTTAGTTGGCAGGAACAATTTTTTTTCTGTTCTGTCAATATAAAAGTCATTTTTTACAATTTAAAAGTCAATTAATTGTCAATCTTGACGTTTTTAGCAAAGCCTACTCAATTACTATTTAAACCCAAATGAGAAGACAAATGAAATTGTAGTGTCTTGTGTTCTAATTTAGGAAATCATGATCGCGAAATCATGGTTACGAAACTGGTAATGTGTCTGTAGCATAAGACACTTTTTTAATTGATAATTTTAATATTAATTGTAAATGAATTTATAGTTTTTATATTTTAATACAATATACAAATAAAATTAAACTTTCAAATGCCACTTTTCATAGATAATTCATAAAAAAGACTAACTTTAGTTTTCGAAGTAATACATTTTTCCGCGAGAGCACAGGGGTACAAGCCTCAATAATAGTTGATCATTTAACACCACCATTTATCAATACGATTAATAAACTTAAAAATTTAAACTACTTAACACACTATCCTTCGTAAAAGAAACTCGTTAATTACTTCGTATACAAAGTCAACAACGAAGTTTTGTAGAGTCAATGAGATTATAGATTTAGGTGTTACATTTGCCGAAAATGCCAGTTTCATTAGGCATATTGAAAATTCTATTGCGAAAGCGAATGCCATTTTGGATTTATGAAAAGATGGACAGATGCCATACTATGCTGTGTATATTAAAAGAATTGAAAGCATTCAAAAGAAGTTTCTGATTTTTTGTTAAAGAAAAGTAACTGGGATTACGACCACAATTTACCATTCCATGAAAATGTGGCTCGGTTACCTCCGTACTCAACAAGATGCACGAATTACAAAATATGAATAATGAAAATAGATGGAGGGAGGGAGCTCTCTTAGGAGTGGGGGATCTCTCTTATGAAGGGTGGCTCTTATTATAATGTTAATGTTATAACATTTTGCTTGGTCACATTGATTCAGCTTACATTTTGTAAAACATATCAATCATGTACCTTGCAGAATATTTCGAAACCATTAGTTTTTAGCACTAGAAAACAATTAAACAAACTATGGAGAAAATAACCTCATTAATATGTTGCCTAAATCGTTCAACATCGTCAACGATCTATTTGACTTTAATTTATCAAAGGACAACTTCAAAAATATCCTGAAGAGTTATTTTTTAAATTTTTAAATGTTAAATCAAAATTTTATTTATATTTTTTATTTTAAAGTTTTTGTTTAAATTTCTTTTTTAATATAATTTTCGTTAATCTGAAATCATACATGTAAATCACAGAATAGATTTCTTTAAATAAATTAAATAATTACCTTTAAAAAATAGCAGCCCATATTTGAGAATGATTGCAACATGAAAACAAAATCTAAAATTCTGTTTATTTCACATCTTAAATTCTAAAAATGGGCTGCCTCACGAACACAATCTAATACTAAAGTGGTATCTCACAAATTTAAAATTATTGCAATTTTTAAAAATTTCTCTACTAATTTATAAAATTTGGTAGGTGTTTTAACAAGAATATTTTTATTTAAACTGAACCAAAATATAAAAGTAATCCAATAAATATAGGTCAATTTTGTACAACTTATCAAAAGTAATGCTTATCTAAATTAAAGAAAATTTCGTTTGGCAAAAAAAAAACTAGATAACAAAATTAAGTTCAACTAGCTATCTCAATTATTATTTCTAAAACAATTTTCAACGTATTGGATACAAGATAACACTCGTAAGTATGCCTTGCTGGGGGTAAAATTGAATAAATAACGTTTATAATGTAAAACATTTTGAAATCAAAAATACGTTTCAATTTTTAATAGATGATATTGCATCAGTCATATTGAAATTATGCCAAGCAATTCTTTTAATGTTTAAGAATCATCTCTGCTTAGTTTAGTTATAAAAAATAAAATAAAATGTATTTGTTTTTTCTGGTACGCCACACAAAAAATAAACAATTCCTAACTATCACACAAAAAAATCAAAAAAAAAATTCAAATAAATTTAGGTACTTACCAATACATAATTTGTTTCAATCAAAACCTAAATATTTGAATATCGATGCATAATGGTCTTATCATATACAATTTTTTATTCATAGATGAATAAATAAATAATTTTTGATAAAATGAATAATTTTTTAAAAAAATAAAACGTGCGCTACAAATTAACACCATTGTTTTATCAAAAAAATATTCAACAGATCATATGGTTATGCATCGATCAAATTTCAATAAACACTTAAATAAAAAGATTGTTAATAATAATCAAGAATTCATCAAACCGTATCAACTAATCAAAACTTTTATTAACAGATTTTAATCCACAAATAAAAAGCTATTTTTTTTAGAAAACAATCGATCGCTTTTACTTTCTTATTAACAAACTACTTTGGCAATAGTTAAAATAAAACTAAACAGGCTTGTGTCGAAAGACAAAAAAACAAAATAACAAAACTACAGTGCATCATTATTCGTTGGTTTTTGGAGAATAAGCTAACGCATGATCCAAATTTCTACTACGCATGATCGTAATTCAAAATACACGTCAATTTAATTTTCGTACTTTCAATACATAAAAATAGGTCATTGACTCAGTTAATTAGATAAAATTGATTTATGTACGTAATTGTAATTTTGAAAATATGTATGTACATATAATTTATCAATAATTGTAACCTTTTGCAAAATAATTGCATATTTGATTCTTACATTATATAAACATTGTTGGAGCAATTGGTGTGTGAAAATAATATATTAAGATGGTTTAAGATGATTTACGTTCATTTGTTCTATGAACTGATAACGTTATTACAGTGGATATTAATTGAACAGGTGCATGTGTCGTTTGAATTTTATTTGATCAATTCGAAATTTCGATACGAAAAGAAAGCAACATTTAATTGCCCTGTTTCTCTTAAATCAAGCGATGCTCCATCATAAATGTGTAATAGCAATTATATTTGGTAATAAATACATTACAACAATTAAAAATTACTTTACGTATGGTAATAGTTTTTCGAAAATAGTTCGTTAAGAATCTAAGTGACACATCGTCACCCAATGTATGAAATTGCAAGAGCACCGAAATAGCAAGAGCGTATCAATAAAATAATGTTAATTTACATGAATTTATTAGAATTAAATGTAATTGCACAACTTACTAAATGAAAATTGTGAAGGTTTAAATTTAAAATCCACAATTTTTTGCGTTTTTATTTTTAAAAAAGAAATAATTTCGAGTAAAATTTAAACTAATAAAATTGTTTTGTTTGGATTAGTAATATAAATAAAAACAGTAATTAGCGGGAAATCAATAATTATTTAATAAATAGGTATATCCTATATACATATCAATGATTATAATTAATGTACACTGAAGCAGTTAGAATCTGCAATGTAATAATAAAAGTATAATTTTATTATCTAATTTATCAATTCACCCGCGTGTTCGGGTTTTAAATAGGTGACAAATATCAAACATCTAGTTAATACGCTTAATTTTATTAAGATTTACGTATAGCAGAAAAGGAATTTTTTGCTCCTTGCACAGTCAGCTCGTATCTACAGTCGAAAAAATTTACAATGTACAATCATGTGATATACAATAAAAGATATTTACAAAATCGAAAAGTCAAACAGTCATGTTTGTAATCAAGTATAAATTAACCCTCGTCCGGCGGCATAATTTTACTACGCTAAAAGGCGGCAGACGTACAATTGTACTTTCATATATTTTATATGATAATCGCCACTGTAGTCATAACTTTTGTAAATACATAATATTTGGAATTTCCACATTATTAAAATGTAGAGATCTCACAAATCTTTAACTCTCTCCGGCTTCTACAAGAAGACTTATTAGTATTATAAAACAGAAAAGGTACAATTGTACCTATGCCGCCTGACGAGGGTTAAAGGAAAACAAAGATCATCTCATCGAAAAAGTACGTGAATTAGGTCCCATCAAACCTGAATTAATAGACAATAACGAGAATGCTACTATTATAATTCGAGATCGTCTCACACCAACGAATAAGCAAACGAACGAAATAAAAAAATTGTTGCTGTCTGGTATCGTGATGGGGAAATTAAGGTTAGGGTTAATTCCAAAGACGATAAATCGGTTCTCATCAAAACATTGGATGACATCACAATTAAATTACCACAATAAATTTATGGCAATGAAATTGGTTTGAATTAAAATATACTGACACAACACATTTATTATATTATTACCATTATTAAATATTTTGAATTTTATAATTAATTAAAAATCTTTTTTAGTTTAATCAAATTGTAATGGAGAACCATCAATTGTTTCAAGACATTGAAATTGAATATCAAGTGAATCCAGCCACAGAATTATTGAACAATGGAAGCTTTCTAAACATTATGTATATCAACACTAATAGTTTGAGACCAGAAAACAAGTTTGATTGTATAAAGGATTTGTTGTGTAAATATCGATGTCAGATTGATGTACTAATTCTAACTGAGGTATGGCTTTATCATAATGAAATTATAGCTTATAGAAATGTACTCTGCGACATGCGATAACTCAAGGTATGGAGGGGTAATCTTGAATGTCTTGAATCAACACAGGTGCAGCGTATTAGAAAAAAAATTTGGTACGAATATTGTAGAACTTCCATATTTTTATACGTATTAATAGTTTAAATTTAAATATCATCGGTTATTATCGGTCTCCTAGCTCGAGCTTTTCTGAGTTTTTAGATATACATGATTCTGTACTCTCAAGGTATGACAAATCATATATTTTTGGCGAATATTAATATTTTTGATAGAAATGACTCTTATGTTCAACAATATGAAAATATTACAAATTCCAATGGATTTCTTATCATGAATTGTTTTCTAGGATTTCCAATACGATTAAAACTTCTATAGACCATTTATTGACTAATAATGTTAAATAATAATAATGATCGCAAATTACGGTCGAATTTAAATAAATTTATATTAAACAATGAAAAAAAACGTGCAAATATAAATCTGTAAATATCAGATCGAATTGTTACCTTAGAACCTCGGAAATCTGCAATTTATTTAATGAGTATTTCACTACTTGTGGTGAGGTTTTGATTCAAGATCAACCTTTAGTGCACAGTGAGGATATCCATGATCCCAATATACAGACAATTTTTCACAATGTTCAAAAAACAGAAATCTAAGAAATCATCGAAAATCTAAACAACAAATCAGCGGTTGGTTTCGATAATATATACATATATGCAAAATTTGTTATTTCCTTTAAAGATATTTTTGCAGACAAACTAAACCGATCTAATAAATAAATCACTAAATAAAAAAATATTTCCAACAGAATTGAAATTGAATAAAGTTATTCCTATTTTTAAATCGAATGACAGATTTTGTGTTGAGAACTTTCGACCTATTTCTATTCCCTCGATATTTTAAAAGACATTTGAAAATGTCGTTTACAAGAGATTGCAATCTTTTTGCGAAATTTTTTTTTTTTTTTTTTTTTTTTTTTTTTTTATTAAAGAAATCTTTATTTCTGTATAATATTACAACTAATCATATAGATTATCTAGTAACTGTTTTATTATTTTTGTAGTCTATTCTTATGGAATGAGACCTATTGCTTCATCCCAGCTCTGCTAGTCCTTTGATTTAAGCGGCTCAAGGAACCACTAATTCTAAAGGCTTTGTTCTTTTTAGGCGCTTTGGTCCATTGGCGCGATCCAGTAGGTTCCGCAGCTCCTCGTTGTCATGCTGCTGCAGTCGCAGTACATGACTCCTTGCAAATTTTTTTATTTCATCGCTGACGTACTCCATGTTTAGGTCTCGATGGAGATTGTCATTTCTAATGTACCAAGGAGCATTCACAATGCTACGTAGTACTTTGTTTTGAAATGTTTGAATGATCTTTACTGTAGTTTTTCTTGCGCAGCCCCAAAGCTGAATACCATACGTCCAGATAGGTTTTAGGATTTGTTTATATAGCAGCAGTTTGTTGTGCGTTGTAAGTTCGGAGTTTCTTCCAATAAGCCAGTGCATTTTTCTGAATTTTAAATTCAGTTCTTGCCTTTTCTTTTTAACATGCGCTTTCCACCTGAGTTTAGAGTCTAGCGTCATGCCGAGATACTTAGCATTATCAAAATATGGAATTGGTTGTGAATTCAGACTAATCGGAATATATTCTAATTTCCTATTTGTAAAGGTGATATGTGTTGATTTCGATTCGTTAAGTGTTATCCTCCATCGTTTTGTCCAGCTATCCACTATATTAATAGCATTTTGTAGTTTCCTGGTTAACTCAACGATACTAGCATCGGTGGTCATAACAGCTGTGTCATCAGCAAACGTTCCTATTCTAGCTTCTTCTATGTCTGGTAGATCATTCGTATACAGGAGGTATAATACGGGACCTAGAACACTGCCTTGTGGAACCCCTGCCAATATTTTCTTCAGTTTAGAGTATTCTCCGTCCTGTCTCACCCGGAAGTAACGGTCGTTGATGTAAGACTTAAGCAATTCAAAATGTTGTTTTGGCAGATCTCGTTGGAGCTTAAATTCTAGACCGCGGTGCCAAACCTTATCAAATGCTTGGGCTACGTCTAAGAATATTGCTGAACATACTTCCTTTTTTTCCAGCGCCTCCTCAATAGTATCAGTAATCCTATGTACCTGTTCTATCGTTGAGTGCCTTTCTCGAAACCCAAATTGATGTTCTGGTATAAGATTTCTGCTCTCTATAATTGGCTTTAATCTCTTGAGAAACAGTCTCTCGAAAATTTTTGATGTTGTTGTTAACAAAGAAATAGGCCTATACGACGTTTTGTCGTTTAGTGATTTATTGGGCTTTGGAATCATTATGATTTCCGCTACTTTCCACTGTCTCGAAACATAACATAGTCTAAAGATAGCATTGATTATGTGCTGTAGTTTCCTTAGGGCTTTCTCTGGAAAAGCTTTAATTATTCGCCCCGTTATCAAGTCGTATCCAGGGACTTTTTTATCTTTGAGGTTTTTTACTTCTTGTTTGATTTCTTTCAGAGTAACTGGTAGCACAGATGCCTCGTCTACTTTGCTTATAGGTGTTAGATATTCATTATCCGCTTGTCCAGTTGGTGGTTTGAAGGTATTTTCTAGGTGTTCGGCAAACAGATCAGCTTTTTGCTTTTCGCTGCGAGCCCAGGTTCCATCAACCATTCTAATGGGTGGCACTTGCATTTTAGGCCTTTTTAAACCTTTGGTGGCTTTCCACAGGGAATAGTCTGTGTCAGGTTTACCTGTCAGGTTACTTAGGAAGCTTGCAACTGACTCATTCTTAATCTCCTTTATAAGTAGTTTAAGTTTGTTGCACAAGTTGTTTAGGATTGTTTTGTCTTCAGGGGCTCTGGTTCTCTGCCAAGTCTTACGAGCTCTTCTTTTTTCGTTAACCAACTCTCTCACTTCAACTGGATAGGTTATACTTTTTTGTAATATTCCTAGGCCGCTTTTTGCACGCAGTTTTCAATGAGGTTTTCTAGTTCTTCTTCTATCGTGTAAGCGTTCGATATCTGCACATGTAGGTTGATGCTTTCTTCGACTAGCTGTCGAAAGTATTCCCAGTTGGTTTTGTTATTTGTTAATCGTGGAAGGCTTGCTTTTCTTATTACCGTGTCACTTATTGTCATTAGAACTCGAGAATGGTCTGACGATAGCCCTTCTTCAATTTCAACTGCTAAGTAATTTTCGGAGATACCTCTTGATATCTAGAAATCCAGAAGGTCAGGAATTTTATTTGGGTCCGTAGGCCAGTAGGTTGGCTTTCTACTGGAGTGGAACTCACATTTTAATATCCTGCCTGCTTCAAATAGCTCCCTTCCTTTAGGACTAGTTCTATTTGATCCCCAGAATATGTGTTTCGCGTTAAAGTCGCCTCCAATAATAAAATTACTACCAAGCGATTTAAGAAGTTTGATGTAGTCTTCTTTTTTTGTGTTATATCTGGGTGGACAGTAGATTGCTGATATACTATAGCTCTTGTTATTTTTGGTTTCAATAGATACAGTATAGCTACTTGCATAGCTTCCTCCTCTATTTTTAATTCTTCGTGGTGTTTTATATTGTCCTTAATGAAGATTGCTGTCCCGCCTCTAGCTCGTTCTGCTGGGTGTAGAGCTTGATAGCACTGATATCCACGTATTTTGACATACGACGTTCTGGTAAAATGACTTTCTGAAATTAGGCATTTGCGAAAATAATAAAAAAATAATATTATCCACTCCAATCAATGCGTGTTTCGCAAAAATTCTGGAACGTTGTCAGCTACGTCATATGTACTGGATAATATTTAGACAAAAAATTGTTTGTTGGGGCTACTTTCATAGATATTACAAAAGCTTTTGACAGTGTTACGCATTTTATGTTAGTCGCTAAATTGAAACTTATTGGTATTAATAAAGCAGATTTAAATTTATTGATTTGTTATTTATCACAACGTGAACAATACGTAAATATCTCAGAAGATGATAGTACGAATCTTTGTGAAAATTATGGGGTACCACTATGGGGTTAGCGCCATTGTTGTTTGTTTTGTATGTAAATGATGCTTTTCATTTGGACTTACAATCCGAACTGGTAATGTATGCAGATGACATGGTCCTTGTAGCCACCGTAAATCATTGGATGAATTGCAGTGAATAATGCAAAATGGTTTACATATAATAAATAGTGGGGCTTTATGTAATAATTTAAAACTAAATGAGTTGAAAACAAAATATATCATATTTGAGACAAAAAATAAATTACTACAAAATACAGAAAACTTTTCTTTAGAAATAAATCAATCTAAAATTTCAAAAGTAGATAGTGTTCGATATTTAGGGCTATATATTAATTCCAAACTCGATTGGGCTGAGCATATTTGTTTTGTACGTAATAAATTAAGATACATAACATTTTTATTAAGCAAAACAAAAAATGTATTGCCACCCAAAGTAAAGCATTTAATCTGTTATTCTCATTTTTTAAGTCATATTAGGTACCTTCTATCTATTTAGGGTGCTGCGACCTCTAATAGACTGCATGATATTCAAATTCTTATGAATAGGGCATTAAAAAATGTGAATTGCCTACCTCATAGATTGCCAAGTGCGAAACTATACAATAAAAAAATAATCTCTTATGAGAAAATGTATAAATTTGAACTATTGCTATTTATATATAAAATAAAAACTAATTTCATTAGTCACAATTTTAACATATCACCTATAAGTTCTCAGAATGATTATCCAACTCGTAGAAGTAGTAATGTCCAAGTTAAATTCTGCAGAACGTCAAGAGGCCAAATGAGTATTATGTACCAAGGGTGGGTTCAATTTAATGCCTTACCTAGATGTATTAGACATTCCACTGAAGTTTCTGAATTCAAAAGAAACCTAAATGAATTTTTATATCAATAAATTAAAGTACATCACAACTATAATAACAAAAACGAATACATAAATAAAATAATCCAATGTTCAATAATTATGTGTAGATGGAAATTAATCATTTGGTTTTATTTATATGATGATTCTTTATAAGTTGTACAATTGCATTTATAATTTGTATTGTAGTTAACATTAATACCCATTTTGTGAAATTTTTATAAAAATTGTAAACTTTATAATATATATTTGCTTCTAATTACTCAGAAAGATTATGTAATTAAAATTTATTTTGAAGCTTGATCGCGATTTAGTTTAGTTAAAAACTATTTGCTATTTATTTTGTATTATATCGATAAACATGTAATTTTACTAACAATAAAGATTAATAATAATAAAGAAAAAAGAAAATATTACCAATTTTGACCATTTTATGTGTAGAAATAACAAGACTGTTTAACCATTAAACAGCTTATAGGACAGACGAGCTATTTTTTTCTCTTACTCTGTTTTATTTTCCGTAATTAAATTCCCAGATACTGGTTTTTTCGAACTTCGAAAAAAATGTTCGAAGTAAATCAAAATGTTAAAAATTTCACACATTTTGGTTGTCAAAGTGTTAACTGCCAAAGTGCCAACTTCCAAGTAACAGCGCATCCCCAATTCAAAAAAACTTTTCCTTATGACTTTTTCCTTTTACTTTTCCCTTATGAAGAGCACACCCAATAGAAACTTATAGAAAAAAGAAAATTCGAACTGAACCATACTTCATTATTATTTATTTGTTTACAAAATTTTGACTTATTTAAATATTAATATTACCTCCAAACTTTTCCGAAAATTAATTATTAAAACACCAAATACGTTAAAACTCTAATACATAAATTCAAATATAATTTTAAAAAAATTATATTATGCAATAAGAAGGTGTTGTCAGAGTTTTATAAGTATCAAGTGGTATTGATTTGGATGTCGTTCTGTTTGAATCATAAAGGTGCATCCCTAAACACAGTAATTATACAATGCTTCAGTGACGCAAATTCCGACGGTGATTATCCATTCTCCCAAGTAATGTTTCACCAAATTGAAGTTCTCTTGATTTTCACGACGCTAAGAAACCAAGCACTGAGCTCTATTTTATTTGTAATTAAATACTAAGGTGGCGGAAGCATAAATTTAGAAAAATAGAAAATTCCTAAAAGTTAATTTATTTTTACAAATGAAACGTTTATTTTATAATTAATGTAATAAGATTTTCGTTTGTACCAAACAAACTTGTTGTTTATGTCGTCTCGTCGTCCGGCATTCAATAAGGTAGTGTTGCCGCCATATTCGTAATTGCTTTGGCATGTTATCGTGAAAATGGTAAGTGTTGTTCGTTCGGTGGTTTCAAATGTCCGAAATACCAGAAGACGTTAAAAAGAGCAAGTATACAAATAAATCTTATTACAAGCAAGTATACAAATAGATCTATACAAATAAATCTTATTATTATGGCACAAGATCTACTTGACCAGGTTGTGCAAATAATAAGAGAAGACATCACTATTGCATAAGAGAACAATATAGAAACCATGAGAAAATCACTATTTTCACACACGACGTGTGTGGTAAGGCCACCATTTTGGTTTGTGGTCAACGGGCATTCCAAAGCACTAGGAGGAAGCCTGGCCTCGACGGTATTTATATATGCAGTTGCTACCGTCAGTCGAGCACGTCATTTTATTTATTTTGCTTCGCTACAATATCATATTATTTCTCAGATTGAAGTTTGATATAAGTTTATTGAATCCTAGTCAGGCCCCATCGATGCGGCAAGCCGGACATGCCGGTGGTGACAATAATCTCGTTTTCATTCCACTTCTTCTATGCTGTTCCCATGCGGGTACCTATGTACTAACCCAAGCATTGGTTCCTTGACTTGATGCGCCCGAGACCGTCATTTTGTGCTTATCGCAAAGGACTCCAATGATTGGTCTACTAAATGGAACGATCGAGAAGACGATTTACTAAAAACTTTTGCCACACTACAGATTTTACTGTTATAAATACGTTCAACACACCAAAATTTCGCAGAGGTAATTGATCTAAAGTGGATTTAGCAGCATTTCTAGTAGAGTAGTTCTAGACCGTCAAGTTATCATGATTCAATCATGGAGATTCAATGTCTTCTTGTACATACAAGAACATCTTCGCAAGGGCTGAAAATAAACCATCTAAAGTTATGGAGGTCAACTCAAACACCTGTAATCTAGCCGTGGCCATTATTATTTCAAATGGTGTAAAACTGTTTTGTGATCAATATTTAGTTCTTTATCAACTGCACGGCTGCTTATATATCTTCAACTTTCTGCATGATTTCATCGACTTTTCCAGTGGTTGGTCGACCAGAGCGAGGTGCATCTTTGACATTCATATTTCCAGAACGAAAGCGCGCGAACCATTTCTTTGATGCTGATCTTGATAAAGCACCTTTTCCATAAACATAACGTCGCAATAAAAACGTTTGCCGTAATAAAATTGCAAAAGATATCGATTTTATTCATTATTTATCCCCATGTTTAAAATGTTGTAACTTTTTATTCACTTTACCAATTTTAATGTTTTGTAAAGTGCAAGTTAAAATGTCACCTTTCAAACACACATAAGAATTGCCCGATACGATCAATGGTTACTGAGATATATGAATGTAAAGCCACCTACCGGGAAAAGGCCACGAAGTAGTTCCCCTACCATTTAGATTTGATAAGTGCGGTTTGAACTGATTCAGAAATCATCTAGCAAATTATCTACCTTAAATAAGTTCTTCGGTGGACGAAGAATAACCTAATGGTTACCCCTATTCCAATAATTTCTTTGTCTAGTTAGAACTGGCCAGCTCAAACGGTTTCTCATTTTTTTTTATTTTTTAAAAAGGGAAGTATTAATATTGTCCAATGGATTTAATGTCCTTTTAAGGTCAATTAATACCCCCCTTTTCATTCACGCACACACCACAAATTCACACAATTACAGTATACCCTGCACATTGGAATTCATCCCAAAGTGATGGGGTTTGATTTGTATGGAAAAGAGCAGAATTTAGTGGTGAAAAAAAATGTTTACTAAACTTTTTACATTTAATAATAAGGGTAGTCAAATTTTGTTTGGCCCACTTAGTAGCGTATATATTTACTTTATAATATATGTCATATCCGAAATTAGTCTTAGCATTTGCCGACACAGAAGCAATATATTTTGAATTGTGAACTCAAAATTTGTACCCATGAGCCCATGCTTTTTTCCATTTTAGCTTAGTATTGAGGGTTATCCCAAGGTATTTACCTATATTTGCGTGAGCAGTTTAGTTTGAGTTAAGTGCATGAGAAATCCAGTATATATTTGGGTCATAAAGCTGGCATGTACTGCTTTTACTTCATTTAATAAAAGCACCATTTTTAGTTCAGTTAAAGTGGAACCAGTCAGGAATAAAAACTTAACTTAATAAAAAAATAAGAATGCGATAAATGGCATTTCAATGTTATTACCCAGTCAAACAAACAACAATATCCCATCAAGGGATTTGGTCGCCTCAAATAAGGTTTCATATAAAATATTTTCATTTCGGATAATGAGGCTGCGGGCCAATAGTCGGGTAAATTATTTACTGTGGTAAAAATCGGATTTAGAACAGATTTTTCGATCAGTTTGCCATAGAGTTTTTGAAAAATAAATGAATTTACCGAAAATTTTTCTTAAAATTGACTTTTACCCGGCTATTGGCCCGCAGCTTGAGTGATTAATTCATTGCTCCTAAACCAGCCGTGAAATATTTTTTTGTTTCGTTGTCACCACCGGGAATCGAACCCGGGACCTCCGGTCGCTGGAGCAAGCATGCTGACCACTTTGCCACCGTCACCCAACTGTGACTTCATAAAAAACTAGTGCGCGCGATTTCTCGCCCAAAAATAAGAAAAACTTAAAAAATTGTGTCGAAAAATCCGATTTTTATTAAAGTTTTATCAAAGAATTTCTAATAATAAGAAGTGAATACACGTACCAAAAAGTCGAGACATCCACTTTTTTTTATAACTCCACGAACCGAAAAACCACATGCCGGACGATTTTATAATCAAAAATACCCCGAGAAACGAACCAATCATGATTTCTATGATAAAATAAATACGCTATCTATTTTAAATGTAGAAACTATTTTTGTTTGAGATCACGTGACCGCGATTTTTTTTTTGATTTTTTTGGTTTATTTGTTTCGGTATATTGTATGTAAAACGAAAACTGTAGCACACAAAAAAAAAGAAACAACAATAACAAATATTGAAATTGGTTCTTTTGTACTAATGTAATACCGCCTACACACGATCTGACTTGTCGGGCCGACGGTTGGTTCGACCAAATCAGGAATTACATCCACACGATCGAACAAACTACCTGATATTCATTTTTACTTTTGCTTGCGTTGAGTACAAATGATAAATTCTTGACGTTTGTGATTTTTATGTTTTAATTTTTGGACGTGAAAAATTGAAAAAATAAAAAATTGCTATTGCGCTTGTAGCGTGTTTAAATAATGGTGGCAAAAAGTGCAAAATATGGTCTAAAAAATGGTTGTTAGATTGTAAAAAACTAAGTCATGTTCCTAATTCATTTATTATTGAGTCATTTATTTGGGATGTCATATGTTTATGGAATTCGAATTTTCAACAAAAATTATTTATTTTTTCAATATTATCTAATTGTTAAATAACAATTTACTAAATATGTATAATATCGTTAAAATTTAATTATTTATTATTAAAATATATTATTATTAATTTTTAACCAACCAACGCTACAAACGACCTGATTTGGTCAGGCGGTTGGATGACGGTTGGATAATGAATGGATTTTCCACCTGACATCACCCGACAGCAAAATTGTCATACGACAAACCTACACACGACCTGATTTTACATCTGACCTGATCAAATCAGCCCGACCGTCTGACCAAATCAGATCGTGTGTAGGGGGTTTAAAAATTACACAAATATTAAGCCTTTATTCCACAATGAAACAATGTGGAATTAAACAAAAACAAGATAACTGCAAAAACATAAGTGTTGGAAAATCACATTTAAAGTTTGAAGTCGTAGTGTATTTCTATGAAAGACAATCGCCTTTTTTGTTGACTTTCTAAGAAAATAATGAACAGCTTAAAAAACTGTTCTGGGTAATAAATAGAATTACAAATTCTGGATCGACTGATTATAAAAACTAGAAAAGTGGTTATCTGCAGATATCCTGTTTTTGTTTAATTCCACAGTTTTTCAGTAAAAAAGAGCGAGATAAAAATATAATTTCGCCACGTACCAAAACAAAACTAAAAAAGTTTCAGTAAAATTTACTGGGGAAAATGTTGCCATAAAAAGTATGAAACTCAATACTTTTTATGGCAACATTTGTTGTCTTTGTCACTCTAACGTAATTTTAATATGTATACTCTCCTCTTTTCGGTTTCTCAGTATTTTTTACTGAAAAAATATGTTTCATTGTGGAATAAGGGCTTTATTTTCCATTTTTTCGAAAATTTTGTTTTGTTTTTGCTCGAATATTTATATATAAAACAAAAACGTGTATGTATGTATGTATAAATATACTATAAACATGTGCATTTCGGAATATGTATTGCAAGTTGGAACTATTATATAAAATAGGGTGGAGGTAAAATTAGTAAAGGAATATTTTAATTCTGTAGTTTTTAATTTTGAAATGGTATGATGGTGCTGGTGAATGATCCGGCCATAGCAACTTATTATATATGGAGAACGACAAGAATAAAAAGACGATGATAAACAAGCTTAGCGTTGTCTCGTCGAATGGTTTTTAAATTTTAAAAGGACAACTATCTATATAGATGTAATAAAAATATGGAAAATAATTTATGTTGTTATATTTAATTGAATTCTGTTATGAATTATGAAATTATATAATGTATTGAATATGCAGAGCTACGGCTCAAAATTTTAATTGTGAATTTCACTAGTTTCTCTTTTCAAATTTGTTTGGTTATTTGTTCGGGCGGTGGGAAACAAGAAACGACGCTTGCTCCTCTGTCCCTGGAATATGAAATTTCTATACAAAAAATTTCTAGCTTTCCCTGCTCTTTCCCTGCTTATTAGAAATTCTTTGGTTTTATTAAATAAAAAGGCGGAAATTATTTTATTTGTATAATTAATTACTAAATTAATATATAAAGTTATTTGAATAGTTTTACGTGCATCTTTCACTTATATATGATAAAATTATTGAATTAATGAAACCTAACGTAAAAATTAGATTGAATTGGACACGTTGTTAAAAATTAAATATTATTCGTGGCTTTTCTATCATTGAATGTTTGTGTTATAAAATTAATCAAAATACATATAAATCTAATCATGTTTTATTCATAAAAAATATAAATTGGCATCGCGCTAATTTTGTTATTACTTAAGAATTATAAGTTCTGGATGGCTGGAATAAAGTTCTTATTTTTTTATTAAGTTCTTATTCCTGACTGATTGAGTCACATTACTCACTGTGTTAACTGGATTTTGAAGTTTGCTTCCGATAAATCTTTTCCAACTGCAGGTGGCTCTATCGTCAGTAATTAATGTTGTTACTGTAGTTGAATTAGTATAGTTAGTTGAAACAGAATTGGGTTGAAAACGCATTATCCAAACAGTACTTGTATACGGGCTAGTTCAAGACGGCCGCACGAAATTTGTCTCGAGCTCGACAAAGTTGAAAATGTGTGATATATAATGCAAATTGTTGTTGTAAATTTTTGTTGTAATGCGTTGTACCACCGTTTTGGAATCACACATTTTCAACTTCGTCGGGCTCGAGACAAATTTCGTGCGGCCGCCTTCACGTTTATTTATTCATTCGATTGCCCTTTAACACAGTCCGCAAATATGTACAATAAAAAAAAATATTTTTCTTATTTTATGTTATTAAATAGTATTTTTAATATATGTCTATAACACAACTTCTTGATGTAACCAAAAAAAATTTAGAACGTTTATCCCTTTTTCAACCAAAAACAAAAAAATGGCGCCACTTAAGTCCAAACTACACAAATGTGTGAGTAAACAATCATAGTTTGTAGTCGTTTTTGATAAAAAATCTCGCTTGATTTGAAGTATAACCAACACAATTGTGTATATAGTTATAGTGTTGTTTTTCGGACGAAATAAGTTTGAAAGGAAAACACAACTGTGTAAGTTGGTTCAAAATACATACAAAAATAAATTTTTCACATGATAGTTTTGCCTTATACCAAATATTAAATAGTATCAATGGGTGACGGTCTCTTTATCGTAAACAATTTATCGTGTTTCAATTTAACGTGAACATTTAATCGTAGAACAGTTTATCGTGGACACAATTTACCGTGGACACAATTTATCGTGGGACAATTTATCGTACAACAGTTTTTCGTGGACAATTTATCATAGAAAGGTTTTATGCGTGGTATCAAAAAATTAGTGGGATTCTTTAATGATTTTTGGAAGAAGTTCTGGAATATTGCCATGTGGGACGGAACTCGGTAGTTTCTTAACCGATTATGATGGGATTGGGTATGTTGAATGGAAATGGGATTATTGAATGATTTTTGGAAGAAGTTCTGGAATATGGCCATGTGGGACGGATCTCGGTAGTTTCTTAACCGATTATGATGGGATTGGGTATGTTGGATGGAAATGGGATTATTGAATGATTTTTGGAAGAAGTTCTGGAATATGGCCATGTGGGACGGAACTCGGTAGTTTCTTAACCGATTATGATGGGATTGGGTATGTTGGATGGAAATGGGATTATTGAATGATTTTTGGAAGAAGTTCTGGAATATGGCCATGTGGGACGGACTCGGTAGTTTCTTAACCGATTATGATGGGATTGGGTATGTTGGATGGGAATGGGATTATTGAATGATTTTTGGAAGAAGTTCTGGAATATGGCCATGTGGGACGGAACTCGGTAGCTTCTTAACCGATTATGATGGGATTGGGTATGTTGGATGGAAATGGGATTATTGAATGATTTTTTTAAGAAGTTCTGGAATATGGCCATGTGGAACGGAACTCGGTAGTTTCTTAACCGATTAAAGATCTCAGCTCCTACGCCCCCCGAAAATAAAATCTAAAGAGCCCCGCAAGGCTACGGGGAGGAGCGTAGATGTCATTAATAGATTCTATATAATCCGCTCCTACGTGCGGCACGCAGTGCGACATGTTTGGAGATCCCGGCTCCTACGCCCCCCGAAATTAAAATCTAAAGAGCCCCGCAGGGCTACGGGGAGGAGCTTGGTGTCATTAATAGATTCTATATAATCCGCTCCTACGTGCGGCATGCAGTGCGACATGTTAAAGATCCCGGCTCCTACGCCCCCCGAAATTAAAATCTAAAGAGCCCCGCAGGGCTACGGGGAATAGCGTAGATGTCATTAATATATTCTATATAATCCGCTCCTACGTGCGGCACGCAGTGCGACATGTTTGAAGATCCCGGCTCCTACGCCCCCCGAAATTAAAATCTAAAGAGCCCCGCAGGGCTACGTGGAGGAGCGTAAGTGTCATTAATAGATTCTATATAATCTGCTCCTACGTGCGGCACGCAGTGCGACTCCCACTCTCAATTTAATATATTCATAAAAAAATATTAAATTTAATTTATTTTTAAATGAGATTCAATATTTTTTATTGAATTTATTTTAGCACGCCCTAACGTATTTTTTTTTAATTTTAGTTCGTTTTTATTCCAATAGATGGCGCTATGTCCAAAATGCTAAGCAAAGGCACATTTTTAGTTATAAACAATTCCGCTCTTGGTCAAAGAGGCACTACCGTCGCTCAGACTGTCAAAAAAATTTGACTGTGATAAAGCTCTTCGAAACTGTTATACGATAAATTGTCCACGATAAACTGGTATACGATAAATTGCCCACGATAAACTGTTCTACGACAAATTGTTCCACGATAAATTGATTCCACGATAAATTGTTTCCACGATAAATTGTTCTACGATAAATTGTTCTACGATATATTGCTCACGATAAATTGTTCACGGTAAACTGATAGTAAATCGTTTTAGTACCAGTTCGAAAAAAACTCGAAAATCAACACAGCTGGTGAAAAAGTAAAACTAACCCCCCGATCCTAACGCACAGTCACAGACGTATTTTCAGTCTTAGCGAAAACTTTTGTTTTAACGAAGACTAGATACTTTAAATTCGTATTCTGCACTTAGGCCGTGTCCCAAACACCGACTTATTTCAAACTTATTGACTTATTTGACGCCATCTTGAATAAGTCGGTCAAGTCGTCCCAAACGATTTTGCTGACTTATTTTGACAGATATAGCAAACAACAAATGTTTTAGGAATTTTTTATTTAATAATAAAATAAAAAAATTAAAATGCATAAAAAATAATTTATTTTAATGAATTATTTAATAAATAAAAACATAAAAATGTGTCTTGAGTTATTAAAACACGATGAAAATTTATTATTGTAGCTGAGATGCGCGAAATGCGCAAGCTACAATTTTTTTATGTAAGCACACCTCTATTAATCCTCTTTATATCTCTAAAATGTTTGTATATCACTAAAATCTATTAATTATATAATCTATTAAGACAATATTGTATTAATAGTTATTAATTAAGTGGAATATCATTAATGTTTGAAAATTATTGATAATATTTGATAATTTGTTGAATTTTTCATGTTTACATGTTCAAATGTATATTGCTTGTTTACATGATCAAATAAGTTTTTTGCTTTCAAAATAAGTCACCTCGATAGCAGACTTATTTGAATAAGTCGGTATAAGCAAATAAGTCGGTGTTTGGAACAGGGCCTTAGTCTTATCTGTCAGTAGTCTTAAAAAATTGTCTTCGCTAATATCAGCGAAATAGGTGGTCTTAGGAATCATAATTTTGACATTTAAACAAAAACAATAATTATATGTATTTGACTAAAAAACCGGAAAAATTATTCAAAATACAATATTATGTACTCTCTCAGAATATATATAACATAAATTTGAGTTTTTTTTAAACAATTTCGAATTGAACTGTCGCTTTTCGTTCATAAATTTGAAACAATATGGTAAAAATTTGGTTTCAACAGCTGTACAAAAGTCTTTGGAGAGTTTCTAATATATTATTTAAGACTACTGTCTTCAGAATTTCAATGAAGACTTTAGTCTTAAAAAATAAAGTCTTAACAAGAAAGTCTTAGCTAAGATAGTCTTAGTAGTCTTATCGTCAGAATCGGGGGGTAAATTTAACTGTTTCAACTGTTTAGCTTATACCCTGGTTTCCATCGTCGATAGCATAATAGAATAATAGTATGATACTATTTTACTATCAAGCACTGCTTGTTTTCCATCGGATGTTTTGAAAGAAGCCTGTTCGAAATGAGCGTGTGATAAAAATGATATTTTTAGTTTATTTGACATATATTATATAATAATAATATATAACGATAATCAGCCAACAAATTGTTTCTCATTGCGGCGAGAAAATATTAAAAATGGTGCTGGATAAGCTAGAAAAATTAAATTTATTTTTACACTGTTAAATTTATAACGTTAAAAATAATATTTGCTACGTATTATATTTTGATAGCTAGTATACTGCAATATTTGAATAAACTATTATACTATCAACTTTGGTTTTCCATCGTAATACTTTAATATTATAATACTATTATACTTGTATACTATGACGATGGAAACCCCGTATTAGGTGTCTAAACAAAAAAGTAAACAAACAACGGCAATTTTTTAAAATAAGTTCGAAAAAACGACAAAAGCGACACCGTGACAAAAAATCTAATTACGGTAAATGCGATAAACTAAGAGAAAAAAAGAACAAGAACGTCCTATATGTAAGTTATTTAATATATGCTTATACCCTAGACAGACACAAACTAGCTAATCGCGAATTCGAGATTACGTAGTTATTTTTTTAGTCTGTCAGCACACGATTTTGGAAAAACAGGATTACTGTGTTTATAGAACAAGATTATTACAATCGGGTTTTAGAAGGAAGATAAATGTGAAATATAAGAAAAATCAGTAGGATTATGTATGAGGCTGTGGAACATAAGTCATTTTCATTGAATGTATACAGAAAAATTGTTAGATTGTAAATTAAATTTTAAAAATTTTTAACTGTCATAGAAATTATTTATACATTTAGTTTATATTAACTTATTGTAACTGATTCGATTAATTCAAAATCGGCAAATACGCATTGAAATTGTTTTATTTCATTAATTAAATATGAATTTGAATGTTTGCAGAGTTACAAAATCGGGGTTGTGTCTTGCGTCACCATAATTATAAAATCGCGATTTTATTTGGTTGACATGCAATCGCGTTTGGAAGAAATCGCGATAATTTTTGTGTCTGTTCACGATATTACCCACACAATTGTGTTACCAGGCAGGGAAAGGGTTATATTGGTTTTGTACAATGTACCTTCAAAATCTATACAGCGAAACTAATCAGTACCTTTGTCTAGATACAGAAAATCTTTTTTAAGTAGAGAAAGTATAAACTTTTACTAGGTAAAAACCACTTTTTGCTACCTCCACTATCATTATTATTTCCATAATTATTTTAAGTGATGGGAGTTCACCGTTGCATCTAGGAAGACAAACTATGTTACAAGCCTTTGACTTTCGATCTACGACATGCCAAACCAGGGGCGGTATGTTGTACCATCACTTCGAATCGAATTCGAAAAAAGTCGAATCGAAAAAGTGAAAGTTGTATCTTTTTTGCTTTTCGAAAATGATACAACATATTGCCATTCGACTTTTTTCGAATTTCGATTCGAAGTGATGGTACAACGTACCGCCCCAGGGGCGGTATGTTCTACCATCACTTCGAATCGAAATTCGAAAAAAGTCGAATGGCGGTATGTTGTATCATTTTCGAAAAGCAAAAATGATACAACTTTCACTTTTTCGATTTGAAGTGATGGTACAACATACCGCCCCAGTTTATGTCATAAAAAATGTCGTATCGAAGTAACAATCAGCATTGTTTGAATCAACTTCTAAGATAAGTTTAAAAACATGCCATATTTTGGGGCATGTAGAAAATTTTTTCCACTGCAAAATGAAAGAGATATAACATTGACTTTCTGAAAATGATAGACAAGACTTTTCTTGTCTATATATCCATGCAAAATTTTGCAGGTTTTTTGAGCTATAACCAAAAATGATGGATTCCATCATTTTTGCTATAACCACAATAAAAATGAAAATGTTACCATAAATATTTTATATTATAAAAATGTAAATTTCGCATTTGATTAATTAAAAATAAATTAGTAATAATCGTATAAAAAAAATTATGGCATCTCTGTATATGTTTATTTGTTTCTCGCATAATGAATATTTTTATATAGCGGATGCTTCTTATTGCCCTGCAAAGGTAAATGCAGTTGGAAATAAAACAAAAATAAATGAATGATGATGACTAGATTATTTATTACACATTTTTAAAATCTTTATTCATTGAAATGAATACACTGCACTCAGCAAATCAAAAATACAACTTTCAATTTTCTAATAAATAAATAATAACATATATAATTTAATTATTTAAATTAAAACAGTAGTAAATCTAGTTAAATTAAAAACGAAAGACAAATAAAAATTTGTACTATTATTTAAAATTATTTTTGTCCAGCCATGCTGAAATGTGTTCCGAATTGTCCTTTAACCAATTAATATTATTGACCACTTTTTCCAGCGCTTGCACACGTGCTGTTGTGCCGGCACCGGCTTCCGGATATTTGGAGAAGAATGCATACATCTCATCTAACTTAGTCTGTGTCGCAAAGAGCGATGTAACAGTAGAAACCATTCGTCCAAGATAACGATCATTTAACGTGAAACGATCCACCAAATACTCCCATTCATTTCTTACAAAATCCCATACCAACGGCTCTCCAATTCTATTGGATGCTATATTTTCAAGGCAAGTGAAATAATCCTGCCCGCGTATAACTGTTGTTTCTGTTTTTGCTAATTGCAGTAGTTTATTTAAAATTAAAGGGTCCTTAATTGCTGACAATCCATACATAAGCTTTTGTTTTTCTTGGGCATCTTGCTCGTCCGCAAATAGTTGCCACATTTTTTCCCAGCTTTGAAAATTACCAGCTTCGGCCAAACCAAAGTAGTACACAATATTTCTAATATCTGGATTTGGACGAGGTTCCGGATTATCGATCCACAATTTAAACATAGTACCAACTTCTTCTAAGCATTGTTTATGCCCCATTTTGCAGGCTAATTCTAAAACCGTAGTTCGCAACCGACTATAACATAATTTTCGAATTAAAAATTGGTTTAAATACAACAAAAAAATTTACAAACTTTTTCAAATGATTTTCATCGCTAATTGCAACATCCCAGCCAACATACTTGTAAGCAGCATCAATGATTTCTTGTGAATATTTCTATAAGAAATTAATATTTGTAAGAAATGAATAATTTGTAAATTAAACGAATCGTTGTTTACCTGGAATTTTTCGTATACAGTTGTAAAGTAAAGTATATCAATTATTTTAGTAAACTTTGAAGATGCTGCCGCCCATGGAACGTACGCCATATCTTTGGATAAAAATTGTGTTAATTCCATTGCAATGTCGTACGGTAGCATTTGCGCTTCGGCAAAACTGAAAGCATCGTCTATCAATTGGGCTCGATCGGTTGGAGAAAAGGAATCTATGTTGTCAACCAACGCTTTTATAAAACTAGCCCACATTTCTTCTGGATACATGACACGATAATATCCAACTTGATCTTTATTTAATTTAAGCCAAGCGTGACCATCTTCAACGGTTATCTCAACTACAGAAAGATCATACAAATTAGAGAAACATTTGAATATATCTATGACAATAAAAATATTTAATTACATGAATTATCTGTCCAGGGAAAAAGAGCCCGTTGGAAATCACCAACGGGAGTTAAATCAGTATAGAAAGTTAAAGGAATCTCCCACCGATAGCTAGAAATATAGTATATTTTGTGGATTGAGTTATAATTGTAACGATTACGACTTACTTGAATTCTGATTCGGTGTTTTCTTTCTCATAACTTTCTGGATCGATTAAGAATCTCTTCTGAGTCAGAGAATATTTATTAGTGATTTCTGTTTTGGATACCGTTACGTAAGGAAACCCTTTTTGTTGTATCCAAGTGTTTAGAAATAAAGTAGTATCTTTATCGGTTACTAATTTGTCAATTTCGGCTAGTAAATCAGTGGTTTTGGCGTTTTTATATTCGTGTGCCGACAAATAGTTAGACACACTACGTCTAAACGTATCTTGGCCAATAAAATCTTCTAACATTCTAATAACTGAAGCTCCTTTATTATAAGTGATCGTGTCAAATATTTCAGTTATTTGATCAGGATTTTCCACCTTCTGAACAATAGGATGGGATCCTAATGTTGCATCTAACGCAAGAACACCATGGAGATCATCGATTAAAAACTGGCCCGGCATTCCAAACTCAGGATAAATTTGATCAACACATTTGTATTCCATATAACTTGCGAAACCTTCATTCAACCATAACTCATTCCACCATGCCATGGTCACCAAATTACCAAACCACATGTGAGCTAATTCATGAGCTACTACAACAGCAACGCGTTGTCGATTAATGGTTGAACTAAACTCAGGATCATATAAAAGCGATGTTTCCCGATAGGTCACGAGTCCCCAATGTTCCATTGCACCGGAGACGAAATCTGGTATGGCAGCCATATCTATAAAATATAATCAACAATTATTAATTAATTAAGATTAACTGTCTTAATCTACATTCCGTACCTAATTTTGGTAAAGGATACTCTATCTCAAAATATTGCAAATAATATTCGATTGCCTTGGCACCAGTCGCACCGGCAAACGTTATTTTATTTAGTTGTGCGGGTGTAGCAAATACTCTCATGTAAAAATTTTCTCCAATTCCATGTGAATTAATGTTAAATCTTTCCGATATAAAATCGGAAACAATAAAACATGCTAGATAGGTACTCATTGGAACGCTGGTGTGAAAATTCGTAATAGTTAATTCAGGATTATCTGGATGTATATTTTCCGAATCTATTTCCATGTTTGACAATGAGTGATAGCCATCGCCAGTTGGCCGAACTAAGCTAACCTGAAATTCGGCTTTCATCGCAGGTTCATCGAAACATGGGAATGCTTGACGGGCATAGGTCGGCTCAAACTTTGAAGTTGCGATTTTTCTGTAATGAGAAATAATTTAAAGATTAGAGCGGCTAAACAGTATAAATGATCATATTACCAACTTGCAGTGACTGTTCGTATTAATAAAATTCACTTTTTAGCGATATCAATCGCAATCGATTTTTAAGTTAGAAACTGCCAAAAAAAGATTATCTATAAAAGTAAAGCGTGCAAATGAATCTTGCAATTTAACCAGCGTAAACTTACTAAACAATTAAGCATTGGTACTAATTGAACGGAAAATTGTACAGAGAAAATGGCCTTGTATAACCTTCACTGATAATGGTATACTTACTTACACTTAAGTTGCAGCAAAAATATGCTTTATCACAATAAGTGTTTCTACAATGAATCGTTTACAATTTATGCATTGATAAGAATACACGCTTATTTTGAGTTTTATCAGTTTTCAGTCACATTCATAATTCTAAAAAAAATAATATAGTAAAAAATGATCTAAAAATAACCTTGTTCGATTTGTCTGCTTATCACGGTAAGCACTACCATAGAATCCAACAATACGGCCAGCTAAACTTCCATTAAATTCCAAGTGCAGAATATAATCTCCAATATCCAATTTTTTCTCGACTTCTGTTATCCAATATTCTAATTCTGGATAATCGTATGCCGTTTTAATATTAACACTTTGTTCCACTTCATTGCTTTCATCGTTTTTAATAAGCTTAAATAACTTTGTAGCGCTTATTGTTAATTTTTTAGCATGGAGGGGTATAAATGATATTGGCTTCTGAATCTTAAGTCGAATCCTTACATTACCTGTATAAGTGCTTCCATTTAAGTTAGGATGCAAAAACAATTTATAATTTTTAGGCTGTACTTCACTTGGCAGACGATATGTTAATTTATCCACAATTTTTGATAATTTCGTTAAATTCATTCCGGTAATGTTGTAACGAGTGTCATTGACCATGGGGAAAGGATATCTAACCTTACTTTTTGTATTCTGCGGATCACTGTCATTTAACTTAAATTTCTTTATTAAATTGATTTGTTTCTCATCGAATTTATATTTATTATCGAACTGTTCACCCTTTTCACTATTATTAGTTAGTTCTAATGCTTTTAAAATAACTGAATTATTTAGCGGGCCAAGATTTATATTATGCGATAACCGCGATGACAAATTATTGTCATGCAACAAACTGTGTGCAATAAATACTAAAATACTTATTAAAAATACACACAAAGCGATTAAAAATACGCATGTTATTATGTATGTTGGAAGAGATACACTATATTCACTTGTTTCTTTTAAGTTTTTCTTTTCAATAGCTGCTAGTGACACTGAAAGTTCACCGACTAGAGATGGCGCTGATGTATTAGTGCTAACATTTGTTGTATTTGTTGCCATGTTTTATGGATGAATGTATACTAAACGGTCTGTTTCCTTTAAATTAAAATAATAATCACTGAATTTTATATTTGTAATAATGTTTCACTTCTTAACTTATTTACATTAAATTTGCACGTTATTCAATTGCCAAATTATTTATTGTGTTTCATGTGACAAGAAGCAACATCTTATAATATTTAAAATTTTCAAAAATACTTCGCCTATTTGAAACTAGATGTCCACTTATTCCGAAATAGATAACAGTCAGTGTAATAAATGCATTCCGGTATTGATTTACAATTATGTATATATTTTTAGTTTTTCGTATGCATATTTTAAATTTAAAATATAAAATTATAATTTTCTTCAGAGTTAAATTCTTCAACTTGGAAATTTTTCATTGGAAAATAAAAATGGAAAGTAAACAAATTTTATTTTGAATCTTATTTTCCAAGTACCTATCTACAGAAAAACGGCAAAAGTGGACAATAAAGTGGTAGGTGATTGTGAATGGGGTTCACGCTCGACGTGATGTCAAAGTCACAATTTTGTGATTATATTTGTCCATTTTTGGTGTAACGTTAGTGAAATTTTAGAAGAAAATTGAACAAAAATTATTGTTTTAATGTTGTTACTATAAAATCGAAAATTTCGGAATAATAATTTATCAACTAACATTTTCAGATAATATTTATTATATCATTAATATGATGTGTATCATAGCTGAATTATTAAACAATATGTTGTGATTACAACCCAACATATTTAACGATCTAAATTTTAATCTCTATATACTTCATTTAAATATAATAATATGTATATTACATTTTTCACTAGTGATTAATATTCAACATTTAATTGCTTTGCATTTAAAATTACACTAGCTATGCACAAAATTTAAAAAATTTCCACTAGCACGATTGTATATAAAATGATAACATGGCACACCAGTAGGTTAATATTCGATAAATATTCGTAATTTAAGAAAAAAACGTTATACTCTAGTTTAGTAAAAACTCTAAGATGCGTTGGTTTACTTTTTTAACCTCTAATACCACATATTAGGTGTTTTCGGAAATAGCCCATGGTAACTTTTGAGTAACTTGCTGGCAAAAACATACCAGGGGCGGTATGTTGTACCATCATTTCGAATCGAAATCGAAAAAAGTCGAATCGAAAAAGTGAAAGTTGTATCATTTTTGCTTGTCGAAAATGATACAACATACCGCCATTCGACTTTTTTCGAATTTCGATTCGAAGTGATGGTACAACATACCGCCCCAGATCTATTTCCGAACATTTATAGACTTTCGACTTTTCCAGTAATTTACTTTTAGTTGTTTTTTAATTTCTGTCTTTCTGACAATTTGTATTACATTAGTAGTGTCAGAAAAATAAAATTACAAACTTTCAAAGTATCAACTATTTAAAAAAAATGGGAAAGGTTCGGAGCCGAACTCTACAATCATTTTTGTTGCCTACCACCCACACAGACCCACAACCACCAAATGACAAATTCCTACACCAAACCCAAAATACCTCATCCCACCCCCTCCACCTCTCATACCACTACTCCTACCACCCCCATAACCACACCACCCACACAAAGCCATTCACATGCTCTATGAAACCAAAATAGAATAGAAAATAAAAGAAAATTCTATCAATTTTAAGGAGGGGGTTAACAAAACCCTACATATCTCCGAACACCCTAAACACAGAAATGTCCAAATCAATAGCGCTCTATCCCATGAATTGCTTGAACTTTTAGTGAAGAAATTGAGTTGATATCTCCAGTAAAAAATGACAGGTTGTAATATCTTCCGGATTTTAACGGATCTTAGTTAAATCAGAATTATTTTTGGAAGAAACATTATAATTTGATAACATATAAGTTATATAACATATTAATTATTTGTTTTTGATAACCTATTAACTATTTTAATATTATTACAGTTATATAGTGCTATTTTCGGACGAAAACGAATTAAGGGGAATGCATAAATGTGTATGTTGGTTCAAAATACATACAAAAATAAATTTTTTACATGATTCTTTTGCCTTACCCACACAATTATGTGGGCATAAAAAATACTCCAATGTATTTTGTACTTAAAAATTATTTTCTATAACAAAAATTATTATCTTTACTTTACTTCTAATTTATTGAAAGTACAAAAATTCAATATGTATAAGATTCGTAGTTCCTTTAATATTTTACAAAAGCGATACTTATAGTTGATTCATTAAATATTGATTAATAAAATTTCTAAAAAAAAGAGTCCAACTTCTTCATGTTGCTTAATTTCAAAATCAAAAATTTATAAATTAATACAATCTTATAGGCCCCTTACACGTTCAATATTATTGCGCAATATTGAACATTGGACAATAAAATTGGCCGTGTAAAGGTGGGTATTCACTTTCAATTTTACTGCACAATATACTTGTGTGACGTCAACCTTGCATACATGTGTATTTTTTCGGTTTGTGCAATTAATATATTGAACGGAGATTTATCAAAAATTTGAGAAATAATTGAGTGTATTGCACAATAATTGAATGTGTGTAAAATTCAATAAAGTGGAACAAGTTTCAGTTGTTTTTCGATTTTTATGGCAAAATGCCGTTCGATAACGAGAAACAAATACTTCTTGATTTTATTTCGTTATACAATTTAATATCCATTTGGATATATCGGTAGTAAATGTCAGTTAAAATAAGTTCTTCTGCTTCAACAAAAAATGATTGCGCAGTTGATTTTAACGTCAGTGTTGAAAAATACCGCAATTATTTTTTTTCAATTGTTTACGCAATTTTCATTACGCTCTGGCACTCTCTGGCACTATATTCCATCAAGGGATTTGGCCACCCCAAATGAGGTTTCATAATCATATTTTCATTTCGGATAATGAGTGATTAATTCATTGATCCTAAACCAGCCGTGAAATTTTTTCCTTGTCACCACCGGGAATCGAACCCGCGTAATAAGGAAAAATTGTGTAATAATATTGAGCAGCCTTTAGGCTAAAAAAATTTTAGGACTTATTTTCTTACTATCCCCTAATATTCACTAAAGTAATCACCTAATATAACAATTCAATAGCCGACGAACGATATCAGTATAACTTTTTTTCAGATTCTTATATCGAAATAGATGGGGTATTTTTTGACCCCGGTACACAGAAACGCGTCGGTACAAAAAAAATCTAACGATAAAAAATGCAATAAAATCAATTGATTATATAACTCGGTTTTTTTGTAAGGTGGGATAAAAAATAAATTTTGTAAAGTGGTACGGATTCTAGAAAAATAACCATACCGATGGATAACGAGGGGTATTAAAACTACAGTCCATGTTACTATGTTTTAGGCATATTTACAAATTTATGTTCATTAATATAATGAACATAACTATTGGAGTTCGATTTGATCGTCGTAGAAGAAAGATGTGTATTTGTCTTTCTCTCTGTATAGTGAAAATTAAAATTTATTTTAATGTGATTTATGTGTGTTTAATAAATAAAATAAATACATATTATAATACTTTATAAAATAATGATGTGTTTAATGATTAAATGTACCAGGTGTTTACTGTGGGATTCCAAAGGATTTATAAGGGAAGTGCTTTTATTTTTTATTATTTTAATTCTTGTTTTATTGAATTTTGCATGTAAATTTTGGTTTTGTTTATATAAATGTGTTTTGTTAATTGTTGTGATTGAAATAAGAAAGTGCGCATTTGGGATGTGTCGCCGTAGATGTGGTGTGGTACGGTTTGTGTGTGTGTGGGTGGGAGCTGTCTAGATTGCGTTAGTGTATGGAACGAGAATATTGAGATGTAAAAGAGAAAATATCCTTATATTTTTGTGTACATACAAATTTGCTTTTTGTTTTGTCTATCCCTTTTTCAAATAAAAAAAGGGATCTATTTAAGTCCAAACCATATAAATGTGTGAGTAAAAAATCATAGTATGTAATGGCGTTTTTGATAAAAATTTCGCTTGATTTGAAGTACAATCAACACAATTGTGGGTATAGTTGTAGTGTTTTTTTTCGGACGAAAATAAGTTTGAAAGGAAAACACAAATGTGCTAGTTTGTTGAAAACACATACAAAAAAAAAATGTTTGACATGGTACTTTTGCCATACCCACACAATTGTGTTTTCGGGCAGCAAAAGGGATATACTGCTGCATTCGTTAACACAATCATTACATGAAAATAATAATATGGTTTTTATGTACGCTAAATTTGGTAAGGGAAATGGAAGAAAAGGATGAAATGGAATATGGAAAGAATGAAGTGTTTGTGTTTTGTTTGTTTTATCGTCATGATGATCAAAAATGAAAATGATCATTTAGGTTGCCATGTGTATTCGCGCGTGTGTGTGTTTGTTACTGTGTGAATTGTTTTTCCAAATATTTTTTGTTTTGAAAGAATGAACAAATTTTTTGTGATATAATATGGTATATAGTTATAAGCGGAGTGTGTATGTATATAGATGTATATTATATAATATACAGATAATTAGTTGTATGTGTATGTATGTATGTATATATAATTGATTGTTTTTATTTATAATTATTTTAATAATTAAGCTTAGTACTCAGTTCAAAGTGAAATGAAATTTTAACGCGGTCTCCAAAAATCTATTTATTTTCTCCAAATTATTTTAATTTGAAAATAATGTCTCGGCACATTATTTTCACGTGAAATTTTGACATTTGTTTGTTTTTGGCAAAAAACAAATTTTTTAATACCACAAATTCATAAATTTTAATTAAAGTCAATTTAATTTAAATTATTTACGTAAAATAAAGAAATTAATTTATGCATGTTTACAAATTTATACGTTAAATTAAAAATTCTCCAAATAAATTTTCATTTCTATTTCACGCGAAAATAAATAGATTTTTGGAGACCGCGTTAAAATTTCATTTCACTTTGAACTGAGTACTAAGCTTAACGTATAAATTTGTAAACATGCATAAATTAATTTCTTTATTTTACGTAAATAATTTAAATTAAATTGACTTTAATTAAAATTTATGAATTTGTGGTATTAAAAAATTTTGTTTTGCTAAAAACAAACAAATGTCAAAATTTCGCGTGAAAATAATGTGCCGAGACATTATTTTGACATGAAAATAATTTGGAGAGTTTATATAAATTCTATTTATCATTTATGATCATTTTCACACGTGGTATGGAGGGGTGACACAACTGAAAAAATTGATCTT
The DNA here is from genome assembly GCA_932526605.1 of Nephrotoma flavescens. NCBI lineage: Eukaryota > Metazoa > Arthropoda > Insecta > Diptera > Tipulidae > Nephrotoma > Nephrotoma flavescens. The sequence goes on from OW052220.1 coordinate 143,265,110, forward strand.
TTTGAGTTAATTCACTAGAAAGATGCGCAATCTTAGATTTCATATCCCACAATAAAAACTTTTTTTTTCCTCCACCGAAAATGATAAGCGCAAAGTATCGTTCTTCGTTTTACGATTTTGGAATTTAATAACGTAATTAGTATTTTTTGTTTTGGCTTTCCTGCAAAATTTTAATTTTTTGATGTGTCTTTTTTTCATGTTATGTACGTTATTGGTTACGGCATAGCAAAGGGAAAATGGTTTCTAATTTTTATGTTCGTTTGTAACGACAAGTAAATCTTTAAGTTCTAAGCCCGAGGCACATGGGCTTTTAATGTTGACTATTTTTTAAGATTGCTTACTGCTGGTGCTATTTTTTATGATAGAATATATCTGGCTCAACAACATTTCTCGAAAAGGGTTGGCAATTACATGGGTACATCAGACTCGAATAGCGATTGATTTGAGTTCTAAATCCTAGTTCTAACGGCTCACCCATGCACCAATTATGTAAGAATCTTCCGCGTAGTTTTATCTTCCGTTCGTGCCATCACCTCACCTCTTTTTCTGATTGACTGACATGTGCGGAATTGTCTCAGTAATCTGTTTCTAGAAAGTATACCGCGGAAGATGAATAAATTAATTTTTGGGTATGAATTGTGCTGGATTGGAATTTTAGTAAACTTTAGTTTTGGGAAACTGGATTTGACCCGGATTAAGGTCAAGTTTGTTTCGACTATGGTGAATGGAGAAACTGGATAGTTCCTTGGCTGATTGTTTTCGGATTTGTTTTGTAGAAAAATCCAGAACTTCATGTTGGAAACTCGATTTAGCTTGGCATACCAGATTCGAACATGGTTGGTTAAGAAAGTGGCTAGCACGGCCGAGCTCCAGAGCTTCTCTAAAGTCCTTTTTTAGATCACCACCCAATTCTGAATACCTGATTTGATCAGGTATTCAGAATCAGGTTTGATACCTGATATATTTTTGGGATATGGTTCCCAAGTTATATTCAGAATGGTCGAATTGTAGAACTTCATCAAAAAGACACGCTAAAAACCCAATAAAAGCTCACCTTTCTTATTAGAATCCTAGCCCAGCTCTGCAAAATGAATTTTAAAGTTGTCAGTTGGGAGACGACCTGGTTTCATTCATTATATTCGAGCCCCAAAATTTCGTCAAATTCAGCTTTGCACACCGAGTTTGACCATCATTTGTTGAGAGATGGCCTAGTTCCATTGAGCATAATGTTAGAGTGCCAATCCAATTCTGCATACCATATTTGACAGTGATTGGTTGTATTGTTCAAATAGTTTATTTGAAATATCCAATTCATTCGATACTTAATCTGGCATTGAATAACTTTGATACTTTGTCGGGAACCATTTTCTTTGGGATGCCTCAAATATTTTTTGTTATAAATACTAATGGATTTTAGAAAATTTTTTAATACAATTTAAATAATTATGATTTTAGGAAATTCTACTGTAAGTTGGGGAATTGCAGTAGGATTAAATTAATAAATATTTATATTATTTAGGAAGCCGGAAAATATTAATTGAGAATTAATTTTCAGGAAATCTACAGATGTATATGAAATAATATTTTGTTTGAAATATTAATTGGATGGTTCACAAGCCAAACCGATTAACTCTATTTTTTGGAATTTTTTTATTTATTTTTTTTTCTCTTTAAATTTTAATATCAACGCACTTGATTGGCTCCTAACTGTATATATTCAAACCTATTTCTGTAACAAAAAGTGTTAACACCACTAGATGACAAAATTAAAAGGAACTAAAGTTGTAATTTACAACTAATCTTTAAAAAAAATCCCATTTTTGTATTCTGGTTTTATGGAATTAATCATTTTGGCAAATGAAGCATCCAATTTTTTATTGTGTAGATTAGAATTGTGCTGTCATTGTTACTAACTATCGACTTTATCTAGGTGTCTGTAACCGGGCTGATTCAATTAAGCAATTTTGTTTTGGAAGCCGGAAAGCATTAATTTAGAATTAAATTTCAGGCCCAGATGTACGTGAAATAATAAAATTTTACCCTCAGGTTGCTGATTTAGAGAAGCAATTGTTGAAGACCAATACCATCGTTATCCATTAAACCTATTAAGCCTTAATCCTCCCTCTAGTAGATTAGAATTGTGTTGTGCTGTACGATCGCTAGGTGTCTGAAACCGGAACGTTCCGTCCCCAAAAAAAAAACCCTTCCTATCCTTCCTATTGTTATGTGTAAACAGGCTGTAGGAATAGGCCCGGCGTTAACCGGGACACTTGTCAAGTACTTGGTCTTACAGTCCAATCAATCAATCAATCAATTAACATAATGAACATAACTATTATTGTGTTTTGTTTTAAATTTTATTTAAACAATGTAAAGAAAGTATAGGGTATCCCAACAAGAGCGCCGGATTTAAATTTGCAGGCATTTTGTTAATACGAGTTGTAAGGTGATTTTTTTGACATTTGTCACGTACAAAACGTTTAATTACAAAATTTGAGACCAGATTATGCTGATGGATTAGAAGATCATTGTTCGTCATTGTCTTTGTCGGTCACCCGAAAATATAGCCACAGTAAGGGAATCTGTGGCCAAGAATCCAGGAACTTCTATTCGCCATCGTGGTCAACAATTAAACATTTCCAGAAGCATGTTACCGGGTTTTTGTGGCCCGAATTGGATGTAACTCATGTGGAGGACATGTTTTTCCAACGAGACGGTGCGACCCGCCACACAGCACATGAAACAATGGTGTTACTGCAGACTAAGTTTCCAGGCCATGTCATTTCTCATTTGGCGATCAACATTGGCCACCAAGATCGTGCGATCTAACACCGATGGACTTTTTTGTTTGCTTAATTCAAAAATAAATGTGTTTTTCTTTAAAATTAAACCCGGCGCTCTTGTTAGGACACTCTTTATTAACTATCCAGTGGGTTTAATGGCCTTTTAAGGTAAATTAATATCCTTCCCTCTCACGCACACACTACTCGTTCACCTACTAACACAATTACAGTATACCACCTGCACATTGCGAGCTCCATGTCAACCTGTACACTGACATGGAAGGTGCATCGGCGCTGAATTCTGCACTCCAACAGTGGGTCTAAGTTGTGCTTATTAACATCACTGATCGTAATCTAATCGATGATAAAAATTATTTTTGCATGCTGCTTCTGGTGGAATTCGAACCCAGTATCTCGCGGTCCAAGTGCCAAAGCTTTAGCCACCGTTTTGTAAAATTAGATTAGGTTGAATTATAGTATTGAACTTAACAAATAAGGAAGGTACTTAAGTATGATAAAAAATTTATTAAGCCATAACAGCCCTATAGGCACAATTCTAAAATTGTACGTGATTTGCAAGTTTCGAGCATTTTTCAAGCGATCGCCTCTAAAATAATTATTTTTCCACTTGCTATATAGAACCACTAATAAAACCAACAAATACCTCGATAATACTTTATATTATTCACATACACTTACTTTCCAGATACTCGTGTAGTTTATCGATTGGTAGATCTATGATTAGACAATAATTTTGATGACAACTAAAGTGGTAGTTTACAATAAAAACGCTTTGGTGGTGGTAACATTTCGTTTATTGTAGAATATACTTGCCATACATCGTTCTTGAAAGTTTTAAAGAATGGTGTAAATTAAGCTGAAACACTTCAGTAATACACTGTCGTTGTGGCGTCCAGTGTAGGTGCAATTTTTCGATTACCATATACTCATGTGGCATATGAAAATTCGAAATTTACAACAATTTTTAAATCGGGTAAATGAGATGACATCACATGCTACAGAGGACGACCAACTACATCATCAATTCCTAAATTGCTTGAATTAGTTATATATGAAAAAATTTTAATTCACGTCATATATCAGTAACCCGCAGCCTAAATGCATGCCTGGTCGATCCACATCGACTAATTTGAATTCACTAGTAAAACAATTAACGAGATAAAAAACAAGTTGTTGCAGCGTGCACGGATTGTAGTAAAGCATTCGATTCTATCATTTAGGGTTTCACTCGATTCGAAATGAGAAATCAACCGTTATTAAAGTGACGTTTGGTATTCCCCAAGCATCACACGTCGGTCGGGCTTGATAGATCGGTATAGTATATACTATACTTTACTTCGGTATACTATACTTAAATATTACAAATCGCAAAATCAAGTCTTTTCATTATAAAACGAATTCGTTATTACTCCATACAAAGTCATAAGCGAAGTATTGCAAAGAGTCAATGAGATTATGATTTTAGGTATTACATTTGTCGTAAACGCCAGTTTCAATAGGCATTTTGAAAATTGGATTGCGAAGGCGATTGTCATGTTAGGGTTTGTCAAACGATACACGGTGAACTTAAAATATTCAAACAATATATTCACTCTATTTCGCTTACGTTCGGTTCGGCCTTAACAGTAAATGCGATAGTTAACATAATACATATTTTGGCCAAGCACTGGTTTTATAGTAAACGAGTCACTTAAAACGACAAACTACACACGACTAGCAGAAGCGGTGTGTAAATTCATCAATCAAATTAAAATTTCTAATTAAAATTTTCACATCAATATGTTATCGAAAATGTAATTTCGTAATTATGGATGGAGCCAATTAAAATGTTATTATGTTAAAATTGCAAACAAAATTAAGCATTTTGGTTTTTATTTACAAAAATTTATTTAAAAAATATTAATGTAAGATGATTCTTATGAGAAGTAACAAAAGCTTACGATAAAAAAAGGCGAAATCTTACGGCTTTTATATCTAGATGGCTCTGCCGTACACAAAACTTTTTACAATACCCCAAATTTTGTAAGTTGTTGCTATTTTCAATGTAAATTTTTTGATTTGCTTTCCCAATTTTCAGATTTCGTCAAAAAGACGAAATATTTTCATATAAAATTTGGTTTGTGTCGTACATAATACTGTTACGATTTTGCCTTGTCACTCAAGGTTCGAATCACTGGATTGTGAATAAATACAACTGCTTCAAATTTGAACTCACACAATTTATTTACACAACACAATTTATTATACAACACAATTTATTATACAACACAAAATTCCCAATTAATTATTATAATTATAACACACTTTTTAATTATCACTTTAATAATCGCTTTAATAATCACTTTAATAATCTTTCTATTTAACCTTCACTGTATCACGTTTAAAATAAGACTCAGCATTCCACGTCAACGCGCGCCTTTATATACCAAAATATTTGTTTCCAGAATAATCCTAAATGCGCATCGAGCAAATATGTTAGTATAGAAATGACGCCTAAATGTTGAGTATAAATCATAAATGCAATTGAACTATTAATGAAATTAACTTATTCTACTCTAATCTAGGTGTCACCGTAACAATACTATTAAATGAATGGTATAAGCCGTGTTTTATTACTCGAGCACTATCTGGAGCCGAATGGAAAATTTCTACTGAAACTGCAGCTATTATTCACTAGTGTCGCTATACCATAAAAATGAAATATAAATGCATCCATAACACAGACATTTATCACCTGAAATATACTAATTAATATTTATCTTGACATGACGCTATAAACAAGAATTCATCTGCGTTCTAAATTTTTATTTGCCGTGTTTTTTTATTAGCGCCCGATAGCTGTATCCGGAGCAGCCAATTTTCTATGTCAAAACTTATATTTAGCGCGCTATTATTGCATATAGTTAATTTATTTAACTCTAAACTAAAATTTTTCATTCAATTTTTTAATTAAAAATCGATAAAAAAATATCTTGGCTCACTTATTTATCGGGAGCCGCTATCGGGAGCGCTATCCATTTCAATAGCAAATTTGAAAAGGCCTTTATTTTGTAAACCCCTGAAACCAATAGAAACTAAATCTTACAATAAAAATTTAAAACGCAGCAAGATGGATTTTTTGTGTATAACGTTATGTCGAAATAAATGTCAATTAGTATATTTCAGGTGATATATGTTTGTTTTATGGATGCATTTAGTTTTTATTTTTATGGTATAGCGACACCAGTGAATAATAGCTGCAGTTTCAGTAGAAATTTGACATTCGGCTCCGGATAGTGCTCGAATATTAAAAAACGACCATTGTAAGATTAAGTTTCTAATGGTTCCAGGGGTTTACAAAATAAAGGCCTTTTCAAATTTCTCATTGAAATGGATAGCGCTGTCGATAGCGGTTCCCGATAACTAGGTAGAGCAAATTCTATTGGGGATGCGCTGTTAGTTTAGAGCTAAATAAATTAATTATATGTAAAAATAGCGCGCTAAATATAAGTTTTGACATAGAAAATTTGCTGCTCCGGATACATCTAAGTGGCGCTAATAAAAAAACACGGCTATGTTACATATTTCCAAAAAGTTATTTATACATTTCATCCCTTTTTCAACAATAATGCGTCTGTATTACAAGACAGGGTGGTGTATCAATTTTTAATTAAATTATTTTTATTGTACAAATTTTTTGGAAATATTTAGGTTATTTTTTTCGTTTTTCGCGTTTAGCATTTAGCAACTTTGCTTTATATATTTACATAGCGATCGTCTAATTAAAAAAATCATAGCGAACAATGTTTAAATTCCGAATGAAAACTACCTTATTTTTTTGTATATTAACTATGTAATCTGTTCTGAGCCGAAGCATTCCCAACTCTTTCGCGGTTCGCTTTTAACGTTCTACCTTACGCAGTAGTCAAATCGAAGAAGTATGGCTATAGGTTCAATTTACGTAGAACCATCTGCACGTTGTATTCCTTTGTGCCAGCCTATAGTACTGGCATGGAATATTGGGCGGCCGATGAGTTCCGCACCCCGACAAAGGGTCATAATTGTGTTCATTTTCATCACAGATCGTAATTAGAGGGTCGATTTTATTCGAAAGCCGAGACTTGACAAACCAATAACCGCAAGTATAGGGTAGTGGTATGTGTGTTTGTATTAGTGCGAATGCGCGCCATTTCAATTTTTTGGATATGAAATTTCTAGATTACATTTCCATTTACAATTTTAATTTGCAAATGCAAATGTGCTTTAAATAAAATTAAATTTATTTAATTATTTAATTTTAAAATAATTGCTAATTCTGTGTTTCTGCGAAAAAACCCGACATAACACTGTTTATTGTTATTATTTTTTACTTTGCATAAATTAAAATCGTTATATGTTGTGTAGTTAAAAAATTTTTCCTCTACACATTGACGTACACTTTTTAAATGTGAGTGCTACTCAGGAACACACATTAATTTGATAACTTTTGTTGTTTACAAGGAATGTATTGTTGAGAATTGAAAAATATGTCAAGTTATTCCTTAAAAAACGTAAACGTGGTATGACTCATTTGCGTGAATGTGTTAGAAATTGAAAAAGTTGTATGACTGCTATTGCAATTCATTTCCGGGAACGTTTTAATTCACTTTTTCAAAAGCAAGGGAGATATTAAAAAAGTTAGATAACGTAACGACATAAGCACCATAAAAATTGAACCGATTTATATACTAAACTGATTATACGTATACGTTAACCTTATGTCTCGTGTCTCGGATTTTGAACAAGATCAACCTCCTGATTATCTCGTAAGGTGTCATCCCCTAGGACTTTTGATACATAAATCCTTTGTTACGCAAGCACTAAACGTTTTTGTCAGTCTACGAAACTAAAGTGCGTACTTCCAAGGCGGAACTTCAAAACTTCATTCCTTATTTAGGTTAGCTATAAACTGTCCAAACAGCGGTATAGGCAATAGGAACTATAGTTTGTAAAAATTAAAAAAATTAAATATTTATTGTTCGTTATATTGGGGTTCAACCATGAAGTTTTTGGATGTGCCGACCATACTAACTCCGAGGCTACATGAATTAAAAAAGTTTGAATTAAAAAAGTTTATTTTTCTGAATTAAAATACGTGTTTTTAATTCATTTTAAAAATGAATTAAAATCAGAGTTGAAAATGAAATAAAAAAGTTCGATAAAATGAATTTAAAAAGGCATTTCTTAATTCAGTTTTAAATTGAATTAATATAAGTGTTTATAAAATGAAATAATATAAGCCTCTTTATAAAATAAAAAAAAATGTTATTTTCATTAATGAAAATTTTTTGGAATTTAAATTTGAATATGGCACGTAAAAATTTGGCAATGGAAAATAAGGCGTAATTTTACTTTACGTATACATCGGAAAAAGTAGGTAAGGAATATAAATTTTGGAAATTTTTAAATGCAATTGTTTACTAATTTTTTGATTTTCCGGACAAATTTTTACTTTTTTTTTCAATATTATTTTATATTTTTATTAATAATAATTGCTTCGTCAACCTTACAGACACAGATCAAAGAGTTTCTCTCGCTCTTATCGCTTCTTCTGATAGTGCCACAAATGTTAAAAGAATCAACTTTCGGATATATCATTTTTTTTAATGTAATTTTAATTCGTTTATACCTTAGAGGATGGGGGCTGCCCCAAACCCCCGCTTTTCCACAATTTGTACAATTCTTTAAATGTCAAACTAAGTAAAAAATAAACTGAAAAAAATTTCAAAATTCCCCTAGAAAAATTGAAAAATTTTCTCGAAAATATTATTTGTACTGTTGAAAAACTGTTAAGATACAATCCTAATATCCAAATTTGTATAAAGATTACACATTTGTACGTATTTTGAATAGAATAATACGCAATTTTTTTTTAAGTGAAAATTTTCCCGGAAAATTTAGCTCCCCCCTCCTATAAACTGTTGATAAACAATCCTGCATTTAAAAATTTATACTCCTTACCTGATTTTCCCGATGTATTCGTAACGTAAACTTTAGCCCAAAATAATGCACATTTCTGAATATTTGTTAAAAGTTGAATTAAGATTTTTTTAATTTATAAAATGAAATAAAATTTGCCTTTTTTAATTCATTTTGAAAATGAATTAAGGTAGGTGTTTTAAAAATGAAATAGTGTAAGCCTTTGTTAATTCATTTTTGAGTTTTTTCATTTTTCTAAATCGCTTTTTTTAATTCATAATTTTAAGTTAAAAATATGAATTAAAATAAGTAGCAGATGTTCATACAAAAATCAACGTTTTTAATTCATTTTTAAAGAACTTTTTTAATTCAAATTTTTTTAATTCGGTACCCCTAACTCCGAATAACTGCAATAATGCAGTTTACGCATGATAGTCTCTCCGTTTAATCAATGCCTTCTAAACTACTGGCCGCTTACACCAACTGATGACGACACGCTAAGTCGACAATTCAACTAGATGGCAGATAAATATTAAAAAGGAAAATTACATTACAAAATATATTTAGTTGTAATTATTACATCGAAGTAGACGGTTATTCGTTTTTTATTTTGGTTTTCCAGTTTTTTCTAGTTTTTGTCTACACCTCGTTCTCATAAAACCAAAATAAATTTCGTCATTCGTCGTCCGTCGTACAAAATTATAAAACAATACAAAAATATATTATTTCGCTCTCCAGTTGTTTTGTAATTTTGTTGTTTGTTAGTTTCGAACAAACTGTTGAAGCCGAAGGATATGCTTTTTTAATTTTTATAGTAATGCATGTACATTTTACCGGACAAGTGGTGCAGTGGTTAAAGCTTCGGCACTTGGACCGGGAGGTACTGGGTTCGAATCCCATCAGAGGCTAGATGCAAATCGAATTTTCATCATCGATTACAATCGGTGATGTTAATAAACACAACTAAGACCCTCTGATGGAGTGCGGAATTCAACGCCGACCCACCTTCCATGTCAATGTACAGGTTGACATGGAGCTTGCAATGTGCAGGTGGTATACTGTAATTGTGTGAGTAGGTGAATGGGTTAATGATGTGGCGTGAATGCGTGGTATCACAATGGGCCAAAAAATGGCCTAAGTGTCAACCACTGAAACCTAAAAACCTAATGTACATTTTTTTTTAGATTTTTGCGTTTTTTTGTCATTTTTATCTACCATAAGTCGATTTGTAATACCATTTAATTCGAAATTGGTACGTAGATTCAATAAAAAATAGCAAAAGAATTACGGATATTATGTAAAACACAGAAAAAATGCATCGTAAGTCTTCGATTAATTATGTGACACTAAATAAAATAGAAATACAGAAATGAAATCGAAATGACAAAATATAAACAAAATGATCACAAATTATTCTCTGCTCTAACGGTTGTATTTATATTTTTATAGTGGAATACACTAAAACTTTGTATTGCGTTATCTAAATAGACGCAATTTCTTTAAATGCTCACTAAACTTCTTGAATATGAATATTAAAAATTCAATTAATGAATTAAGAAAATCAATAACACTAAAATTGTTCATAATTTATTAATTTATTTTATAATAATTTAGGTTTTTATCTGTTAAGTTTGTGAAATTTATTGCCGTAGTAATAAGGAGGCAAGGTGTATTATTTTTACTTAATTGTGCTGACATCTGGTTGTCGACTTACGTTGACGTCATCGACAAAAAATGAATGTTGTCACAGGCCAGTACTATAGAATGCACTGGTTTAATCCCATAAACTTATAAAATAAACGAAATAAAATTAATATTATTATTGGTTAGTGAAAATGATTTATTTGTGGATCAGACAGTGAAAAACATTTTTTCAGTAAAAAATACTGGGAAACCGAAAAGAGGAGAGTATACATATTAAAATTACGTCAGAGTGATAAAGACAAACAAATGTTACCATTAAAAGTATTGAGTTTCATTGCAACATTTTCCCCGCTTACTGCCAGTAAATTTTACTGAACATTTTTTTGTTTCTCTCTAACAAGTAAAGGATTTATATTTTTACCTCGTGTCATTTGAAAAAATTGTTTCACTGTGGAAATCAGGCATTAAGAACTTATTTGCAGTACGTGTATATGTAGTAGTATTTGTATTATTTATCGAAATATTTTACGTTTTGCCTTATAGATATATCGATCATAAAAAATTTGATTTGTTTCAGTCCAATGAGGCTTAAATTTTTTTTTGTTTAACCGTTTGGGTCCCAGGAGGTAATGCAAATGCATTATAAACAACGTAAAACCATTTGTGGTGCAAACGCAAACAAAAAAAAATAAACTCCAACGCAGATAGCCCTCGCTTCTTGTATTTAGGTAATACGATTCTCGTCTTTTGCTCAACAGCGCGATCGCGCTGCTTGGGACTTAAACGGTTAAAGTTGCGTTGGCCATATGTTATTGACAAACACAAGCTCATCCAGCATTTGGCCTGAAAATAAAAGTAAGTTCGTAAACACAATTTTTGTTATTAAACACCATTATTAACCATTTGGAACCATCGATTTGTTTTTCCATTTTATATACGTTTATATAAATTAGTATATTTTAAACTGATTTTTGGAAAATTTATAAGATATTAAAGCAAAAACCGAACTTGATTAAGTAAATTTTCCAACAAGGATTACAAATTACTTTTAGTAAATAGTAAATATTATTTTAAACACGGTTACAAACATATATGAAGGAACATGTGCAACTCAATATACTTGAGATGCGGATTAGATGAATCAATTTATAATCCCACTCTTAACGAAGTGGATACGGTTTCTTTGTTTTCGCTAAGTAGTACACTATTTTTGCTACTTAATCTTCTCTTCACCCATATAAAATTACAATAAAAAAAAAAACTTAGCATTATGTTTTTAATGCAAATTACATTCAATCAGTGATAATGTACACAATCTTAAATAATTTAGAATTATGTACTCGACATGATATTCTTAAGAAATAATTAAAGTTAATTTAGTTAATTGAAACGATTGGTCATCCTAATTGACTAGAAAGTGATTTGTTATTTTTCTCTATGATAGACATAATTAATCGAAAAGCCCATGGTTGAACAACCTAACTAGATTCTTGTAATAATTTTAAAAATGTAATTACAGGTGAATGTAAGTTCTGAGGCGTGCCGTGCAATCTAAAATTTATTTTATAAGCAAATTAAATGTAACAAATAATTTTTTTATATATTTGAAAGTTATACATAAATTTATTATATTATTTGTTGTATACTTTGTAAACTATTTAGTAAATCATATTTTGTCTTACAAACAAGACGTACTAGATGAAAAAAACGATATCATACTCGTATTAGAAATAATTTATGGTTTACTTGTTGAATACCGAAAGGAAACCTATAAAATTGGTAATGAGAGGCATGTTTTGAATTTAGATCAATTGAGAAGTTGCAATATTTACTATACATACTACATAACAAAATGTTTAAAATACGTACATTATATACTCGTAGGTGATGTGTAATCTACGTCTATATTTTAATCTTTTTTAATGTTTTATGCATAATTGGATTACTAAAGCAACATAAAGCACCGAAATTTTATGTGAATAATTCTGTTTAATAGGCAGTTATACGGAAAGTCATAATTTTAATCTTGTGGTTTAAATATAAAATAAGATCCAATTTCTAAGCAGGATTTGGCACTACTTGCCAGGAAATAAATCGATCATTTTTGGAAAATTTATTTTCATCTTTGCTTCTAGCCATCTAAATTAAAATTCTTAAATTATGTACATATTTAAGAATCCAATTTCAAGCTTTTCCAGATAATGCTTGTTTTCAAAGTAAAACGACTATGAATATTGCTTACAAGCTTGGTAATTAAGAAGTTTCTTTAAAATCATCCGTAATACTAATTTTTTTAGATTGATTTTTTCGGCTTTTCGGATAAAATTTTATTTTTAATGTCATTTTTACAATGTTTACGACTTTTCTAATCATAGAAAAAAGGACTCCCCCCCCAGGGTACTTGTGTACTCAAACAATAATAATTTGTCTGAAAATAATTCTTAAAATGTGCGTTTCATCACGACATTTCAATTATTACATGGAATTAATTACCGTGTTCTTTTATTTGCATCCGATAGATGTATTCGGAGCAGCCAATTTTCTATGTCAAAACTTATATTTAGTTTATGACGTCATGTCAAATTAAATGATAACTAGTATATTTCAAGTGATAAACGTTTGTTTTATGGATGTATTATTTTTCATTTTTATGGTATAGTGACACTGTGTATTCTAGCTGCAGTTTCAGTAGAAATTTTCCATTCGGCTCCGAATAGTGCTCGCACAATAAAACACGGCTAACAATATGCTAGCGGTCCACGTGTAAAGTTTTTAAGATGACACAACTTGCCTTTATCTTGAAGATAAAAATTCAAATTACTTCCAAATGGGGGAAGTGCAAAGAACCGTTATTGGCATGCACACGACATGTCTTGTGGTTGTCTTGCGTAACAAGCTGACAATGGGGTATATAATCCATCGGCTACAAGCGAGCAATTTGCTAGTCAATATCCTGACTAATGAATCAATTATAGCAAAGAAAATTGATTTTCAAATAATGTTTTTCAAAAATTTTTTGTTAATCTTGTAAAAAAAATTTGGCGATTGCACAGTAAATTTGCGCAGCAAATTTTTGTGTTGTTTTACTGTGCAATTGCAAAAATAAACGAAAATTTTATAAAAAATATATTTTGAAATTCAAATTTACTTGGTAAAATTGATTGAGTAGCCAGGATTTTGCCTAGCAAATTGCTTGCTTGCTAGCCAATCGAGTATCTACCCCAATATGTAAATAAGGCAATATACCATATTTATTTCTAAAATTTCTTAATTAATTTAACTTAATAATCTTTGTTATTATTGTGATATTATTTATACTTTAAGAATATCCGGATAGTTAACCATCATAGGTTAACTATTACTTAATTTCACGGTGCTTATCCTCTAAGTATTTATGTACTATTTAAGTAGTTAACTACGGTGGTTATAGTTGATCTAAAGATTTCAAATAAAAACTAACATACTTTTATTTACACATAGAAAAGAAAACAAATCTTTTTAAGATCTTTTATTCTTGTAAGTGTCATTACAATACTTAGTTTTGATGCCAACTAAAGGTTTTAGGTCATCTCCTTTAACGACCCACAATTTCTGAAAGCTCAAATGGGGAAATTTTGTGTAATAATACGTATATTTTCTATAGAGAACGTTAAGGTGATATACCTTCTAAACAGCCGTTAATGGAAAATAGTTGGTATTTTAGAGAAAACAACAATACTAAATTTACATAGATCCCAAAAGTCTAAATTGAAAATTTGAATTTAGAAAATTTCAAAAGTGTATTTAAATGTAATTTTTTACAAATAAATTTCTACATTGAAATATAAACAATTTTAATAGCTACTGTTTTAATTATAAAATTTCAATTTAAGTGGTAACCATATAAAAATTAAAAAAATATTTAAATGTAACTTTAAAAAAATTAAGATTACGATAAATGTTGTTTCTGTGCTTCCGACCATTTCTCTCTCTCTGGCATTATATCCCATCAAGGGATTTGGCCGCCTCAAATGAGGTTTCATAATCATATTTTCATTGCGGATAATGAGTGATTAATTCATTGATCCTAAACCAGCCGTGAAAATTTTTTTCCTTAACACCACCGGGAATCGAACCCAGGACCTCCGGTCGCTGGAGTAAGCATGCTAACCACTTTGCCACCGGGGCGGCGTAAATTTTTTTAAACGTAACTTTAAAAAAATTAAAATTACGATAAATGTTGTTTCTGTGCTTCCGACCATGGACAAATTAATTTAAATTACAAAATTTAACGAAGCTTCGTTAAATAGGAATTGTTACTTAATAAAAATTATTAGAGCGAAATTTTGAGTCCAACTTTAAAAAATTAAAAGTCATGTTATCTTTGATTCTGGCAATCACTACAAATTTTACTATGTGCGTGTGGCTGGAACGTCAAAGAAAATTAGTTTCGTAAATATTTTAAATTGTTTTAATTTTATAATTCTTGTATGGTTGGCCCTTTACTCGTTGCTGTCCAAATTTTGGCAACAGGACCACCCACGGGTACATGAGATTTTGTACGGGCGTTATACTTATGTCATTAGGTCGTATTTTATGAATTATGCGGAACACAAATAAGGTTTCTGGATATAGTCGGATACATGCAAATGCTCTCGCTTCCTGCCTTACGTTAAGTTTCTTCTATGCTATTATTGTATTCCAAAGCATGCGGTTTCTACATTTGATTGGTACTTTAACAAAAGACAGCGGTATATTTAAAATAAAACTTTTAATTTTTACTATTTTGACTGGTTGACCATTTACACTTTGGTTTGACAAATACATATCATGTATGGTTTGAGTTCCGTATGCTAAATTCATGTTAAAATCCCATACCAGCTCTGCAAACTCTTTCAATTTTGAAAATAATTGATTAAGAAATGGCTAAGTTTTTCATGCTCTAATTTATAACAATTTGTTATGTAATCACCTAGTGCGACTTAGATTGGCGAAAATGCAAAATTTCTTCAAATTTTACTGTAAGAAATGTGGGATTTTAATAATTGGGGTGCGGGATGCAAAACCCACACCACATGTTTGACTGACCTTAGCATTAGACCTTAGCCTCAGACCTAAAAATTATTTAACGTGCTCTAGAGAATCAGTGTTTACATCATGTTACCTTTCCAGTTTAGGTCGCGTATATCCGTGGACTAAATATGTATGACTACATAAACAATCTTACTGCGTTTTTATCACCACCGAAGATTTAACTTTTAACATCAAAATAGGTATGTTCATGGAGGGGATCATTGTAATATATTACAAAAAAACTTAAATTTAGGGTTGAATGTATTTTTGATAATATACTTTTGTATAATAACCTCGAGTGTGCGCCGCAATAAAAATATATCGAAATAATATTTTGATCCAAATTCTACCACTAAAAATAATAAATTTGTTGGTTAGCAACATGAACGGCTTAGATAGCACTTACAAAATATCAACAGCATCCATAGTAACGAAATAATTGTTTTTCGAAAGCATAGTACCATAGCGTGAAAATAGTTCACCTCAAAGAAATGTGCTTTATACAAATTTGAGCAAATTATTTATCAACTCGCACGAGGCAATTTGCATATATATTTTTTTGCAATTTCAGATGAAATCTGTTTAGAAGTTGACTGAAAATAAATTTATTGCACAAGAAAAATATAAAAATATATATATTTTCAACCAAATTATTTGATCGAAAGTTTTAAGATTGGCGGGAATATTAAATAAGTTAGACAATAAGGAATAATAACTTATGTTGGTCAGTCTCCGTTAAATATTTTGGAAATATAATTTAATAATTGTATGGTGTGGATTAATGAGGCGGTGCTTAAATTTAGTATATGATTTTTAAGCGAGAATTATCTTATCGGAATCATCAAGAATTGCAGTTGTTATCGTTTACGTGAAATTTAATTGTAAATTCTCAATTAACCGCTTCACACATAAATGGTAAAAGAAGTGGTAGTCACAAAATAATACATCGGAAGGTGTATCAGGGTAATTTTTTTGTTTAAGGACGATTATTTGTTCGTAAATTAGAAACTATATATGTATATCTAGACTACAAAGTATGTTCATAGTTCATCATTATAGTTTGTAGGTACATCGGTAACAGATGGTGGGTCACTACAAGAAAGTGATTTTATTATGTATAGTAAATTTTTACTAATTAATGAGCAATTATACAAATTATGTATTGGTGAAGAAAAATGAAAAGAAAACTTAAAGGAAAAAAATGCAAAATCTGTTTAACTTTAAAATCATTTTATGATAAGTTAATCATAATTTTTTTCTCTTGAGCGTAATCACCTAAACTAAATCAAATTCAGCGAACTACTTTACAAACATAGTGTATATTGAATAAACCTTGGAATCATTATTCATAATTAAGAGACACAATTAATTATAATCATACGCCAACCGTGTCTAATAAATGAAAAATTCTGTTTTAGGGAAATATAAAATGATTGCTTCTTGTTGTTGAAACTTTGCGCTTTTTAGATTAAAAACTAAAATCAGTAACTGCACAATATAGCACTTTCAAAATAATCACTTTTAAAAATTACACAAATGTTTATCTTATAATGTCACAGCGCTGAGCTCTAAATCTGCATAAGCTGATAAAATCGTATAATTAAGCTTCTATGAATAGCAACATTTTCACTTGTGTAAGAAAACTTATATCACAAAAACCTTTACATAGCTATTTACTTCAATTTAGGTGTTTAGTTTTGAATTTAGTGTTAATTTTTCAAAACACCAAATAAGACTGAGAAATTTAAGTTTTTCAAATAAAAATTGTTTAACTTTAGCTTTATATATGTTTCTGTTTTACTCTTTTCAACAATAATAATCATGTATACACGTACATACATATAACTACTTTTACAACAACTAAACTACACCAACGACAAAATGTGTGTAGTTTTTTTTGTTATGAATTAAGTTTGATAAACAAAAAAAAACATTTAAATCGTAAGTTATGTATAATAAAGATTTATTTTGCGCTATAAAGAAATAAATTATATTTTATAAATCAATTTCTTTAAATTACAGATAATAGACGGGAAAAGTTAAATCAACTTACATAGTACAATGAAAAAAACTAAGATGAATTTGCTTGCAGAATTTTGATCAAGAGTTAAATTAAAATGAATATATCGAAATATTTGCCATTCATTTCAAATGTAATTCGAAAAAAGAAATAGAAAAAGTCCAATAAACCTCTTACATTTCAATGTATGCAATAGGCACGTACAAAATAGAATTTCCCAATGTAAGTACATTTAAGCAAAATACATGCTTCAAGGTATACTTACGTACGTTCATATTTTGCTTGGTTTTAAATAAATTTTTTGAATATATATTATAAGTACTTCGGCATTGTTAATTAAAATTCGCACATATATAATTATTTAATCAGTAACAGATAGCCAACCTTCACACTAATTTATAAATCGATTATTGATCTAAATGCAAAATTTCCAAATTTAAAATATTGAAATATGTTGTACAGTAAAACGGGATTGCATAAATGGTTGGATTAAATTTGAATTTAACATGCATCAAGTTTTACAAGTTACTTACGTAACACGAACATGTTTTTATTATGGTTATCTAAAAATAAACTGAATTAGTAATTATAACAAAGTTTTTTCCATCTTTAATAATCTATATAATATCAATCAACAAATACTTACTATCAATTAAGATAAAATACTTGTGCACTACTTTTATTATTATGGTGTAAAGAGTCTGCGTCTTCACATAAATTATTAGAAAGTTGTATGATTAATTATATTCGTATGGAATAATCAATATAATATGAAATATGTTTCGATGGACGCATTTAATTTCACCAATATAGTTGGCAAGTTGTTGCTTGTTGTGCGAATTAAAAATTTTGGGATCTGATTGAATGTATTAAATATGCAGTAGACGAAATTAAATTTACCCCACACAATTTAAGAAAGAAAAAATTGATATTAAAGGCCCATTGTTTTTATTCTTAACTTTATCGACCCACTACTAAAATGATGGCGAAAATTACAAACCCTTACTTGCACAACGCTGGTAATGTAAAGTTATTTTAAATATTGCTCTTAAATAAAGCATAAATTACACTCAATTTTGAAACAATTCAGATTGAATTTCTGTTCCGGATGCTCCAAATTCAAAGTTCTTAATTAAAATATTCTGCAAATATTAAATTGCATTCAAGCCTGGATTGCAAGCGGTGTGGGCCAATTATAAAATTCAATCGTTATATGAGAACTAATTATTCAGATAAACGCTATGTTGATTGTCCATAATTCTCTAGCTGATAAACTAATTTAGATTTGCGAGATTGAAACGCACAACTGATGCAGAGAGCATGAAGTCATTTTCAGCCACATTTTCAGATTCCTTATTGGCCACTTTAGAAAAGCAGTTTAATAGAAATGTAATAACTCAGTGGTCAGGACTTTATCGTAAAACTATCGATTTTAGACTAACGTTTTGGATACGCAATCGAAGAGCGTTTATATAGAACACATGTTCGAAATATTTTAAAAGATTTAAATTAACTTTTTCAAAATGTTGAAAGAATTTGTTAAGAAATCAATTTTTAATCGTTGGGGTTGAATTGAACTATGTATTATGTTTTTGATTCAAGTTCACAACGTTTTATTTGATTTTAACTGCGCTGCTTTGGTGAAACTAGGAGATCAGGAACAAATTTCAAATATATAGTTTTACGTTGAAAGTATAAAACCCCCGTTGAAGAGAAATATACTCCCGTTGAGCTGCCACCTCCCACCTTAAACATTTGGAAAACCAATAATTTCAGAATTATGAGTTATTTATGGGCACTCGATATCCGCGAATCAAAAACTTTGAGCTTGTTCAGGATGCCGCGAATTTAAATAAATGTAGGGTGGAGGACTAAGTCAACGTTGACTCAGTCCCCCCGCCACTAAAAACAAAGCGCCCTTCGTTTCAATGTCGGATATGTTGCACCGATATATGAGCTCACGAAATACGATTGATTTTTTGAGCAGCTAATCCTTAGCACGAATATCACCCTAAATTTCTCAAGTGCAAATGACAAAGTCTTTTAAAATTGTTTCAACAACAATGAGAATAGCACCCATAATTTCTGCAGTACAAAATACAAATCCTTATAATTCTGCAATTATTGAAAAGCACTCAAACCACTCAAAATTTAACTAGTGCAAACTACAAATACTACCAAAATTAACAAACATTTAATATTATTCTGATGTCCGACATGGTGGTTAATTTATTAGCAAGCACAATTTCACAAATTTTCCGCATAAATATATTATTTTGATGCCAACTATGCCATTTGTCAACTATGTGAACTATGCCATTTCACTTGTCCAACCATTCTTTACAAAATATAGTTTAGGATCTAGTAAAACAATATGAGGCCGATTCACGCAGCATAAAATTTCTGTTATTTTATTTTATTACCCAATAGGAGGCAATTGGAATTTTTATTTAAAAAACATAAATACCAACATAACGTAAATTGTATCAGGGGGTCGATTTTGTTCAAAATTCGACAAGTTGACAAAATACCCGCAAGTATATAGTAGTGGTATGTGTGTTTGTGTTAGTGCGAGTGTGCCCCATTTAATTTTTTTGGATATTACATTTCTAGATATCATTTCCATTTATAATTTAAAATTTGTAAATCCAATGTAAATATGCTTTAAATAAAATTAAATTTATTTAATTATTTAATTTTAGTTTTAAAATAATTTGTAATACTGTGGTTCTGCGAAAACAAAATATTCATTCGACTTCGCATTAAAAAATAAAAATAAAATATGTATAGTTAAATTTTTTTTGACACACATTGACGCACAATTTCTAAATGTGTGTGCTACTCAGGAACACACATTTGATAACTTTTGTAATTGTAATGACATTTCGTCGCGGAAAGGAATGTATTGTGAGAATTGAAAAATATGTCGAGTTATTCCTTAAAAAATGAAAAATGTTTGCGCGAACGTGTTAAAAACGAAAAAGTTGTATGACTGCTCTTTGACATCTTGGGGTTAACAAAATAAGTTAACGAAATAACCGCAAGTATATAGTAGTGGTATGTGGGTTTGTGTTAGTGCGATGTGCGCCATTTAATTTTCTTGAATATGATATTTCTAGATTCATTTCCACTTATAATTTAAAATTTGTAAATGCAATGCAAATATGCTGTAAATAAAATTAAATTTATTTAATTATTTAATTTTAGTTTTAAAATAATTTCTAATTCTGTGTTTCTGCGAAAACAAACAACAACTGTCATTCGACATCGCATTAAAAAAAATTAAAATATCTGTACTTAAATTCTTTTTTCTTAACACATTGACGCACACTTTCTAAATGTGTGTGCTACTCAGGAACACATTTGATAACTTTTGTATGTAATGTATTCTGAGAATTGAAAAATATGTCGAATTATTCCTTAAAAAAGGAATGTTGTTTGCGAAGTCGTGTTAAAAATCCAAAAAATTGTATGACCGTTATAATAGCACTCATTTGCCGCGAACGTGTTAACTCACCACTCAAATACTTGGCGAGATGACAGAAAATTATGACGACAAAAGGACATAAGCACCAAAAAACTGAACCGATTTGTACCGATTCATAATTTTTGATGCTTGCATTCGCAGAAAACAAACAAACATAACCACAGAAAAATTACACACACTAATATAAAATTGTATACTTATACGTATGTGTACGAAAACGTCATGTTTTTTCTGTCGAATTTTGAACAAAATCGACCCCCAGAACGCCTATTTTGGTCCAAAAATAATGACAGGAGAGAAGAATTTCCGGAACGCAATAGTGTAGAATATATGTGTTTTTGTATTAGTAACAAACTTGTTCGGACGTCGCTCCACAGCATTCGCAATGTTTTTATTTTAGGTTAATAATTTTATATTTTGTAAATTAGCAAATTTTATATTTTATAAAAAAACAATTGTAAAACATTTCGTGTTCAATAAAGGCGGTGATACATGTACAGATTTTGCCTTATACAAAATTGAGAAACAGCGTGCATAATTTGTATGCCTTAAATGCTAATTCGTGAATTTTATTGCAATGGGGTATTCAAATTCTTGCATTAGAAATATTTTTATCTGTTTTATAAGTGAATATTTATGCTTTATTCATAGAAAAAGGTCCTTTTTATGATATAGTATTTGTTTTAACTTTGAGGAGTATATACCGAGCGAAGAGAGATATGTTTACGTCTTTAAACGTTATAAAAAATTAGAAATATTTTTCGTTTTTACAGATATACAATATTCTTTTTACAGATATAAAATATTCTTGTCCCGAAACGAGATATATTTATATACATATAATATAAATACATGTAAATATATCTCTGTGGGCTACAATTTCTCTCAGTGTGACGAACAATTATGGCGTTTGGTTCACTCAAGGTGATAAACATAATGGGGTAGATACTCGATCGGCTAACAAGCAAGCAATTTGCTTGCCAAAGTCCTGACTACTCAATCAATTATACCAAGGAAATTTAAATTTCAAAATATATTTTTCATAATTTTTTTGTTTATTTTTGCGATTTACAGTAAAATTTACGGCTTCAAAAATTAAACAGCAAAGTTTTGTGTTGTTCTACTGTACAATCGCAAAAAAATAACAAAAAGCTTATTGAAAATATAATTTGAAATTTAAATTTCCATGGTAAAATTGATTGAGCAAGCAGGATTTCGGGTAGTAAATCCCTTGCTTGCTAAAGCCTTTATTCTACAATGAAACATATTTTTTCAGTAAAAAAAGAGCGAGATAAAAATATAATTTCGCCACGTACCAAAACGAAACAAAAAAAAATTCAGTAAAATTTACTGGCAGTAAGCGGGGAAAATGTTGCCATAAAAAGCATGAAACTCAATGCTTTTTATGGCAACATTATTTGTTTGTTTTTATCACTCTAACGTAATTTTAATATGTATACTCTTTTTTTTTCGGTTTCCCAGTATTTTTTACTGAAAAAAATTGTTTCACTGTGGAATCCACTCATAATGCGTGAATTCCATAGTGAAATAAATTTTTCAGTAAAATTAACACGAGATAAAAATATAAATCCTTTACTTGTTAGAGAAACAAAAAAAAATCAGTAAAATTTACTGGCAGTAAGCGGGAAAAATGTTGCCATAAAAACTATGAAACTCAATACTTTTTATGGCAACATTTGTTTTGCCTTATCACTTTAACGTAATTTTAATATGTATACTCTCCCCTTTTCGGTTTCCCAGTTTTTTTTACTGAAAAAAATTGTTTCACTTGGAATCCACGGATAACCAATCGAGTATTTAATGTGAAAACCATTATAGAGGTATTTGTTTCATTTTCTAGGAGATTTAAAAAAAATATTTTTTGTTTTTTCTATCCGTTTAGCTGAAACAGTGCATCTAGAATTCTAATGGCCTACTTGCTTTAAAAACGCAGCTATATGACGTCAATTTATGTTGGCGGTTTTAAACTTTGACTATAGATGGCAGTCTAATCAAATGATTGATTAGACTTTTTTGTATAATGTTTTTCCATAGAATAATCTATTTCCATAGAATGAATGTAAGCAGCTGTCAAGTGAGTCAAATTCGGAGGGTAATAGAGAAAGTATATAAATCAACAACGCCATATTTTGAATTTTTCGATCTAATGCAATGAAGATAGGAAGTTGTAATTAAAAACCACACCAAGTCAAAATTATATTATTCCTCCAATATACATTAATTGATTTTATTTCCGGTTGTACTAATAATATTCCAAAATAAAAATAACTTATGCAAAGCAAAGCACGTAGCACATGAAATGAACTCCGTTTTATTAAATTAAAATAAAAAAATTCAGCCCTGGGCGTGGAAATTTTCGTATTCGGAATACAATTTGCTATGAAATTCTTTATATTACCAAAATTTTTAATTGGCTACTTTAATCATTTTTATAAATTTCTTGTTTTGTTTAAAATTAAGAGACATACTTTTTTCTCCCTACTAAGGGAAAAATTCCAACTGGGTAAATCGAAACAGAATTAGTAGGTAAATAAATAATGGAAAACTTGCATACAAATTGAAAAAATGATTAAAGTAGCCGGCGAAAAATTTTAGTAATATAAAGAATTTCATAGCAAGTTGTATTCCGATTACGAAAATTTCCACCGATTTCAAGAATAGGGTCCCTGGTAATAAAACATGTTTTCAAAAGTAAAAGAGATACATTTACCACAAGAGATAAATTTTCACTTATTCTTTTCATGATTTTTTCTGATTTCTAAATTAAAATAAGAATATTTTTACCAAAATACAAATCACTTTCCTTTAAACATAATTTACATTTTATTTTATATAAACACTTGGTAAACCTACCGTTGTTAAGAAATTTCTTTCTGAAATTCCACAATACAAATCATTTTAATTAAGTTTTCAATTTTTATCCACTTTTTATGCACTACTACAATCCAGTAACTATTTTATAAAATTTTAATTGTTTTAGTTAATAATTTTAATATTTTTAAAAGCGCGAAATTGTGCTACCCCTTTGACAACAAACACATAAACCAGTTTGGTTGGTTTTTCCGTTTTTCCATGGTTTTTGGTTCATAATTCTATGGTTCTTTTTTACTTTGAGATATGAGTAAGCCATATGCATTTTTTATATAACCATCCTGCTCTGACTTGTTACGCATGAAATAGCCAATTTTATATGGGTAAAATCTTTATACTCATTCTATAGTATATACTTTTATGTGTTTTTCTCGTAAAACGTTCCTCGCGGCGAAAAAACCAGATCGAAACTGGATGTTACTTCTGTTACAAAAACTTCATCGAAAATTTAAGCTTAAAATAACTTGTTTAACATGTTTAAATAATTTGAAATGGTCATTTAATTATTCATCATCATCTACAACACATAATACTTTTTACGCTATTTGCCGTAGGCACTTGGCGAAACACACTAATACTTAATAAACACATTTTATTAAACACTTGTTTTTTATTTCGCAGAATTAGATTTTTGAATATTTTAATTAAAAAATTCGTTCAAAATTTTAAAAAATCACTTGATCAATTTCGACTTGTTAGGTCATCATCAGGAGTACTGATTTGTAAAAGTAAAAATTAGTTATATATAGCAGAAAAAAGGCAAAAATTAAACAAAAGAAAGGGACAAAAATAAGCAATAAAAAGCAATAAAAATTAATCTATTGATCGCGCAGGTGTGCGATTTGTCAAAATAAGCAATAAAAAGCAATACAAATTAATCTATTGATTGCGCAGGTATGCGATTAGACAGTTACTCAGCCGATGACTAATCTCACACCTGCGCAATCAATAGATTAATTTGTAGTTTTTTATTGCTTATTTTGACTAATCGCACACCTGCGCGATCAATAGATTAATTTTTATTGCTTTTTATTGCTTATTTTTGTCCCTTTCTTTTGTTTAATTTTTGCCTTTTTTCTGCTATATATAACTAATTTTTACTTTAACAAATCAGTAGATACTCCTGATGATGACCTAACAAGTCGAAATCGATCGAGTGATTTTTTAAACTTTTTGAACGAATTTTTTAATTAAAATATTCAAAAATCTAATTCTGCGAAATAAAAAACAAGTGTTTAATAAAATGTGTTTATTAAGTACAACACATAATATAACATGTTTGAGATAAATTTATTAAACATATAACATACATATATAAATTTATCCCAGACTTGCCTTATATCGAGCAGAGTATTCAGAAGCAATAAAATGACCCCGGAATCTTTATGTTTATTTAAACTTGATATAGTTAAGTATATAGTATGTTGCAAAAACTTCCTTGTCATAATCACGACAAGAAAAATTAACAATTTTGGATAAATCATATTTTGATGACAGATATTGTAGTAATCAAATTCGAATAGATATAAATTAACTTATAAATTTTTTTTTGTTTAACTTCATTAAATGCAAATCTGTATAAGTACATACATTTTGTAAATTATTTTAAGTAGTAGATGATCTCACTGTTTAATAATAATATTATTTAAATTTCAACATATATCGTTTTTCTTATTTTAGCCTACGCTTAATTATCACCAAAAAGAAAGTAAAACATAAATTTTGATTTAATAGTTGGTTCACTTTCAATGATCAATGAAGTATGGAAGTAATTTGTTAAATTATTCAAATTGGGAGTGAATAAAATTGTGCATCTTCTTCGAATGAGTGTGTTGGAAACTCGATAGCTAGATAAATTCGTTAATATAAGAAATGGCAGTTTCACTTTAACCCTTTGCACTCGATTTATTTTTCAAGGTTGCTGGGTGTCAACTTGTATTATTTTTAGCTAAATGAATTAAAATAATTTACAATGGTAGAATTGAACGTATTATATTTATTTCATTTATTACTATTTTTGATGTGTAAACATCTATACTCGTGCCTACCAAAAATTTTTGTATTAGAGTAAACTTGTAAATGAAACGAAC
Organism: Nephrotoma flavescens; assembly: GCA_932526605.1. NCBI lineage: Eukaryota > Metazoa > Arthropoda > Insecta > Diptera > Tipulidae > Nephrotoma > Nephrotoma flavescens. The sequence continues at coordinate 143,291,036 of OW052220.1, forward strand.
GGAAATGACGTACCTACTTCGTTTTAAAAAAAGCAACAAACAATTTTGTACTATACATGGCATACTTGTATGTATATTAAAAAATGAAATAGAAACCATCGACATTTCCATCGATCAGAAAAATCAAAAAAAAAATTACGAAATACGAATTACGAATTACGATTACGAAATTACATACTCTTACGGTTAAAACACAGTCAACAACTTGTGTATGTTGCTTTATCACGAGTAACGAGTCTCTAGGAGCTGTTCATCACGTCGGCTATCAATGATCATGTCTTCTACCAAATGGGGTTATAATGACATCTCGTTTTTAACATTGAACTACCAGAGTCTCAGGTTACAGTCACGCAGGGATGCTCAATTCATTTGCTTTCCGAGCCTTAACTGCGCAATGACGAGCATGTTAATATTCCTACGTTTGATGCTGCGTTCAGTTCAAGAGAGATGGTCAGCGGGCTGCCGGAGTAGCAATTCCGTCAAAAGATCCATAAAATGAGCAAAGTGGACACAAATAATTTGCCATACGAACTTCCACTTGTCATAGGTCGGCATTACTTTCTCAAAACCAATATTAACGTAACAGATGAACTGGCGAATGGAACTATGGGTTGTCTGAGGTGGGGACAACGAGAACAATGAAAACGTCAACAGTAAAAAATGTCAAACGATTCTGGATGGATTTCGGTACAAATTCACAAGTTGGCAAGAAGGTCAGGCGGCTGGGCGCGGAAAATGAATATCGACCGATGTTTGGTGCTCATTTCTAGAAAAAGCTCAAGTTAATCGGAATAACAATCGGACAATTAATGTTAAGCGTAATCATTTTCCAGTCGTACCTGCATGTGTCACCACAATTCATGCATCACAGGGTGGTACCTATAATGGGATAGTCAGTATATTCTCTTGCGATAAAAGACACAATCAACGAAGTTTAGCACGAATAACGGTACTTGAAGGTCTGATCATCACGTCGGCTGTCGATGATCATGTCTTCTACCATGGACGTAAAAATGGGACTTCAATGGATCTTATTCAAAATGAGCTATCGCACCTCACTACAAATCCGCTAAGTATAGCTCAGGTTGTAATGGCGAATTTTGTACGAGATAATAATGACGTCTGGTTTTGAACATTAAACTACCAGAGTCTCAGGTCACATCACCTCGACCTAACTGATCCAGTCACGCCGGGATGCTTAATCTTCTTGCTTTCCTAGTTCTGGCTATGCAATGACGAGCATGTTAATATTACTAATTTTGAATGATGCGTTCAGTTCAAGAGAGATGGTCAGTGTGCTGCCGGAGTAGCAATATATAAAAATACAAGTAGAACTTATACAGTCACCTCGCATAAGGAAATCATCGTTGGACAAACAACTGGTATGAGCGTAACAATACAACCCATTGATGATGTATACACGGCTGAACTTCAGCTGCTCAATGGGAATAAGATGCTTTCTGTATAGTTGTATTCACCTCGCCGAATAAATCTGTCGAAGACATAATGAAGTTAATACATTTCGTCTTTGCTCCTCTAAAAGAATTTCAAAAATTCAACAAGGAGACTATCATCTTTTGCTGATGATTATGAGCGGGGATTTCAATATTAATGTTGCTGTTTCTCAAGTTGAACCACTTATAAACTTCCTACGAGACGAATTCGATTTGCACATGAACTCAGATCGAAATATATCCACTACGAGATATGGGACGACCATTGTGAAGTTTTTCAATAAAAATTAGAAAAGTTAGAGTCGACAGTACATGTATCTTATTCTAGCTACCATAATCCAATTGCGTCAATTATACCAAAAGTGTAATAGGCCAATTTAAGGAAAATAAACAAATGAAAAACTCTGGTTAGTAAAATTGCATTCCTTCTTCCTTCAAAGTAAACTGTACACCCGCAATATACACAGGCCATGTTTACACATCTCTTTGAGAGTACTAATGGACTCACTCTTTTTTTTATAAAAGTAATAAATGAAATAAATAGTTTTAAATTTTTACCCCGTTTACACCAGTAGAATAAAAGTATGTAGCAAAAAAGTATGTTGGTGTAAACTCAAACTAAAATACTTTAATAGTTTATCACGTACTATTTTGCTATTAAAGTATAATAGCTATCAAAAAAATATTGACATTATAGTCGTGGTTTAAACTCTACTTTAATGTTATAATACTTTAATTTTGTTTATTATTTTTTTCAAGTGGCCGATAAAGACATTTTTTGTTTGGCTATACATTTCCATTTGTGATATTAACCAAAAAAAATATATTTACCGACAAAAAAATAATATAGTATTATAGTATGGGTTTACACCGCTTGCGATGTAAACTGGCCGGGTATTATACTTTATTAGCAAAAAAGTATTATACTATTAAAGTAGCTCTGGTGTAAACCCAGTATTTGTAACTTTTACAGTGTGGTACTTTTTTTGGTCTACATGAGTTTCAGAGTAAATTAGTATTGTCACCTCCAGCGTGACATAGAGTTGTAGAGTAAATTTATATTGTCAGTGTCACTTCCAGTGTGACATGCGAGTGCAAAGCGTATGACATTGGGCGATATAGAAAAAAAAACGTTTTGCAACCTTTTGTCTAGAAATTTATATTAAATTCCTGACTTTGGGCTCAGTTCAAATTTGTAAAGCACTCAATTAAAATAAAAATCTTATCAGAAGTTCAACTTTCGCCATTATTGATTAGTTAAAGGAGTACATCATATTGATAACATTCAGTTCGTCCTTTAATTTACATAACATTGATTATGTATTTATTACTTGCAGAAGAGTTTTACGGTTTTTTGAAAATAAGTTTTATTTACTAATTTGGTAATAGGATAGTAGGATAGTATAATGTAGTGATAGTAGGATTTAATGATTTTATTTATAATCTTTTCATAACTTTGGTATAAATAATTTTTCTCGTGAAAAATAAAACTCAATTTGAACATATTTGAGTAACACGAAAAATGTTTTGTGACCATTAAAAAGATGTTGAAATATTTTATATTTTGTTGTCCTATTTTTCGTACATATCCGCTGCACTAACCTACAAAATTAACTAACCTCCACTGTCATGTAATCCACACTAATGTAGATTAACAGCTATAACTGCTGCTACATTACCTTGTTTTTTTGATTAAAACGTTCAGAATTACAATGAAGAAATATTTTTACTTCTAGTTCAGCCAGTGTTGTAAATAATATTTTTTCGCATCGATTGATTTCTAAGTTTTAATTTTTTCATAAAAAATACACGACTTTTCTGGCGAAGCTAAAAAATTGATAGTTATACAACATGTCACAAACAAGCTATGTTACATTAGTTTCGGATTGGATTACATCATAAAGCGCGATATCTCACTAATAAAATCTTGTAATTATAAGCAAACAGAAATCGTTAACACATTTAAAACATAAAAAATAGCCTAATGGACTGAATCAAGACAGGAATTGAGATGAATGATTTTCAGACTTGTTTGGAGGTGTTGTAAACCGAGTGAAAATCACGTTTGGAAAAACTAAATCAATTTAAAATTAAATCGAAAGTAAACTTGAATTGAAAATTGGCTCAACTGAGCAAATCATGTAAAATATTATGGCATGGTGATTATAATAAAATCGGGGATTTTTAGAACTGTATATACGTAAATATACAATAGAATCGTCTTAAAGGGTAAACTTTAATAGAAAAATACAAATTAGCTGACATTCTCACTATCTTTTTACTAAGAAGTTCAAGAATAAATCAAACATTTCTAATAAAATTGAATTGTTTACGACGTTTATAATGGTTGCGCAAACGTATACTTATTAATGCATTTCTAATCATAATTTAAAGCTTAAAAAATTAAATTTATTGGCAATTAAATTATTCGTTATTATTGCATTTGAAAGGTTAAAAGTTCACACATTTTATTAAAATAGAGTTATCTTAGAAACGTAATTAAATTACAAAATCCAGTCTAGCCTTTTATAACCTCGTAAATCTTATCAAGATTTTGAAACAAGAGCTGTTCGGCGTGAATTTAAATTTTTTCATAATTTTTATTTACACCAGAATTCCATTCGAAAGGTATCGAAATGTTTTTACGAGCGGGAAGTAAGTGATTTATAAATTAAGTATAGTACGTAAATGTAATGTGCTATGTTCAGAAACTTCTCGTCTAGAATATGCGTGTAGAAAGATACAAAGAAACTTATAATTAGTCAATTTCGCAATGTGGTCTATACCCATTTTGAAGTGGCTCTCAGTCACAGATCATGGATTTATTATAGAGATTAAACAAACATTTCGCATATTTATGTCGGTACAAGAGGCATTGGAACTTTACAGAAATGTTGTGTAACTATATTTTTACTTCATTAGCATGGACCTACATTTAAAGGTGAGAGTAATACAGCTATTAATATGCAATGCTCCCTTATTGAAAACCCTTTACAATATTTACGTAACTTGAGATAGGCAGAGCTGATGTGTATTAATTTCTATTGGGAGTCAATCTATTTATAGAAATGGTAATTTGTTTTTCAAAAACTGTATCTGCATATCTCGACCTAATATAGTATTCATGAATCAAACGTAAAGGGGCGATATTGTTGTCGTTAATCCTGTGAGATTAGACCATTTAAAACCCGTTGTATTCTTAGATTAGAAAATATATAAGAGATTCTAGCTGGCATCTGGGTATTAAAAGGGTATAAAATAAATATTTTGTTCAATGATATCGAAGTTTGTGCTGAAAGGTCTAATTATTTAAAGAAAATTTAAAATTTACTGGGTGCATAAATGTTTTGTTGGCGAATCTACTTATCCTGCTCGGAGGTCAGAGTGGTTTTTATCCCGAAATCGGGAAATAGGTTTTATAGGTTTCTCGTCACAAATAAACAACTGACCTCTAAAATTTTGGTGGTCGTACCGCTCTCCTAAGTGGTCCAAAACGGAGCACAACTTAAGCTCTTAAGTCTGACTGGTTGAGGCATTAGTTTCGAACAAACTGTTGAAGCCGAAGGATATGCTTTTTTAACTTTTCTAGTAATGCATGTACATTTTTATTGTAGATTTTGGCGTTTTTTTGTCATTTTTATCCAACATAAGTCGATTTGTAATACCATTTAATTCGAAATTGTTGTAATTGGTACGTAGATTCAATAAAAATAGCAAAAGAATTACGGATATTATGTAAAATACAGAAAAAATGCATCGTACGGCTTCGATTAATTATGTGACACTAAATAAAATACAGAAATGAAATCGAAATGACAAAATATGTATAAACAAAATGATCACATAATATTCTGAGCTCTCACGGTTGTATTTATATTTTTGTAGTGGAAGACACTAAAACTTCGTATTGCGTTAACTAAATAGAGGCATTTCTTCAAATGCTTACTAAACTTCTTGAATATGGATAGTGTTTAAACACATAAAATAAAAGCGTACACAAATTTTTACATTAAGGCCCCAATTCAAGATAACACGTGGTCGACTTTCAAAGCTAAGACACAAAACACTGGTTTATTTTTTCTAGTAGATGGAGCGTACAGTACCATTTTGAAATCTTCATCAAATTTTGTATTTTCGTAATTTTTCATTTTTTATCTTTTGGAGATATGTGCATCGAAAATAAACATAAAACGAAATAATGAAAAAGGTTTTTTTGTCCAAATACCTAATGGTTTGGTTACAACAACAAACATATTTATATATTGATTTTTGTTAATTTTCAGTTCTTATTATGAAGCGTTCGGGTATTTGTTGTTTGTTTTTACAATATTACAATCATAATGAAATAATATAACTTTTTTATAAAGAAATCTCGCACAACGAGAAGCAAAGTAGATGGTCACCTCAACTCAGGAACTGACCTCATTGAGCTCGATTTAACGTAATGATTTAAATTATTAATATTTCGGGTGCATTTTCACATAAGTTTTTTAGTCATCCAAATATCTAAAGACAAATCTAAAGAGAGTGATCGTATCCCCTAGGGGGATATTAAAACTGTACTGCTAATTTTCCACGAATGATTCAATTGTACATAATATCTACTGGTTGCATTAAATTTTTAACCCAAACATTTCTTTTGTTTCTGGTTTTACACTTTCGGTGTTGACTGGAAGTCTGGTAAATTTCAGTCAGTTCTATACATTCCATTGAATGAGTTTTAACTTGCCGGCACCAGAATTTAATGAATTTTCAAAGACTCCAATTCAACATATATACTTTTCCGAGATGGGGTCGTATCTCGTAATTCAATCATAATTCCGAATTACGAATGAATGGTAATTTTTCAACCGCTCAAGTACAACAAGCCTCTGGATGTCTCTTAACCGTATACGGTTAGCGTGGATCACTCGCAATTAACATAGCGAGTTCAGATGTTAATTTTAGAATGCCTTCATAAATGTGTAAAAGATAACCCCGATTATTAAAAATCGTGCGTATTACCGTAGACAGACACAAAATAGATAATCGCGTTATTTAGATTACTAAGTTATTTATGCCTGTCGGTCGGTACTCGATTTTTCCAAAACAGAATTATTAAGTTTTCATAACTAGATAAATACAATCTATCCCGATAAATTAGGCACACTTGCAAAGATCGCGTTTCTACTAGTCACCACAATTTATTTATTACGATTATTATAATTTAATTTTCAATCTAGATAAATGAAAATCGCGACAAATTTTGTGTTTGTCTACGGCATGGCACATCAAGTGAATGACGCGTTATGATAAAAATATCTTCAATCATCGAGAAGATTTACGGAAATTGTTTGCAAATTACGAGTCAACAAAACGCAGCGAATCCTTTAACAGTTTGCAAATAAATATATTTTTTTGAAACTAGTTCAGTTGAATAAAAAATTATGCCCATTGTTGGCCAGGCCGATGTCTGGAAAATTTCCAAAGTGAGCGAAACACTTTCCTATATGTACATATTTATTTTAACACAAGAACAAGATCGTGGCAGATCTTTGATTTATGTTTTAATTGATACTTAATCGGAAACTATAATATAATAAACATTTTAAATCGTTTTTTAAACCCTTTTACCTTCTCCTGTCTCGTGTCTCCCCAAATAAATTGTTAACATTTCATTCTTGTTGGTTCACTTGTAGATCGATCTGATGAGCTGGGAAGTATAATGTCAGGTTGATTTGTCTCAGGAGAACAACGTTGCGACTTAAAACCCAGATGTCATTAACATATGCTAATGTCAGTTGCCCTAGCCTATATTGAGCTCACGTATGACGTTTTATAAGAATAAATTGAAAAGCATTTGGCCGATAGGATCATCTTACTTCTTTCTCATACTCACGATGAAATTTTAAATGTTGCCGAAAGTTTATCTTTCCTGTATACTTTGAATTAAGAGTTCTCAGTAATTTGCACATAGATATCAGATGCTGTCGCACGCCTATTGAAAGTTTTTCAATAAACTACAAAATTACGATTTGGTCGGTAGTCCATATGGTACTCGTGGCTAAGATGCGATCGCATCATCAATAACTTTGCTGGTCATTATGTTTTCTAAGTCAACCAAACAAAGCTACCACATAGATGTTACAATTTAATCGATGTCTTTAATAAACAAATTGGAATGTAACAAGCTTAAAATGTCGAATGGAATTTGAAAATGCCTGAACCAATTCTAATCAACTTCAGTTTTATGATAGGATTATAAGCCCATCTTAAAATAAACATAAGGTACTTAAATGGATGAGATTGGTTAGGCTGAACGAAACCCTTTACTCATTAATAAACCATTAGTAACCCCACACCCCATTTTAAATGAAGATGCCTATTCGTAAGGTGCGAAATTCCAAATATCCAAGCAGTTCCTATCTTTTGATCTTGCCTTTTTTTATTCCAACATAATCTGATATACTTTTTAAGTAAACTCTTTCTTCTGATATACTTTTTAAGGGGTATGTGGCATAACATAACATAACATACGGGTATAATGTTCGGCAATGAAACCAAATAGCTAAAACTTTTTTCATCCTGTCATCGAGAATATCATTCGACAGAACAAAGAGTAGCGCAACTCCTTATATTATAAATCAAGTTAGTTCGTTTTCGAAACCATCCAAAAAATGAGCTTCACATCAGCGTTGTGAACAAGAAAATATCAGTGACTAGAGAGCAAGCACACGGCAAATGAGAAGCATGAGAAAGTTCGAAAGGAAATGGAATATGTCGATTGAACATTTAAACACGTCGATAATGTGGCCATAATATTTATGAGACTTCGACTTGTGTCAGGTTCCACATTCCTCCAATATGAATTTGATGGATGGATGGATGGATCCTGGCACACCAGGATTGAAGGTTTATTGACAAGTTCCGGAGAATTGGAGTTGCAAATTAAGAAGCCAATATCATTATTATTGATTCACCATTATTTAGAGTGTGCGATTAAGACTAACGGTTTTACAAATAACCAGATATAGGGACAGGACATGTTTGTAATAATTATAGAATTGACCCGGTTCCAGATGTCTAGTAGTCAGAAGTAGTTAGAAAATTTGTTATATTTATATAAAACTAGCTGTACCCAGCCCGCTTTGCCGATCGTATGATTTTAAATGAAAAATTATTTTTATTTTTTGTAATATTAAATTAAAATTAAAATGAAATCAAAAATATTTGATTTATATAAAAATTGATTAATTTACTCCAATGCTCTTTGGTATAGAACATATTTTGTTGTTCCTTCAGGTGCGGTCACATATAATGATGACGGTTTTCCCACAAGTGAGCATCTACCATCTAATTGGCAAAGTCGGAAGCATGGATATTCCAAATTTAAACCACAAACTTCAAGTGACTGATCTTGTGATTTGTTAATGGTCATATCAAAAGCTAGACGACTGGGGCATGCTTTTAAAATTAAATGGCATATCTGACGAAATTATAATAAGAATCTTTAGGATTAAAACTTCTTCTCCTTTGTATTTGCCAGTTAATATGGTTGCTCCAATTAAATATGTCATTCATTTTTTAACAGCAAGTCGGCATTACAAAGTTTCGGTTGGTTAATATTTCGTATTAAAATGGTAGTACACCAATTTTTAATTGAAGAATATGTGGTGGTACTCCAGGCAAATCTAATAAATTTAAAAATTCTGTAGGATAGTTTACTACTTCGTTTTGATGTATACCACAATCAATTGGTTTGTATGAAAATGTTTCACCAACATTTTTATTTTGAATGGCAATTATATCATTAACGTCCTTGTTTTATGATGTCAATATTGGTCGATCACTTAACCAATAATGATTTGAATTGTTGTACAATATTTGGGTATACGCTTTCAATTAATTCTTTTTTTTAGTCTTTTAAAATACAAAAGTTTTGTGGAAATGTAATTGACTCAATTGCACTATCAATTTGAATTTTTCCATTTCCAATGTCTAATAATTGTTTTGGAAATGTTATAGCCGATTCATCGTTTTGCAATTGAAAACGCATATATATTGTTAAATTTAAATTTTTAAATGTTTCTCCAGAAATTATATGGTTTTAAACATTCGTTTGATTCACCAGCGTGAAGGAGTTGATCGGGTTATAACAGGTACCTATGTTAGTGTCTGTCTAAAATCACCTGATAATTATATTGTTGTACCATCAAATATCTGTTGGTTGTTGCATAAATCTTGTAATGTTTTATCTAATGCTTCTAATGATTTTTGATGTGCCATTGTGCATTCGTCCCAGATTATTATTTTGCATTGTTGCAATACCTTTCCTGATGTTTTTGGTATGTTACATGTTGGCGTTTAAATTATTTGCATATTTAATGGGATTTTTAGTACTGAATGAGGTGTTATATTGCCATCTAATAATGTTCCTGCTATTCCTGAAGAAGCAATTGCTATTGCTATGTATGTTGATTTGCGATCTTATCAATGTAATTAATAAATCGAAAAAAACTCCCATAGAAGGTGCCACTTCCAGTGGCTCACGACTCTCTCTCTCTCTCTCTGGCGCTATATCCCATTGAGGGATTTGGCCGGCTTAAATGAGGTTTCATAATCATATTTTCATTTCGGATAATGAATGATTAATTCATTGACCCTAAACCAGCCGTGAAATTTTTTCCTTGTCACCACCGGGAATCGAACCCGGGACCTCCGGTCGCTGGAGCAAGCATGCTGACCAGTGTGCCACCGGGGTGGAAACTCAGACAATGATGTCCTTCATTAAAATTATATTATATAGGAGACGAAAAATAATGTACCATCACGGTGTGGCTCACGACCCATAGAACATATATATAAATTTTTATTACAGTTCATACAGTAGTTTTTGAGTTTATCGACCGAAAATGCTCCTACGGAAGCTGCAACTTCCGGTGGACCATTTTCAGCTAAAAACCATTCTCATGACCCATACAACATATACACCAATTTTTATCAACATTGGTACAGCAGTTCTTAACCCTTACTAAACGGCAAAATAAAAAAACAGTACGGACGGCAGAGTCCCCCGGGTGATGTGTATGTCCGTTAAGAGAGTGGGAGAAAATTATAAACAAAAAAGTATTATAACGGCAAATTGTGTTGCCAAACATGTTTGTGTGGGTTTATATGATAGATTGCGTTTTGTTTTATTTCGTTGCGGCACATAATATTATTCAATTTGGTCGTGAGAGATGCACAGTGACGACGAGTTTTTGCATTAGCATATAAATTTTATCGAATAAATAGTGGTTGTTTTATTTAAAAAAATGTCAAAGAGAAGTCATTCGGCTATTGAAGCAAGTAATGGGAATGATCCATCCGGTATTAATGTTGTAAGTATTAGTGAAACAATATCTGGTCGGGGTTTGCCTTTCAACAGGCAAGGATTATTGGATTTGACAAGGTTTGTGTACACTATATTTGGTTTTATTTAGAATGTTTTTGCAATATACTTTTGTTGATTACTAGATTGACTGATGACGATTTGGAAATGTTGTACGTTGATGATGATGGTCGTACCATTGAAAGTGATACCGACGATGATGATTGGGTGCCGAATGGTCATGCATCCGATGAAGAATTGGACGATTATGCAGTAGAATACAATGCCACTGTTGAGGATGACGCGAATATTGAAGAGGATGCAGATGAGAATTCTGATGCTGCTGAGGATGTATCACTGACTGCAAATTATATGGCCCCACGCTTGAACGAATTACCATTGTCGCAAAAATTAATAGCACGCGATGGCACAGAATGGGCAAAAGAACCATTTTTAACCTATCAAACCAGTTCTCGCAATGTTCTTCGTGAATTAGGTATGTACATATTATTCATCTCAACATTATTCTTCATTTCTTTTTATGTCGAGATTGATATTCTTGTCTTTGCGCAGGTGGCCCTACAATCAAACGATTGAACACTCGTGTCAATACATTTAATTCCATTTTCACACAGCCAATGAAGACCGTAATCATCCGTCATACTAATCGCAAAGGACAGGCACTTGCTGCCTTATGGAATAAAAAAAATTCACATCGCGATGAACGCCAATGGCAAAATATTGATGAGATCGAATTCGACGCATTCTTGGCAATATTGCTGGTCATGGGTGTACACAAATTAAATTGTGAACTTCTAAGTGAGCTGTGGACACGCCAGGCGAACTGCATTTATCGTGCCTCAATGAGCCGAGAGCGTTTCAAAGCCATATTGACAACAATTCGATTCGATGATGCGAACACACGAGAAGCGTGAAAGGCGACTGATAAGGCGGCCCCCATATCAGAATTGTGGTTGATGATGAACGACAATCTCAAAAAAAATTATAAGCCGCATGCCTGGATTACAATCGATGAACAATTGTTTCCGTTTCGTGGCCGCGTATCGTTCAAGCAGTACATACCATCAAAACCGGCTAAATATGGTTTGAAGGTTTTTTGGGCCGCAGACGCGAAAACACATTATCCGTTAGGCGGCATCATCTATCTGGGACGGCAACCCGGAGCCGATAGGGCACGTAATATTGGTGAGAATGTTGTTCTTCAGTTAGTGAGACCATATGAAAACAGTGGCCGAAACATCACCACTGATAACTTTTTCACTACATTGCCCCTGGCTGAAATGCTTGCAACTCGTAAATTGACCCTCATTGGAACATTGCGCAAGGACAAACGCTATATTGCCAAGGAACTAATGTGGAAGAAAGGGGATAATGTAGGTACATCTGTCTTCGCGTATCGCGAGAATTGTACAATGGTCGCATATACCGCAAAGCACAAAAAAAAATGTGATACTTTTATCGTCGATGCACTTTGATTCCGAGATCGACGCTATAAGCGGCAAGCCGCAGATAATATTGGATTATAACAAGACGAAAGGCGGTGTGGACACCATGGATCAGATGGTGAGCATTTATATCACAAGTTTCAATGGTATCAATCTATTTATTTTGTTTCATTTGTCAGGTAACAGCATATTCCTGCAAGAGAAAGTCCAATCGATGGCCGCTGGCTATGTTCTTCAACATGGTTGATATAATGACTTTGGCAGCCTATCTCATTTTTATTGAAACCCATCGTGACACGACATCTCGCACTACGCGCCGAGTATTTATCACCAAATTAGCTTCCGAATTGGCGCAACCACACATCTCGCGTCGCGCGTTAAATCCGATGGTTACACGCATCCCTGGCGTTCGTTCTGCCATTGAGGATATGTTAGATTGCAAATTAACTGATTCTTTGCCTAGGTTCGATCCAGTGATAGCTGAAAGGGATTCTTCTGGCCGTATAAAAACGCAAGGAAAATGCCATGTTTGCCCACGCCAGCGTAACACACGAAAGCGATGCATGGTATGCAACAAACCAGTGTGCGATGAGCACACCCAACGCATAGTAAAATGCTTATCTTGTCAATGAGCTAACAAAATCATTATAACTAAAAATAAATACAAAAATTTAAAAAATAAAACACTTTTATTCACTCAATTCTACATTTGAATAAAATTTTAATGGGAATATATACTAGCACCCCGGGGACTCTGCCGTCTATATAGAGGTAGTTGCGAAAAATCAAGTTTGCAGTTTTACAGGTAAATCTTACAAAATTCAAAAATATCTTAAAATCATCTAAAAAGAATTTGTAGAGATGTCAGGGAGCTTCAAGCTTCTAGCTCTACGTATTCTATTAAAATTTTGAGTTTTAATGTTAAAAAACCACCCGGGGGACTGTGCGGTCAACTTAGGGTTAATGTTACAAACACACACGTCATTATTATATACATATACATAGAGATTCTGGATATAAAATTTGATCGTCTTGTGAACGGCAAAATGACCGGTAACTTAATCAACAATTACAAACCCAAATTAATTTGATTTTTTTGATAGTTTGATAGTTTTTTGGATCTGGAATCCCCGTCGTCAAATTCAATAGGTTTTTGAAATTTGGAATCTGGGGTATTATTATGCAAACATAAAGTCATTACGTTATTTAAAGTGTTTTGGATTGTCGGTTATAAATGCGAGACACAAATCCTAATGATTGATCTATTTGTTTTCATCACAAACAAAATAGCAATCAGACCTGTAAACCAATAGTAACTTTATGTGTAAATCAAATTCTCGATGTCGTTACAAATGGAAAAATATTTCGAGCGGCTGTTAGTAGAAATGCTTAGCTAAAACTCAAACCCTATTTTGTCTATCTTGCTCAATATATTCATATTTCTCGCTCAATATATTTTTTTAATACGCGCGCGAACAAATGAAAAATTTTATATTTGTGTGTACAGTATAAAAGAAACAAACGGAAAAATATAAATTCAACGTATTTTTTATTTTCGTTTGAAAATATCCTTTCTCTTATTGTATGTTTTAAATTTAATAAAACAGAATGTTTTGAAAACTAAAACGCACGTATTATGTATATACTATACATATACTAGATGTATATACATATGTACTATTTAAAATAAAATGTGTGCACGATCGTAATTTCTTGTCGTTTAGGTATATAAAATTTAAAAAACATGTGATCATGAAAAGAAATACTTTTTACACTATTTGCCGTAGGCACTTGGCGAAACACACTTATACTTAATAAACACATTTTTATTAATCACTTGTTTTTGTTTCGCAGAATATTTTTCAAAAAGTTTAAAAAATCACTCGATCGATTTCGACTTGTTAGGTCATCATCAGGAGTATCTACTGAATTGTATTAGTAAAAATTTTTTGTTATATAGTAGAAAAAAGCAAAATATAAATAAAAATAAAAGAAGGATGGGAAAAAATAAGCAATAAAAATTAATCTACGGATCGCGCAGGTAGGCGATGAGTCATAGGTTGAGTAACAAAATTCAAGGTATATTATTGCGTACGTGAGAATAGAAAAGGGCGGGGTCTGTAATTGGTGAGAACCGGATTTCTCTCTGTTCGTTAAGGATATTTTGGTTAAGAAATATTGATTTTCGAATTTCGTAAGATTCTAAGGTATCTAAACGTCTGCCTTTGGGTTGTATATGTAATATGTCTAAATTGTTCAAGCTAGCTGTATGATTTTCTGAAGTTAAATGGTTATGGAAAGTTGATTGATTGCAACCAGATAAATGTTCTTTAGCTCTAACTCCAAAATTGCGCCCAGTCTGACCAATATAGGAGAAACTACAATCATTGCAATTAATTCTATAAACGCCAGATTTGGAAAGGCGATCAACTCTAGGTTTATTGTTAAAAATCATTTTCTTTATTGTGTTATTATTATAAAAAGCAAAACTAATATTGGTATAATTGGACACGATGTTGCTAATCCGTTGGCTCGTTTTTCCTATATACTCTAAGCGACGCCAATTTTCCCGCGTTGGACTGTCCGGTGGATAAATACCCGTTAGAGTTTTACGCTTTAGCTTTTTATTTAATAACTTTAATATAGTCCTAGTTGCATATCCGTTATTTGTTGCTATTTGAAGAATTATGTTAAGCTCAGTGTTATAATTTGAATTTGACAGAGGGATGTTTATTAGTCTATCTATGAGTGAGTGGAAAGCTGACATTTTAATATTATGGGGATGGTTTGAAGAACTAGGGATAACAGCGTCTGTATACGTGGGTTTCCGATAAATTTTGAAGTCTAAAGTAGAATTAATCCTGGTTATTGTTATATCTAGAAAATTAATACATTTATTTTCTTCTTTTTCTAACGTAAAATCAATTGATTTTTCAGATACCAACCACCACTTATCATGAAAACTAGAATCATACTACCCCAAATTTCTCTAGAATAAATGACCACTTTTTTGACAATTTCAAAAATAGACATTTCAATATCGGATATTGGGTATCGCTTTATAATCCTCATCAGAAGTGCAATTCGATTTTTAAGTTGTAACTTGGAACTTTAAATCATGGAAACAAATTTATTTAGCCACCCACTTTATTTATTAGGTGTATAACTTAATTTCTACAGATTTTTTTCACGGTATTTTGTGGTTTTTATAGGATCGGACGCTAGGTTTCAGAACAACGAACGTCAAATTTACGTGAGTTACATAACCTCTCAGAATAGCAGAGTTTACGATTACAACTGATAAACAGCACATTCGGCACTGCATTCTATAAAAATTCCAACAAGGAAAAAATGCTTCTAAGGCACGGGAATCAATTTGTAGTGTTCTTGGTGCCGACCTTGTGTCTTATGAAACGTGTAATTATTGGTATAAACGTTTTAGAATTGGTGATTTCGATCTTAGTGACAGCCTCGAAAGTTTGAAGATGTGCGACCTAACCTGGAATCTACAACAGCAACAGGCATAACTCAGAAAAAACTAATACCTAAATAACATACTGCCTAATAATTGGTTTCATCTAAGATTTCAATTCCTAAAAATCATAAATAACTATCAAATGTTTAATTTCTCCTAAACTTCTGAAAATTTAAATAAATTTTAAGAAATATGTACTACGGACTTGGAGCAAAATATTTTCTGAACAGTTATTTTTCAGTAATTATCTTCTCCTATACTAAATATTAATTTATTACATTAATATGCCCAGCACCAAGTGAATTTTCTGAAACTGGTGGTTATGTAAATGTATTTAATTAATGTGTAGTAATCCATCACCATACCATACATGACATACTTTAGTCATATATAGTCTACTGAGATTGTCACAGATTTTAGTGAGGCCTCATTAAACCTTTTATGAAACATGTCTTTGTTTTTGGTAAGACTTCAGTAGGCTGAACTTGCTCGACATGTTTAAAGAGTTCGTAGTATAAATATTTTTTGTATAAGGCCTCCTGCCTGATGACATAAATCAAAGATAAGATCACGAACGCCGCACGGAAGTCCAGAAAATACTCGATCTCAATTCAAATAAAATTAATTAATTTAAAACGAGTTCATAATTTTGAATTACAATAGAACAAAGAAAAATATTTTGAATATCAGTGAAACTAGCTTTATTGGATTGATAATTTTATGCCATTAATGCTTGAATATGATTGTGGCCATGTGGCCGCTGTGGCTGGTGCGTAGATGGCGCAATCTGCATGTCCAATTTTCACACACTTTTCGCAGCAAGCGTAGACAAGTGACTTAACATATCCCCAAAGAAAATACTCTAATGGAGTTAGATCACACGATCTCGGTGGCCAATTAACAGGACTATTATGTGGAATTAGTCTTTCATCAAATGTTTCTTTGAGTAAATTAATTGTATTCCGCGTTGTGTGGCTTATGGAATCGTCCTGTTGGAACCACATATCAGCAAGATTAATGGCAGCCAATTGGGGTACAAAAAATCAACATACCAACATACATACAACAACTTATCTGTCACTAAGATCGAAATCACCAATTCTAAAACGTTTATACCAATAATTACACGTTTCATAAGACACAAGGTCGGCACCAAGAACACTACAAATTGATTCCCGTGCCTTAGAAGCATTTTTTCCTTGTTGGAATTCGTATAGAATGCAGTGCCGAATGTGCTGTTTATCAGTTGTAATCGTAAACTCTGCTATTCTGAGAGGTTATGTAACTCACGTTAACTAGTTGTTCGTTGTTCTGAAACCTAGCGTTCGATCCTATAAAAACCACAAAATACCGTGAAAAAAATCTGTAGAAATTAAGTTATACACCTAATAAATAAAGTGGGTGGCTAAATAAATTTGTTTCCATGATTTAAAGTTCCAAGTTACAACTTAAAAATCGAATTGCACTTCTGATGAGGATTATAAAGCGATATCCGATATTGAAATGTCTATTTTTGAAATTGTCAAAAAAGTGGTCATTTATTCTAGAGAAATTTGGGGTAGTTTTCATGATAAGTGGTGGTTGGTATCTGAAAAATTGCAGTGTACTTATAATGTAAGCTTGTAACTCGGTTGAAAACAACAAAAAACGAAATTTATTTATTTTCATTTTTAAACCTTAGGATGGTTTTTACTTGGGGTTAGAAGTTTAAAAATGGAATTCCAAGGATATTGTGTATACTCATAATTCTATATATCACAACCGACATCGAAATATTAATGTTTTTGCAAATTTGGTTAAAATCAATAACTAGCTTTTATTTGAAACAATTCAAATACTATACTATGCTTCAGATAATATGGAATAAGGGGAAAGTGATAACAAAAATGTACTATATATGCTTGTCCAATTTTTTAGATGCAAATCCAAATACATAGTACATCCTCCCTAAGGCATCTTTCCGCTCTAAGCTGATTTTATTATTTTTCTCAAAATTAAAATCATTTATAAAATTGTTAGGAATTTTAATATTATTGAATTTAGAACATATATCAATCATCCTTATAGTACACTTAGGAAAAATTAAGTAATGAATGTATGTATTTAATTTCGAGCAATCAGTATAGATAGGCATATAAAATATACATAATGTAACTAAACACAAATATGTAATATGTATATCTAAATGTTTACTGCGATCACTAAAAAACAATTTAATTATAATATTTTCCCTTTCGTTCATAAATTTCTGATGTTTCGTATCTTTCCACCAAATATTTGTTTCTTTTTTATAAACTATATTTCATGCAGCACACCAAACCATAATCAATGTATATACGTACATACATACATACATCGAAAATAGATCCTCTTTCTTTTCATGATCACATGTTTTTTAAATTTTATATACCTAAACGACAAGAAATTACGATCGTGCACACATTTTATTTTAAATAGTACATATGTATATACATCTAGTATATGTATAGTATATACATAATACGTGCGTTTTAGTTTTCAAAACAATCTGTTTTATTAAATTTAAAACATACAATAAGAGAAAGGATATTTTCAAACGAAAATAAAAAATACGTTGAATTTGTATTTTTCCGTTTGTTTCTTTTATACTGTACACACAAATATAAAATTTTTCATTTGTTCGCGCGCGTATTAAAAAAATATATTGAGCGAGAAATATGAATATATTGAGCAAGATAGACGAAATAGGGTTTGAGTTTTAGCTAAGCATTTCTACTAACAGCCGCTCGAAATATTTTTCCATTTGTAACGACATCGAGAATTTGATTTACACATAAAGTTACTATTGGTTTACAGGTCAGATTGCTATTTTGTTTGTGTTTTCATTAAAAAGTTGTCAAAATTAGTTTGAGTCGATAATCGTAAATCGTACTGAAGGCTGCCGCATGAAAATTGTCTACGAGCTAAGTGCAACCAAATATAGTGCAACATATCAAAGTTAAAAATGTGTGATATATGTATAATGTAATTGTTGTTGTAATGCACTTGTTGTTGTACCACCGTTTTGAGATCACACATTTTTAACTTTGTTATTTTGCACCTAGCTCGTAGACAATTTTCATATGGCAGCCTTCATTCTGCTTATATAATTAGCCCCTATAGTATAGATCTTGAATATATAGAAAAAAATATTAGCTTGAGGTGTAATTTTAACCAACAAACGATCAGATCTGCTTGTATAAAATTATGTATCGCGAATTACGAGATGTAAATTCAAAGTACATAAACAAAATAAAATCAATTCCGCGTGAAAATTTTGATAAATGGATTTATTATTCTAAATCACTACATCAACAACAACAACACATAGTTTAATTTTCAATCCCATCATTTTTTTGTTTATCACCAACTATTGTTATAGGGCATTCATACTACTCAAAATGTACACACATCTGTACAGAATTGCTACGTACATAATATATATGTATTCATATCTCATTAAAATACTTATCTTTTCATTCTCTATAAGTAGATAAAATACAAATACAATTTACTATGGTATTTATTAACTATAGAAAGCAAACCATCTCATTTTCGGGTCCGGGTCAAAATGCCGCGTTTTAAAATGTCGCGTTTTAAAATGTCGCGTTTCAAAATGTCGCGTTTCAAAATGCCGCGAGGTACAAAATGTCGCGTGGTACAAAATGTCGCGTTTTAAAATGTCGCGTTTTAAAATGCCGCGAGGTACAAAATGTCGCGTGGTACAAAATGTCGCGTTTTAAAATGTCGCGTTTTAAAATGCCGCGAGGTACAAAATGTCGCGTGGTACAAAATGTCGCGTTTTAAAAAGTCGCGTTTCAAAATACCGCGAGGTACAAAATGTCGCTAGGTACAAAATGTCGCGTTTTAAAATGTCGCGTTTCAAAATGCCGCGAGGTAGAAAATGTCGCGTGGTACAAAATGTCGCGTTTTTAAAATATCGCGTTTTAAAAAACTGCGTTTGTAAAGAAGGAATAAAATAAATGTTATATTGAGATAATAAGAAATGTGTATTATTAAACAATATAAATGATTTGGGTGAAATTGAAAAATATGGTTTTTCCCACTGTTAATTTCGTAATGAATTTTTTGTAAAGAGTTAGCTACAAATGATGTTTCATTGTCATATAGATACATGAATGTTCCTTTATGGATAATAAAAACCGTCAGGTGTTTTATGATCAATTGGAACAAGTGGTTTGAAAACACTACACATTTTTGAAATTTGAGGGCGATAACCATAATAAAAGTACGTTTTTAATATTTTTCTAATTTTTTTCCAAATATGGTTTTTCCCACTGTTAATTTCGTTAATGAATTTTTTGTAAAGAGTTAGCTACAAAGATGTTTCATTGTCATATAAATTCATGGATGTTCCTTTATGGATAAGGAAAACCGTCAGGTGTTTTACGATCAATTAGAACAATTGGTTTGAAAACACTACACATTTTTGAAATTTGAGGGCGATACCATAATAAAAGTACGTTTTTAATATTTTTCTAATTTCAAATATTGAACCCCTTTTCAGATAATTGACCATTTCTCATAAAAGTATTTTTTCAGTTTTATTACTAAATTAGACATTAAAGATAAATGTTTTTACTATATGAAATTTGGAAAAACCAGCAATAAAACAGCGCATTATAAATTTAAAACGTAATTTTTTCAGATCGGAGAATAAATACAATGTACCAAAGAGGCAGTTTGATGATGTAATAAAAGTAACATTTTTATGATTTCAAAATTTTGACCAACTCCTTTGTTTCATTTATCGATCTTTAAATAAGGGTTAAAAAACAACAGCACATCAAGGTATATATAAATAACAATTTCCATTATTCTGGGTATCAGTTTGTTAATGAATTGCAAAGTAGCAGGATATAAATAAATCGATTAATTTTCATAAGTTGGTGAAACTAAATTTCATAAAAATATATAAGTTAAAAAATATCAAAGAAAATATTAATTATAATAGAAAATTAAATAAGTAATATAGTACGAGAAGCATTAAAGTAATATTGCACCCAAATGGAGGATAAGGAGATTTATTCGGGACAGCTGATTGAGTTGACAATATCTCAGAAAAATTCTAAAATCCTAATTTTAAATGGATTTAGTTACACTTCCGATGCCCGCAGGAATAAATGGAGATGTACAAAGCGACAAAATAGAGTTTTGAAATGCTCTTGCAATTTGAGAGCCGAAGAAATAGATGGAAAATTCTATTTACAAAAATTGTGGAATTCCCATAATCACTCTCCTGATCCTGAAACGTTACCAGTACTAAATGTCATAAATAGTATTAAAGATATAGCAAGCACTTCAAGCAATTTACCTTGCCAAATACTACAATCAAAGATTGCAAAACTTCCTGAGAATGTAGGTGGTTGCCTACCTTCTAAGGCCGCCTTAACCCAAATCATCAAACGGGAGCAACGAAAATTAATAGTGGACAAGGAGCCAGTATCACTGGCATTCGATATACCAGAAAGGTTTCTCCAAATTGATGGAGAGCAATTTGTATACGGGGATATCAAAGAGGGCGATAATCGGATAATTATTTTTACTATCAAAAATAATTTAACCAAGCTTCGCGATGCAGAGTTTTGGATGATGGACGGTATATTCAAAGTTGTACCAAAATTATTTTATCAACTTTATACTGTGCATTGCAGTATCGCGCCTCATAAAACAGTACACCCAATGGTGTACGCTTTAATGAGCGGCAAATCTTCGGCAATATACAATAAATTGTTTACAACTCTACAAGAGAGTGCAATAAGAGTTGGTATCAGTTTAGCACCAAAATTGGTAATAACTGATTTTGAAAAAGCAGCAATCAGCAACATTCGGAGTGTCTTTGAGAGAGTCAACGTCAAGGGTTGCAATTTTCACTTCATGCAGAACATATATAGACACATCCAAAAAATTGGTTGGCAAGTGCGGTATGGCACAGATATAGAGTTTGCCATGAAGGTAAGACAGGTCGCTGCTTTATGTTTCCTGGAACCTGAAGAGATACCGGAATGGTTCAAGGATATTAAAGAAGAACTAGGCGCAGAATTTGAACCGCTAACCAATTGGATGGATGAAAACTATGTTTCCGGCAAAAATAATAGAACACCATTATTTCCACCGAGTTTATGGAGCATCAGTGAACAAAATAAGAATAAAATACCCCGCACACAGAACTATGCAGAATCGTTCCATAATTATTTTAATGTTGTAATTGGTCGGCCGCATATTAGTGTTTACCACTTAATAGACGAACTTAAAAAGCAAACAAAAATTACAAGTGCCGAAATAGAAAAATTAACAAGGGGAAATCTTCCACCTAAAAAAAACAAAAAATTTATTTTAAAAGAAAAAAGGATTGAGTTGATTTTATCTAAAAAAAAAGAATTCAGCAAATTTGGATTTTTGAAAGCAATTGCAGGAAATATTTCTTTTTAATTTTATTATTAAATATTAGTTTTAAATTAATTTTTTGATTTAGATATTAAGTTTATGATTATTTTAATTATTAAGTTTAAGTTTTTTTAGAAGATATTTATTTATATAATATTATAAATAAATAAATATTCTTTCCAAAACATAATTCTATTGTTGTTATTATTTAAATTTCAGAATTTTCTCTCAAAATTCTTCTTCTGTTTGATTATGACATGACTTCGGTTCTTACATTGATTTGGTTGGTCAATTCGTAATGAGTAAGGTCCCAAGTTTTGGACTTATTACTTTCCGATTTGAATAAGCAAGGTATACATTTCTTTAAGTGCTTATACTAGGTCGTATTTGAATTATTAAACAAATACTAAAATTAATTAAACATTTAAGTGAAGGAGAATTTTAAAGTTTAATATATTACCATGTATATAAAATACTACAACTGTACACGCGTACACCGACAGTGAAGAATAGCCACAAACGTTTCAAAAATGTGTCCCCTCGTTAAAAAATAATGGGCAGGTAGGTAAAAATAATTTTTAAATTATGGATGATTGCTGTTATCGTAATAAAACACTTTAATTGTGCTGTACTTTGTGTCCTATTTTGACAAATAAAAAATTACCATACAGTTCAAGTTTATCAATTGGTTGGCGTGAAATACAATATATTATTTTTTCTAAGTTGATAGAAAATATACATTTTATTTTTATTCACTACGGGTTCAACTTCAAAATTTTCCTTTCTCAATATATATGAGGTAATATAGTTTATAATTCAGATTTATTTTAAACTATTTTATTTTCTAATATTATTTGTGTTTAGAATGAATTCATTCCAAAAGCAACGAACGAGAGCACGTATAATTCGTTTGAATGCGGATGACCTTTTTAGCTTCGACCATGCACCAGATTACATAATTAATTCGTTCTTCGATAATTGTACATACAAGAAACGTTTAACTGTTGTCACATTTTGCTTCGTAAATGGCATACAATATGATGATTTGTTGAAACTAATCCGATGGAAAGATGTTACAAAATTTGATTACCGTAAAGTGCAAAAACTGTGGTCTGACAGTTCTCGAGAACCATACAAATCAAAGTGGTTCGCGTATAATTGCCATTTGAAAAGGGTTATTTATTTAAATGGTGCACTAAAATAATATTATATATATACAAATATATATAATAATTATATATCTAAATACATATGTACAAAATTTGATTAATAATAAACAAGAATTCTTAAAAAATGTTTCAATTTGGATTAAATTGTGTATCCGATATCAACTTCCGATATATAAGGACTTAACTTTAACATTTTAGTGAAGGAATATATTGTTTTTATACAACTCACGTATATTCGCAATTTTTCCGCATTTCCCGTAGTTTTTCCGGGTTGGTGTATAAGGGAAATATTCTTATAATATTTTTCTTCATCTATGTACTCGGAAAATTTTCGGAAAATGCGGGAAAATTTTCCGAACATTTTCCGATTTTTCTAAAATTTTGTACATAGATGAAGAAAAATAAACTAAAAATATTTCCCATATACACCAACCCGGAAAAACTACGGGAAATCCGGAAAAACTGTGATTTTCCATTTCCACTCGGAAAATTTTCCCGAAAATTAATGTTGGAAAATCACCATATTTTTCTGAGTCATTATCGGGAAAATTTTCCAAGTGGAAGTTCGCAATTTTTCCGCATTTCCCGTAGTTTTTCCGGGTTGGTGTATATGGGAAATATTCTTTAAATATTTTTCTTCATCTGTATACAAAATTTTAGGAAAATCGGAAAATTTTGTACCACGAGGCATTTTGAAAAGCGACATTTTAAAACGCGACATTTTAAAACGCGACATTTTGTACCACGCGACATTTTCTACCTCGCGGCATTTTGAAACGCGACATTTTAAAACGCGACATTTTGTACCACGCGACATTTTGTACCTCGCGGCATTTTAAAACGCGACATTTTAAAACGCGACATTTTGTACCACGCGACATTTTGTACCTTGCGGCATTTTGAAACGCGACATTTTAAAACGCGACATTTTGTACCTCGCGGCATTTTGTACCTCGCGGCATTTTAAAACGCGACATTTTGAAACGCGACATTTTGTGCCTCGCGGCATTTTGTACCTCGCGGCATTTTGAAATGCGACATTTTAAAACGCGACATTTTGTACTTCGCGGCATTTTGAAACGCGGTATTTTAAAACGCGACATTTTAAAACGCGGCATTTTGAACGGTTCCCCTCATTTTCATACACACCACTAAAATATATTGTTAGTTTCACAGCTGTTCATCGTAACGTCCTTTTGCTTTTATCTTCCATATGCATACATATGTACATAGATATACATCGAAACAAGACTGGAAACTAACTACATCTGTGGTATTCTGGTAAAACTAATTAGAAATAAAATTAATAAATTTTACGATTGGTTCTTTACTTTGCTTTCTTTTTTTTACCAAAGGAATTTGGTTTTTTGCTAATTTTTAATTTAACAAATCGCCACCGTCAACCATCTCAGATTTTTTTTCTGCGTCTTTTGATATATCATAATCTAAGTTTTGTTGACTGATATCGTCGCAATGGTACCAAAACTTTTTCGATTTTTGCGAATATTGTTTACTTTGTAATGCTATAGTGGAAAAACTAGAAGGAAAAATGGAAAAAGCCACCGTCAATTTTCCTAAAAAACTTCACTTAAAATTTTAAGACATAAATGTTGGCGATCGGTTGGTTAGTTTTTATGCTATGGTACCACGAAAAGTCGTGTTTTTGCAAAATACGTGAATCGGGGCCTTAATATCGATAAATGTGCATTAGCACATTTTTGTGCTACATATAGATAGCATTTATACATAACACAAAATACATAAAATACAATTACGTGTAATAAAAAATGCGCAATTGCATTTTTTGGTATAAAATTTTTTATATAAGTCGAAGTTTAATTAATTAATTTATTTATTTATTTCTTAGAGAAATCGAGTACATATAATTTCAAAAAAAAAAAAATAAAATAAAAAAAAATATACATATAATATATATATATGTATGTATATATATAGTACATAATTACATATATTAAAAGTATTACATAAAAACGACAAAAGTTAAAAAAGGAAATCTATAGAAAATGTTGCTTCAATTTATTTTTGAAGGAGTCACTAGATATTGAAAAGTCGAACAGTTCTTCTACGTCATTAAACATTTTAACCATAGTGTTAATAGGTTCGTGTTCACCGTAATTAGTTCTGTGTTGATCTGGTTGTAAGAAGTTGTGTTGCCTGAGGTTCCGGGTAGGAGTGTAAATATTCAGATTTCCAAAAATATAAGGTGAGTCCGTTTTACCTAGGAGTACGTTGGTAATGAAGATTGACCCCAGTATTTTTCGTCTATTCGCCAGTGTCGGGATCTTATAGTTATTACATCTAACTTTGTAGGATGGAAGACGAGCAACGTTGAGGTAGTAAGGAATGTCATGGTCATAGTTCCATTCAGTTTTTTTCATAATAAACAGCAAAGCTTGTTTCTGGATACTTTCTAATCTATCAATGTAGTCTTGATAGAAAGGACACCATACTTGAGCTGCATATTCCAGTTGAGATCTAACATAGCTGAAGTATAGTATGAACAATGTCCTTTGTTCCATTATTTCTCTGGTCCATCGACTGATAAAGCCGAACAAGGAATTGGCTTTGGCAATAATTAAATCCATATGCTTGGTAAATGTCATATTTCCGACAAACATTACTCCTAAGTCATTTAATTCACTTGCTCTATTGATGTTGACGCCATTGATATTATAATCTATAGTTATTGGTGATTTCTTTCGATGAAATGACATGACTTTACATTTGTTAATGTTAAGGTGGAGTTGATTAGCTTCACACCACTCACTGATTCTATTAATGTCGTCTTGTAGTAAAGTTGAATCATGTTCATTTGTAATTATTTTATTTTATTTTAAAAATCTTTAGGTCGTCCGCAAACATAAGAACCGAGGAATTGACAATAACATTGACTATGTCATTAATAAATATTAGGAAAATCCACGGGCCTACGTTCGAACCTTGTGGAACATCCGATGAGGCTTTTATTAAATTAGATGTTCGCCCATCAATCTCGATAAATTGAGATCTATCAGAGAGGTATGAGCAAAACCAGATGACAAAGTCAGTTGAAAATCCGAAAGACTGCAGACTTTCAAGCGCTTTGCAATGACTGATGGAATCGAAAGCTTTTCTGAAGTCGGTGTAGACTGCGTCGACCTGCCGATGCTGTTCTATGGATTTAACAATATAGCTGGTAAATTCAACTAGGTTAGTTGTGGTCGATCTACCCGGTATAAACCCATGTTGGCAGTTGGAAAGGTGACGCGGGATGATAGATTTAAAGCTTTTGCATACAACTATTTCAAACAGCTTTGGTATCATTGATGTGGTTGAGATGCCTCTGTAGCATGAAACATCGTTCCTTTTTCCTGATTTGAAGATGGGCGTAACTTTTGAGGATTTCCATCTAGTAGGAAAAATGCCTGTACTAAGTGACATATTAAACAGTATGCATAGAGGTGGAGCAAATTGTTCGGCATGATTTTTTAGCATATAAGATGGGACCCACAACCATCTCCAAGGTGGTTTATAGCTTCGGTTAGATCGTCTTCACTAATAGTAGGTGTTGTTATCGATGTGGAGCTGTCGTTAGATGTCTGCAGATTTTTGAAGTCGTTAATATCTTCCGGCTTGTATGTTGATTGAAAAAATTTTGCAAACATATTCGCTATTTCTTGAGAGGAAGATGATTTCGATTCCCCTAGGTGCATTGTGGCAGGATAACCTTTAACTTCACGTTTTGTAGCAAAATATTTCCAGAAAGTTTTAGGATCGGATTTAATAGAATTTTGAATAGTAACTTTCAAATTTCGAGTTGATGTCGATGAATGCCATTTTGTCGGTTTCTGAGTTGCTTTTTTTCATTTTTTGATACGCCTTAGTTTTTAAATTTAATAAAAGAGTTTTTAAATTTAATAAATTTAATAATTAATAAAAGAGTTAGTAGTCAAAAACCTTACTCAAAATTCTTGTACTCAGTTTATTCCGGTATTAGCCCCCACCAGTGGTCCGCTCGGAATAAAAAGCAAGAACATTCTAGTTCAAGCAGAGGTTGAACTAACAGATAGGAAAAATTCAATTTATGAATTAAGAAAATCAATTACGCTAAAATTGTTCATAATTTATTAATTTATTTTATAAAAATTTAGATTTTTATTTGTTAAGTTTGTGAAATGTTTTGCCGTCGTAATAAGGAGGCAAGGTGTTTTATTTTTACTTAATTAAGCCAATGCCTCCTAAACTACAGGCCGCTTACACCAAATGATGACGACACGCTATGTCGACGTTTTTGTTGCTTTCTCTAGTTGTTTTGTTAGTGTAAATATCTTAACATTATTAATGCGCAGCCTCGGTTTAGACATAAATTAACGTCATGTGCGAAAAATGGGAGTAGTAAGAGGCCTGTAGTTTAGGAGGCATTGATTAAGCTGACATCTGGTTGTCGACTTACGTTGACGTCATCAGCAAAAAATTAATATTGTCACAGGCCAGTACTATAGAAGGCACTGATTAAATACAGTGTACAGTGTGTATTCGATTTTTTTTGCTTCACTCATTTTAAATGAGTAACTCACGAGTAACTCACGACTTATTTGAAAGTCTACAAAAAGTCTCCTGTCGAATAGACTTATTGGAAACTTGTTAGAATTATTTTGATGAGTTACCAGTTTGAGCGCAAGCCTCGCATAAAAGCCAAACAAGTCTACAATAAGTCTAGCCGACTGGAGGTTTATTGTAGACTTTCAAATAAGTCAATTTCCACAAAATAAGTCACGAATTGGACCACAGCCTTATTAGTATTATAGTTTTAATTTTTCCGAAGGGTTTGGTGATTAAAAAATGTTACCCCTTCCCTATGCTCACCTGTAATGAAGAATTTACAATATATGAAAACTTTTGATCCACTCGAGCGATTGTACCGATATTTGGCACGAATACCTTTTAGCAGCCGAGAAAAACATAGGGGGGTTAGTGATCAAAAAATTTTACCTCTTCTCTATGCTCACCTGCGTTAGCAGGAATTTACAATACATGAAAACTTTTGATGAACTCGAGCGAGTGCTTCCAAATTTTGCAAGGATACTTTTTAGCAGCCGAGAAAAAACATACGGGGGTTAGTGATCAAAAAATGTTACCCTTTTTCTATGCTCACCTGCATTAAGGAGGAATTTACAATATATGACAACTTTTGATGAACTCGAGCGATTGCATCCAAATTTTGAACGAACACTTTTTAGTAGCCGAGAAAAAACAAAAGGGGTTAGTGATCAAAAAATGTTACCCCTTCCCTATGCTCACCTGTATGCAGGAATTTACAATATACATGCAAACTTTTGATTCACTATAGCGAG
Organism: Nephrotoma flavescens; assembly: GCA_932526605.1. Lineage (NCBI taxonomy): Eukaryota > Metazoa > Arthropoda > Insecta > Diptera > Tipulidae > Nephrotoma > Nephrotoma flavescens. The sequence goes on from OW052220.1 coordinate 143,319,729, forward strand.
TGCTTACAAATTTAGCACAAATTAATTTTGCCAGCTGAGATAGCCGTGGGAGTGTTAACAAATATTTTATATGTATCAATATTTGTTGTATATCGACCGTAAGTATTACCCGATCGAGCCACCTGGAATGCCTTCTCATATCTTGAAAATGAATAAAGGATCATCAATAATGCTTCTGCGGAATCTGGACCCGCCAAAACTATGGAATGGAACGCGGCCCCGTGTCTAAAGTCTTTTGCCAAATGTCATTGGGCCACTGTATTGACGGGGATTTCAAAAAGAGAGGACGTATATGAATACGTCCTCGCATACCAATGACCAACCGACCTGCCATTTAGCTTCAAACGAGACCAGTTCCCAGTTAGACTTTCATTTGCCATATAAACATCAACAAAGCTCACGGACAATCCCTTAATTTTGCAGGCGTACATTTAGAAAATCCTTGCTTCTCTCATGGCCAATTGTATGTGGCATGCTCAACAGTAAGGCCTTCAAAAAAATTGTATGTTTTAACCCCGGGATTAAAATCAAAAAACCTGGTTTACAAGCAAGCATTGCGGTAAACCCAACAAAGTATTTTTGTATTGATTTTATCCAATTCACTTAAAGTATTACTAATTAGTTATAAAATAAAAAACACCTGTTTGAAGTTCAGTAGTTCAATTTTAACCCGGACAAAGCCGGGTACTTCAGTTAGTTTTTTTATAAAATTGAACCGTACCATGTTTCTTGATAGTTTATCCGACATTCCTTGGCTATTAGAAGAATATTGATGAATTGTGATAAGGGGTCCCTTGGTAACTACGTAGTTCACGTTTTTTTTTTTCAAGTATCCGCAACGTAAAATTCAGAAATGTTCAAGACTTTAGATGAATTTTCAAAATCGTCTAGTTGTTGGTGTCACACGGAGTAAAATCTTAAAGATTTTATAATTTTATAATTTCATGATTTTTGATTATTTTCAAAATTATTTTGACTCGGGAAATGTCAGCGCTTTGTTTTTTTGGCAGTTTTAGCAGTAGGACAGTATATATACTAAAATTTTCGTAACGTGCTTAGGGCTCGTATAAAGATTCATATCACGCTTACATTTTTCTAACTCGCATCTCAATAACCATTTTAAGGCGATTGTCTTGTATTATTGTATTAATAATCTTCTCCAGGCGCAGCCGATATTTATTTAGAAGGTTTCTTTTGTTATTTAAATCCATTATAGTTCACTTATAGGTACTGACTGAGTACCTATCACGTCATAATTCTGGTTCGTGGTTAATCAACCAGTCACATTTTTAATTTAGTTTCGTTAATGTTAAACGTTGTAATGCAATTTCAAATTTGCATTACTTAAACTGGTTGCATTCATTCCGCCAATGGTTGGCATCATAATTAGTGAAATCACCACATCGAGTTAAACAATTTCAACTTTGGCCGTGTACCGATTTTACTCAACATATTCCCAACGCCATATTTTGTTAACATTCTTGGACAGAGGTAATTACTATATTTACACAGTAACTGGATTGAACATAAATTTCTCCATTTACTGTTTCTGCGAGTTATTACCATAAATACAAACGGGATACTTTAGACACTATAATCAGCTAAAAACAGTGGTTTTATTGTAAGCAGTAGATCTTATTTTATGTAGTATTACAGTTTCATGTAAATTGTGAAAATGGCCATTAATCAGCAAACTGAAAACACAATTAGTTAACAGACGGTCGAGAAACAAATTAACATTGACAAACTTAAGAAATTTCCGTGCAATGTTGATTCTTAAGCTTTTATTACTCAGGCTTATAAGGTTTTGGGTGTTTCTTTCTTCATGATATGGATTTGAATAATAATTTAATGATCTTAATGTATGTATACATACGGCGGCCGAGAAATTGATGTGCTATAGCAATTTACAGATCACACTTTACGAGTCCACGATAGCTAATTGATAAATTATTAGCGTTACTATGTATTATCTGAAACCTCAATTATTATACAGAAATTATTTATATCATTCAAATTATTGCAACGACTGTCACGTTGTTTATTTTGGTTTCTAATATTTTTTTAATATTCTAACTTAATGTATACTTTACCTGAACATACGAGTATTGAATGAAACTGAGAATATAATCAAGAAAATTAAAATATTTTAACTCTCGGTTTTCTCATTGAAAAGTCAACCACCTGATAACATATTTTTTGATTATATAGCTTATACTGAAACGTATAAATAATTTGAAATAATTAAATTAATTGTTTTAAACAAATCCACCCATGGAGAATTTAATTATTTTAGTAAATAAGTAGAGCATACCTGATTATGTATATGGAATTGTGTAATAAAAAATATTTACTTACTTCAATGTACTGATTTCCGTTAAATATTCACTCATATAAAATCCAACTAATTTATCTTTAAGTGTTCCAGAATACTCAATAATCAGCTTACAATCTGTGCCAATGTCAATGTAATCTTTTAATGAAACTACCAAAAAGTCTGTTGTACTAAGGAATTCAAAGGACTGTAAGCATTTTCCATTTTAAATAAACATTGAATAACCATTTTTATAAAATGAAATTGTGTTACCTGCTCTTCGGCAACTCCATCATTTATTTGAACTGCTAATCTGTCGATTTCCAACGAACTATGTGAATGTAAAATAATTTGGTTCGTCCTTTTCAATACTTCTACGGTAATTGACACTTTTCCCAAGAAAAATTCTTCAACTGTTGATAAATCTGGATGCAAGTATAACTCATAAAGTGTTGGTTTGATTGTGTCCGGCAACCGATAGACGATCTATAAAATATAAATATTACAACAATATGGTTTATTCGTTTAAGAGCTACAAAGGCACTTTGAGATTCAGAAAACTAACTATGACATTTTCTCTTTCAAATAAATTAAAAATTTGCAAAATTTCTTCTTTTTATTGATAAAAAATGCCAACATAAAAATTTATGTTTTACGAAAAAAGGCTAAAACAATGGTTGCTAAATTGATTGTGGTTTCAAGGCAAAGAGGCCGAAAACCGCGTGGTAACGGAACGAAAGCCATAATCGACATTTAAAGGTTTGCAATTTTAGCTACTGGTTATTTCGAGTGTGACAACACTTATGTCATTCGTAAGTGTAGTTTTACTCTTGAACAAAATTGGGAAATGTTGAAAACTTACTTTCAAAGTGACGAGCCTTCTACCGAAACAGTAAGAAAGTTACGTGGAAAATTCAGTAGAAATGAAATACCTACAAGGCGATTTGTGAATTAATTTCTGAAGCGAGATCGTGAAACTGGATTGTTATTGGATAAACCAACACGTTGAGCTATTGCTCAGAATGTGTCTGAGCATTCAACAATATCAACTCGCCTTCGTGCTCAAGAGTTGAACATTTCACGCAGTTACCATATGGTTTCAATATTTAAGTAGTTGAAATACAACCTACTCAACAAAAATATATGCTCCGGAAAAACCTGTTTAGCATGGCCGCAAATTTAATCTAGCCTTTTCTTTAAGTTTGTTTCTATTCTATATTGAAAATAAAAAAGTTGGTATTTTTCACAAATCTAGAACCATCACGTACGAGTGTATACGTAAAAACAAAAATGTGTCTTATCCACAAAAAACTAGGATTTGGAATTCGAAATCAATTTATTTATTACTGAATAGTCTTTACTTTATAATGTCAATTACTGGCTTCTTATAGATTATTTAAATTTGATTAATTTAATAAAACAATATCCGTTCTATCAATATGGTATCAATATTTCGACCTTACGGGCCGGGCCATCTGTACTGCGTACATTTTTATTGTTAAATTATTGTATTCTAAAAAACAATTGAATCACACAACTAATCGTTATGAATATTTTTTATCAGTTTTTCGCAACGTTATAAACTATAATACTTATACTAGCATTCAGATCCGCTATCATGATTAGTGAAACCATCGCCAATTTGATTTCAAAATTTCATAGTACAAACATCATCATAACGTTGGTCACGATTTTACTAAGCATGTTCCCAACTGTTGGGTGACCTGAAAGCGTCCAATTGTGTTAGTATTAGTGCAATAAATATGCTCAATTTGTTTCCTAATTGGCTGAACTGTGTACCAAAAACTATTCTAATTGTGTTCCATTAATCCTAATTTAAATATAATTATTTCTAAGGTTATCATGTGTTTTAGGAAATTAAATTTGAAAATTAATTTTCAGTAGGATGCAAGAACTACTGCATACTGTACTTGTAATCAAATTATATTGGTTAAACACTAAGTAAATAGTTTAGAAATATTTTACTTTAGGTTATCGATAGCAATGGTGTTTGTGATTGTTCCGTATATTGGTCTATTTTCAGTATTCTCGAATTAAATACACAACCGTAGGAAATTACTTCCATTTGCGTCAAACTGTATGACAACGCCTATGATAATCGACACTTACTTATACACAATCAACTTCCCAACCACCCCATACTTTTCTTTCCATTAACGCCGGATCGCGAATAAATTTGAATTTTGGTTTATAGATGGAAAATGTGTAAGAATCCCAACAATCAGTTTCGAACGGATGAGATTATTGATTTGAAAAAAATCAGTTTACTCATCAGGTTGCGACGACTGATGTTGTATATTTACATTGGAAAAGAATCGAATTTCGTACGCTACGCAGTAATTCGCTAGTAGTACAACTACATGGTATTGCTCTATATATAGAAACAATATTCCAATTTAAATAATACAACGTCAGTCGTCGCGACCTGATGAGAAGACTGATTTTTTCAAATCAATAATCTCATCCGTTCGAAACTGATTGTTGGGATTCTTACACATTTTCCATCTATAAATCAAAATTCAAACTTTAGAAATGTTTCGTACTATTTGAGAAATTTATAATTCAATTAATTTTTTTTCAGAAAATACATGATTGTTACATGGTCTTGATTAACAAATATTTATATGATTTTATGTTTACATTAATGTTTTATAATCTTAGAATCCTAGTTAATCTGCTTATATTTAAGTACATTTATATTATTTAGGGTATAACGACAACAGATATATATCTATCTATTTAATGGAACATAAACTTCTTCTTCTAGACAACTCTAGCTTTTAATTTTCAGTCAGAATTTTAAATTGTGATTGTTCTGTGCTAACCGACTTGCTATATTTTTTACTAACAACTTACAAACTAATCGATCAGTCAGTGTCTGTGACCGGGTCGATTTTCATGCTACTAAAATACTTCATGCTACTAAAATTACATGTACAATAAAATTGTTAATTTGAGTTGGTTATATTAATTTATACCCCAAGTAAACTATAGTGGCTGGTTTCCTGGTTTTTACACTACAAGAAACACCACCATACAACATAATTATTGATAAACGGGCAAATACTCCGTGGACATAATTATTCCTCGGCGGACAATTCTCCGTAGAAACAGTTTTATCATTTTTCAACATTGGAAATACAACAACAACCTTATACTTGTATACACGAAATTAGTACAAGCAAAATATGGTACAAACAGAATACAAAAAAACAACTCTACACAAAATAATTTCACATCACCTCTAAAACAAAAATTCTTATTTTTGAGTAGATGATTAAAAATCATATTGATTACAAAACCAACATTTTATTATTTTTATTGCAGTTACCAAAACCAAATCATTTAATGCGATGAGAAACAATGGTAATGTAACTACGTAATCATGGTATTGCAACTACACCAAAGATGGCCCGTCGTCATTTCAATCATAATGAAAATGCAACTCCATGGGTATTGTACATAATGTGCTAACGGAATCAATAACAATCAAACCATTAAATGCTGGTTTAAATGAGATTTTGTTTACTACAAATTTGTGCATCTAAATTGCTGTTTACCAAATAAAAAATGCAATAAATCTTTATCTAGTTTGGATCTTGAACGGAGCAGCATCGTCGCCTCAGCATAAACAGCCATTATTAAAAATTTTATTTTAAATTTATAAATAAAATTTAAAATTAATCTATAAGTATTTTATTATTTAATATTTATTTAAAATTCGCTTTAAGGGCTTGAATTAAAACTGCATCGAGACCTACCAAGCAATTTAATCAAATTTTTAAATCCTATACATCGCAGATCGACACTTTCGAGTCAAACGTGAAAACGAGTATGTATGTACTCTGAACTAAAAATAATATCAGCAGGTATACCACAAGGTAATTGGACCTATTCTGTTCTATACTTTATACGAGAGATTTTCCTAATATTCAAGTTATTACATTATCAACATTTGCAGAAGCAACAAACAAACTTCAAAATGCAGTTAACACAGTGAGTACCTTGGTTAAAAAATAGTGCATCTTATTAAATGAAGCCAAATCAGTTATACATGTCAACTATACAAACCAAAATGTAAACTGGATTCTCGTGGTTCTTAACTCAAACCAAACTCCTTAAGCAAATACAGCTAAATACCTTGGCATAACCCTCGATACTAAGCTAAGATGGAAAGAGCACAATAAGAAAAAAGAAGAGTTAAACATATAAAATATAGGAAAATGTACTGGCACGTGGGTAGAAACTCTAATCTCTCAATACACAACAATAAATTGCTTCTGTACAGGCAAAAGCTAAAACCAGTATGGGGTGTGTAACGAAATCCCGGTTTGTCAAAATTCCGATTTATTTATAAATCCCGGTTTTCAAAATCCCGGTTTTCAAAATGCTGGTTTACAAAATCCCGGTTTTCAAAATCCCGGTTTAGTATAAAAAGAAATGCCGATTTTCAGGAAATCCCGGTTTGAATTTTTAAAATTTGACATGTGGGAAGGAAAATGGGACTCTTAAATGATTTTTGACAAAATTCAAAAATGAGTTTGCATAAGAATATTTCGTAATTTTTTTTATCAAATATTAATGAATGTGCTTGATAAAATTTTTCTTCGCCAAAATGTATGAAAACCGGGATTTTGCAAACCGGGATTTTGAAAACCAGGATTTTGAAAACCGGGAGATCGTAGTACACCCCAGTATGGTGTCCAACTTTGGGGTTGTGCCAAGTATACCAACGTACAAATGATACAATGTTTCCAAAATAAAGAGCTGCGAGGGATTGTGAATGCCCCATGGTACGTTATGAATGACAACCTTAATATACTGATTAAAAGATGGAATGCTTCACCGATGAAATGAACAAACAAGCAAGAAAACACGTACAAATAAATGAAATAAAAATGTTACCCCTTCAGCTTCCTTTCTCACAAAATATTCTATACTACAATACTTTAAGACTGTCTGGAACTCAACTTGACAAAAACGATGTTTCTATAAAATCAGCTTGTCGCTACAAAAATTACTGATTAACCTAATTCTTTCTTTAGGAGTAAAAAACCACACAAATTATTATTATTAATATTTCTTCTCTAAACCTTGATGCTTAGTTCACGGAACGGGATTATTTTTGATTCAACTCTTTAGCTAATAAGATTTGATTGGCTAAAGAGTTGGATCAAAAATAATCCCGTTCCGTGAACTAAGCATCAAGGTTTAGAGATATTCAACTAAGTCCCACCCAATTTGATCTCGGTTTAGTTGAAATTTTTCCATCTTTTGAGCAAATAATCTAAGTCGTACCAAGGTTAGGTTTCGGTGGTTTACACTTAGGCCATTTTTTGGCCCATTGTGATACCACGCATTCATGCTACATCATTAACCCATTCACCTATTCACCTACTCACACAACTACCTGCATATTGCAAGCTCCATGTCAACCTGTACATTGACATGGACGGTGGGTCGGCGCTGAATTCTGCACTCTCCATCAGAGGGTCTTAGTTGTGTTTATTAACATCACCGATTGTAATCGATGATGAAAATTCGTTTTGCATCTAGCCTCTGATGGGATTCGAACCCAGTACCTCCCGGTCCAAGTGCCGAAGCTTTAACCACTGCACCACTTGTCCGGTTAACTCGTACCAAAGTATAATCTAATTTGTAACAAAAGTAACCAGAGTATGAGCAACATTTTTGCTCAAATATTTGTTGTTGTTGTTTATTTTTGACATTTTCGAATGAATTTGTTAGGTTATCGCCTTAAACAATTTAATTTAAAGTTATTATTTTTAAAAAAATTTTATTTTTACGCCACAATGTTTATTATTCCTAGATAGCAAATTATTGTAATAAATGATTAATGTGCCCAACATCAGTGTTGAATAATTGAATATAATAAGTTTCGGAGCAAAAATAATACAAACTAAGAAATTAGTCTATAAATGTTACACATACGCACAATAGTTGTAAAGCGAAGTAAGTAAATTATTTAAATGTGAAATTTATTAAATAAAAACTTAGTTTGGTAGATAGGTTCTGAGTACCATACAACGTTAACACGTATATCATAACTATAATAGTAAGTAAAAATGTTTTGACAATAAAATAACAATAATTAAGTAACTTACCACTTCGGAGGGTGGTTCAGACGTCGACGTTTCATCTGAACTTGTTGTGTCAGTCGAAACAGACACTCCACAACCACTCGCGCGAATTTCACATCTATCTATCTCATCACTCAGATCATCATTATTAATAATTAAAAAGATTGTTGCAGCAATGAAGCCAATGGAGATTGCGCTCAATAACACTAAAACAAAATAAGCGGTAAGCAAAATATTTTTGTATTTTAAAAGCATGGAATAACGGTCCGTTTATATTCAAAATAATTCCTAACATTCTTTATTAATTTAAGCATTTGCAACTCTTATTTTTTTATATAGTATCTGGGTAGCATAATTTATTCAGATTTTTCAATTTTGTTGAAATTAAATCACTAATGAGCCTCCCGGATCAAATCAGAAATATTTACACATTTAACAAACAACGTGAATATCTAAAGTAGGAAGCATCAAAACTGTGTGTTGGCCACAAATCTTGTAATTAATTTTTAAACAGTGTATCTCCGGTGACAACACTTTCAGTTACAAATTCGGATTGATATCTCATAGGGTCAAAGAGCTACCTTATTAATTTAAGAAGAGATATAAAGACGAACACATATAAATCTCTAAACAAGTCTAATATTTTCTATATAAATATTTCATGAATATACTCACCCAATGCACCATTGGTGATGAATTTTTTGTTCATTATAATTGTTTAAGCTTTTTTATTTGCTTAAACTCTTTTTATTCTGTAATATTAAATTGTAAATTTTGTATATAAAGATTATAATAAACAAATAATTGCACTTTTTTTTATTTATTTGACAGTTTATATCAGACCAAGAGAAATAATAAATGAAACTGTGTAACCGACGTAACACCTTCGCTTAGCTGAAATATCTATTATATATCAACATAAACCATCTTGTATGTTGTACAGACTTCACATAAAACCAACACAATTCATCTATCGTTTGATCAATTGGGAAACGATTAATTTGGTTGTATGCGATCAAACATAAAATATATCGAACAAACGGCATAATGGTTAACGCTTTGGAGTTTGAATCGGGAGTACCGGGTTCAAATCCCGATAGAGCCAGCATGCAAAAGAGATGTTTCATCATCTGATTACGACCAGTGTTTAAAATGAACAAATCTATGACCCCCTGTCGGAGTGCAGAACTCATGGGATGCCCTATAGCACTAGCATGGAATATGGCTAGTGCTATATGGTGGCATTGAGCAATGCAATGTGCAGATGGTTCTACGCAAATAGGTCTACGACATATAGCCGTACGTCCTCAATTTGGCTTCTACATAAGGTAGGACATCAAAAGCGAACCACGAAAGAGTTAGGAGTGCTTCGGCCGAAGAACAGATTGCTTAGTTAATAAAAAAAATAATAATAATAACAAAATACTTAGTTTTAAACGTTAATATAAATACCATAACATGACACAAGCACCAAAACAGCCGTGAAAATTGAAGAACAGTGGTTATTGCATTTGGAAAGTTTCTTGGATGAAACTCTCATGAAAATTTCCAAAATCCATCAATTTTTAAAAATGTAAGCTATACTTTCGCAATATAGTTACAATTATGGGGCGGTATGTTGTACCATCACTTCGAATCAAAAAAAGTCGAATTCGAAAAAAGTCGAATCGAAAAAGTGAAAGTTGTATTATTTTCGCTTTTCGAAAATGGTACAACATGCCGCCATTCGACTTTTTTCGAATTTCGATTCGAAGTGATGGTACAATATACCGCCGATGGATTCGAATCTTAGTATTTCTACGTAAATGACATTGCTATACATATTGTGACAAATATTATTAAAGTAATCTGCCCAATATTATAACTATAACTGTTGGGGTATATCTTAGGGGTAAAACTTATTGATTTACGTCTCAAATTTAATTTGCCGTATTAATGATATTGGTTTGTTACGTATTATTTGCAACATCCCGGTTATTTGCTTCTTCGAAGAAGGTTTTTTGTAGAAGAATACATTACTGAACTTCAAAATATCATTAGGTATATTTTATTGGTCACTGTTTTTGAAATTTCCCTGGTAATAATTCATTAACAAAATATTTTTCGCTCGCATTATTTTATCCGCATAACTTGGTTAAAAATGAATTTGAAATTAAATTAAAATCGGCTGAAAATTGGATAATTAATAGAAATGGCATTTTAAGGATTTCAATAAGGTGGTGCTGCGATACCGACATAAGATACCAAAGAGAATGCTATACATATAAAAAATTTGTTTGGCATATCAAAAAATATAATCGAAATGTTCAACTCTAACGGCCTTATTCTGGTAATTCCCTGGAAATAGGGAAGTGGGGGAAAGGACTTATATAGCTTTTAAATTATAATATTTCCATATCGAAACTAACAGGAAAACATATTCCCAACTTATTTTTGTTTTCAAAAAACTTACCACTTACTTTTTACCTTAGATGCCAGATAACAATAATTAAACAGAAATTATACGTAGATTATTTTCCGCATTCCACATTCAATGGGAATTATCAAATAACGCGACAGCAGCAGTAATAAAGTTCTATAAGCTGTATTGCCGTTTCTTGATGTTTGATCTGATCCAGTTCAGTACATGTTTCATGAAACTACATACTTGTGTTTTAGTAACGCATTATTACATTTTGAATGAATTATTTTTTACAGCAACCAACTTTCAAGCCATTACATATTTTTCAATAATTTAATATACTCCTCAGAAGTTGATACAATATTAAATAGAGGTTGATAGTTAAACATACGTATGTAAGTAAAATGTAAAAATCAGCTATAGCAACATAAAAAGTTTTCGTACAAAATCTATTTGAAAATATATTAATTTATTATACGGCAAAGTTTATGGCACATTAAATTCCAATTTATAAACAAAATGTGGAAACACGCTGCATTTAGCAATTACGTTGTAGAATTCCTTCTTTTAGACGGCATGGCACTCCTTAATGATTTATTCAATATAATATTAACCCTTTCACTTTCAGCATTTAAACGAACTTTAAACAAACCTAATATTTTTTATGATTTAATCTTTGCAATCTGTTCTGGGCCGAAGAACGCCGGCCACTCTCTACGCCCTACCTTACGAGCAGCCAAATCGAGGACGTACGGTTATAGCTCCGATTTAGGTAGATCCATCTGCACATTGCATAACTCCATGCCAGCCTATAGTACTGGCCGACCCATCGGTCCATGAGTTTTGCACTCCGAGTTGTGTGCTCCAAATATTTTCAAAATACATACGTATTTAAATTTAAAATACATATTTCTTTAGCACAAAATTACAATTTATAGAGCATAAAACGAATTTTTGCTATCGATTTTATAGCCAGTAGTAACACAAAATTAATCGTGTGAAATTCCACCTTAATATTTATTATTCAATGGCAAGGTTATCACAAAACAAAAATATAATTCAATTGGTATTCAGTACAACAAGCACAATTTCCAAAAAATGCAAGGATTTTGAGTGAAAACACATTGAAAACAAAAAGGACGAACACTTGTAACCAAAAAAAAATTAAGTTTATATTAACACAACTACTATATTATTATAAACTATAAAATTATAAAACATAAATTTGACTATTTTATTTTATTATTTTAAATTTAATTAGCATTTGCCACTACAAAATTTCTGAACAAACAGAAATATAATCGTAAAATCATTTCAAATTTATAAAAAATTCTTATCAGAAGTCAAGTGATACTTGTAGTAATCTTGAAGTATGTACAATATTGTTATAAACGTCTTGTTAACATGATCTCGTTTTATATAATTGTTTTTTGTGACCGTCAGGTACGTGTTTGTAAATTATATTGTATAAAAAAATTGTTTAGTTCATTTTCATAAAAAAAACCTTTATTTTAACTTATCTTTATTATTCTTATATTTAGCTATCTAAATTGCTATATACTGTTTAGTAAGTAATTAACGTTAAATTCCTGGTGGATTATATCTTATTGAGCTTTCAATATAATTTACGTTTGTACCCGTTATTTTGGTGGTCATTATGGTTTTATGATGTGAGTAATCGGCATATCCGGTGATGGCGATTGACACTGAACATAAATTAAACTGCGTATTGAGTGGGTTAAATTCCGTGGGTTAAAGTAATCTGTCTGGTTGTCGACACGTAATTTATTAAGTAGATTACATGATGATTGTTTGAATCCCTGACGTCGACAATGTAGACAACGTCGACAACCTAGGAAAATATATTAACCCATATTAGCTCAGTGATCTATTCGTAGATCAATACAAAAAATTTCATCGAAAGGGTATTGGAGAAATTATAATGGAATATTTTTACTGTAATGTTTTGTTTAAATAAAAATCCTGGGTGAATTATTCAAATTACCATAATTTTACAGAACACATTTACAATTATATTTTGTTATATAATTTCAACGACTTTGAAGGTAAATTGTTTTTTTTTGCATTTTTGTCTGCTCAAATTATATAAAATTTATATACTTTTTACACTATTTGCCGTAGGTACTTGGCGAAAGACACTTACATCAATAAACACATTTTATTAAAGACTCGATTGATTTCGACTTAACCGGTCCTGATGATGACTTAACAAGTCGAAATCGATCGAGTGATTTTTTAAACTTTTTGAACAAATTTTTTAATTAAAATATTCAAAAATCTAATTTTTGCGAAATAAAAACAAGTGTTTAATAAAATGTGTTTATTAAGTACATAACATTTAAATTGAGATTCTGGCAATTTGGAATTAAGTGGTGTTTTTGAAATGGCTCGCAAATTTAGTGATCTATAATTAGATCGCTGAGCTATGGCATGGATTTATTTTGACATTTATTGCTTTATTGAATTATTATTCGAAATGAGTAGGGACAAATTTCTAACTCTTGAAGAGGCAGTCGAATACTTACACTCCGATGAATGTGGTCGGGCAGTTATAGCGTTACCGAACTGACCACCCAAGACGACACAATTGATGATAATATTGGAACTAGCATAGTAAATGATATTATGGGCCCTACAGAAATTTTTGAACTGCTCACAAATGACGTGGAATCGTCTGAAAGCGAGGAAGACGATATTCCTTTAACATATTTTTCGAGGAAAAACAGGAATTCAGAAGTTCCAATTGCAAAATGGGGAAAAAACGGATGTGGAGGCGAATCTAACAAATTATTAGAAAATGTATAAACCACACTTAAAAATCCTACACCATTGTCTATGTGGTGAAAATCTTAAATTTTTTTTGATGAAAATGTATCTGTATTTATGGTACATGAAACCATCAGGTATGCCACAATTGAAAAGAACAAAGAAGGGTTTTCTGTGTCAAGCGGCAAAATAAAGATTTTCATTGGATTTTTGATATTTAGTGGGTATCACACCTGACCAAGTCAAAGAGATTACTGGTCTGATTGTGAAGATTTAGGGATACCACTTTCTAAAAATGCATTCACTCGGAATGCTTATTTGGACTTCAATTCTTGCGTACATTTTGAAGACAACACAAAAGCAGCCGAAAATATAATGAATAAAAGTTTCAAAATCAAACCGCTTATGGAAATAATAAACAAAAACTATAGGAATTTTGGGTTCTTCGATTCACTTCTACCCATTGATGAAATAATTGTAAAGTATTACGGTCATCATTCCATAAAACAATTTATAAAAGAGAAACCTATTCGGTTTGGTCGTAGGCTCTGGGCGTTATGTGGATCAACTGTATATTGCTAAAATTTTACTTTATATTGTGGAAAAGCTCAAAATGAAGAACCTTGGACAAACCCGCTTGGTACAACAGTTGTACTAAACATTATTGCCAACGATCATTGTGTTTACTTCGACAATTTTTTTAATAGCTACCTTGAGTTTTATACGTTGAAACTTGAAACAAATGGAATTTCGGGCTACCGGAACAAATAGAGACAACTGAATGCAGAAATGCCCAATAAAAAAACCAAGGAGTTAGAAAAATTACCGGAGCTCATGACTTAATGTTTGATAGCAAGCATAATTTACTAGTTGTCAAGTGGCATGACAACAGATGTGTTTCTGTTGCAAGAAACTTTGGCACGATTGAGCCAGTAGCTTCACTACCGATATGGAGCAGAACTCAAACCGAAAGTGTCAGTTTCTCTACCAAGACTTATCTATAATTACAATAGAAACGTGGCAGGAGTTGATCATTATGACTGGCTTCTTGAGCTAAACAAAATAGCAATAAAACGAAAGAAACGGTATTGGAGTATATTCACCCGTATGATCGATATATATGGTGGTTGTTAATTCATAAATTTTACATAAAAAAAAATACGCGCTTATTTACAATTGTGTGAAAAATAAAGAATTTAGACGTCAGATTGTCTTGAGGTATTTAAAAATTTATTTTGGTCATGGTAGAAGTATAAGAAAAGGCAGAACTCTCCGTTTACCATGGAAATCTAAAGCGAAAATAATAGTGTCGTCAGACTAGATAGAAGCGAACATTATCTCGACAAACGGAAGAACCAACATCGTTGTCAATTTTCAAATTGCAACAGTTAGTCCACTTACATTCTGTAGCAAATGTAATGTAACTAATGTGCATATCTTGTTTCCCGTTATAAAAAACTTAACGTAAATACCAACAATATGCAGGCAAAACGTGAACTCTAAGCCACGTAGACTACAGGCTGTGCGGGATAACAAAAAATTACACACTACATATTTACACGGTGAGAAAATATTACAAATATATTAAACATCCAATTTTTGTGTATTTTGTGTATATAATTAATGTTTATGAAATATAATGTTCTCCGGATAAATTTTCCCTTTGATTTTGGAACGTGAATTAACTTTTCTACCGATAAGTGGTAAAGGTACGGCAGGTAATTTAACATAAATGTTTTGGTTATGATATATTCATTAGGACATCGGTGATGTTTGTTCAGAAAAAAATTATAAAAAGGCAAGCAATCATTGTTAAACTACAGTTTGTTTTCAAGAAATTAACCTATGCGGAAAACAGCGTATCAGTGTATATCCCCTTTCAACCAAAAAAAAAAAAATGGCTCAATTTAAGTTAAAGCTACACAAATGTGTCAGTAAAAAACCATAGTATGTAATGGCGTTTTTGATAAAAAATTTCGCTTGATTTGAAGTACAACCAACACAATTGTGAGTATAGTTATAGTGTTTTGTGTAAGTTTGTTGAAAACACATACAAAAATAAATTTTTGACGTGGTACTTTTGCCGTACCCACACAATTGTGTTAGTGGTCAGCAAAACGGATATGCAGCCAATTACATAAAATTAACATAATTTGTTTTAATAATTACGTAAATAATTAAATAATTTTATATTTCCTAAAAATAAAAATTAGAAATACTATTTGACAGCTCTCCAATAGTCTTCGGAGAGTTTCCACAACACAATTTTAAGGCGGTTTTGCCAGAATATCACTTAAGACTTTCGTCTAAAAAAATAGTCTTAACAAAAATATTTTATTTTACAGTCTTACGAGTCTTAACATTAGAATCGGAGTGTAAGTCACTATTTGAATCTAAAATCATTTTATACCCGAAAAATTAACATACAACTTTATAGACTGAACTATACCGGGTGATTTTTTGAAGCTGAAACTTTCAAATATCTCAGAAAATAAGCACTCTACGAAAAAAATAATGCCCATTATCAAAATTTAATCATTCCGGGGGGACATATATTAGTACTAAAATTAGTGCCCTTCCTCCCCTTTTTGTAGGTCTTGTAGGAAAGGAACCCTTTTTTTATTGCAGATTCGGATTCTACGGCTTAGGGTCGATTTATATTATCCGTTCCTTTCAGATCCTTCACGTATCGTGTCAGACTAAAAAAAACATTGTTACATATGTTTTCTATATAAGTATTTATATTATCCTTTCAAATAAATCATTATTTAATACAATTTGTTAAAGTAAAATGACTTATGGCCTTCCAAATCCTAAACAATGTGTAAAAGTATGGAAAATGTCTACCTTCTAAATTCATTTAAAATACTAGAGGTGATTTTGAAATTAGCTTTGTTTTAATTCTCTAGTTTATGCTCTTTCCAATGGTATGCTATTTGTCATAGAAATCATTCATTTTGTGGTCAAAATAAAAGATACTATTTTGCCGGGGTTAAGTTTAAGAAGATGGAAAACTTTATTTCCCAAACTTGCATACACAAAAATTAAATTGCTACTAAAACATTTTGGATTTTTATAAGTTATGTTTTACTTTATACGTAACCAAAAAACACGAATATATACGATAACCATACGATGAAAATATCTGAACTGATAGTATAAATTGATGATGTCTGAATACGGTACGTGCAGGATCTGAACGGAACGGATAATATAAATCGGCCTTTAAAGTACTTAGGACGAAGTACGAAGGTCAGGCGACCTAGGGAACGAACAATATTTGGTTTTTCTGATTCTGATACAGTGTCCTATATCCCTCGTGGTACTTTTTCAATGTACACATCATTAAGCGCTTCTAAACTTAGCTTTATCGATATAGTAAACAATCGTTTTTACCGGGCATTATCCAACAAACATCAACACCCATACAGTATAAGACAAGGCATTACTGCTTGCTTGAGCTCATCACGTATTCGCTTTCCACTTTTAGCTCCTGATTTAGATTTTTAGCTGTTCGCACCATATGTTGTGTTACGTTGAACTTGCTCTAGGTTTCTTGTATGGTTAATGTGTAAGTGTGACCTTTCTTTGGCTATCGCTTGACTGATTCCAAAGCGGCACGATTGAAGCTAATTGAAGCTAAATCGATTAATTTATAGGAAACTAGCCAACAACGGGTAACACTTTATTCATTTTTCCAAGATAGATAGATTTTTTAAATAACACTTCGCACTATCATTATCAGCTGTTTTCGGCGTTATTGATGATGTTGCTGATGGTACCGGACTGGTGAGAACTCAGTTTCTATTTTTCGGCGTTTGCAGGTAATTTTTATATAGTACGTTGTGACATAAATTTCTTAGCATAATTAGTAACTGGTTTTAGATTTTTTAACAACTTAGTCGCGATATGGTTTACAACATTTTCGGAATTTATCCATTATCAAATTTAACGCAATGCTTATTTATCACTCACATTAATTAATGCTTTAACTTTTAAATTAATAAAGGTGTGTTTTTTTTAATTTGACTTACAATTCACACTGCCAACTAACGGAAAACTAAAATTTTCACTCTTATTTATATATACAATATTCTTTTTTTTCTATATTTGCAAAAAATTACTCATCGTTTCACAGGTAAGCCTAATCTAGTAAAAATAATTAACCCCTCAATAAAAAATCAACGCGCTAAGAAGCCACAACGATTTTTTAGTCTTAAAATTTCATAGAAAATAAAAGGAATACATGGCTAATCAATTTTTAAACGATATAAATGAGGAGGATACACATTCAAATTCGGAGACTCATTTTAAATGTGATCCATAAGAAAGATACAAATATGATAAACAAAACAAATAAATTAAACTTAACTATCTTTTTTGTAAACACTTGCAATACACTGGGAAATATCTATTCAAATATAATGTTTCCATATAAAAAGGGAGTTCGGCCCTTACAAAAACGTATTTTGCGAGAAAACAGTCTAGTTTTATGTGTTAAGAAAATTTAAAAATAACATTTGGCGGGAATTTGGAAAATTAAGGAATTGTAAACTTACTAGTTTTTATAATTTTTAAGCCCTACCAAATAAGCCCTATACCATAATTGTCGGATAATTAGTTATTATTGTACAAGCATAAATACATAAGCATGTTTTTAAATTTTTATATTATATGCAATACCCTGCATCTCATGCAACAAGTAAAAAATCGTTTACCACGAAAAGTTTCTCTTACTAAGTGCTACATGTTCCAAACCAAAAAAATGTTAATTTAAATGATGACTTCCGTATCAGCAAATATAATATTGCCGATCTCATATAAATTTTTTCGCCAATTTTTTTTTTTAAAGAGGGAACCAATGCACAGTAACCTCACTATGCGGACACTTTTTTCATTAAAAAAGTTTAGCTAAGACAACAATTTTGTGGGACATCTATACGTTTCATGAACAAAATTTTACGAAGTTTAAATTTTTTTATCGATCTTTATTTTCGACGATTTGCACATGCTGGATGCACATGTTGAAGTATGTACATACATATTTGTTAAATAAAAACGTAAACAAGAAGCAAAATCAACTGAATTTTATCAATGGTTTTTACTTTTCGTAAAATATTATTTTTTTTTTGTTTTGTGTCCTTTTAAAACAAAATTATGTTTTGTGTCCTATATTACCTATGTACCTTATGAATGAACTGTGAAAATATTTTATACGATAGACTACATTAGAAAGAAGTTATTGTAAATAAGACTTATTATTATTGTTTTAAATTTAATCAAAATAATTTTTTTTGAGTTGTATGCAACATTGTTATTCGTATTATTAAGCGATAATTTGTTAATCCGTCGATATTGATAGTAGGAATAATACATAATATAATTTTTTAATTATAAAACTAAGGAAGCATATACACGTGCCAATTTTATATTGTCCTTACGAGTGTGTATTTTAAAATCGCATATAAACAAAATTGACCTTGAACTGGTTTATGACCTAGACAGTTTTGTTTTATAAACCTATTCTTAGTCAATATCGTCGATGACGTAAAACTAGTTCCAGCTTTAAATAAACAAATTTTTTATTTATTTATTTTTGGACTGATTGGTTTTGATACCGAAAAAATCTGACAATCATAAAATTTCATAAAAGGGCCCCAATTTAGAACTAGTCAGGTATTTAGGAAGCAAGAATTTTATTAAATTATAGGAGCCTATTATATTGTAAAATATTATTTCGTTAAACAAAAAACTTTAGATAATTGTTTTTTATTTCAAATTTTTTTTTCTGGAATTGAAGCCTATACAATAAAACACTCTATTACGGAGCCGTAACACTGTTTTATTGTATAGGCTTCAATTCCAGAAAAAAAAATTTTGAAATATAAAATTAAAAAAGCCTAATAATCATAATTATAATAATTATTTTTATTAAAGCTGATGTTCGATAGCAACTAGAAAAAACTCACGTTCATAGTTGATAAATTTGAATTTGGTTTGATATTCCTATGTTACTGCATTTACGGTATGACGTGCTAAACAGAATGAACTTAATGGTAAATATAGATGAACTGGACGGAGTGTAAATAGCTACTACAATACGAACTATATTTAAATGAATGGACTGAGAAGACTGTATGGAGTAAGGACTGGATGGTGTATTGTGAACTGAATAAATTGTACGAGTATTGGTGAATACAATTGATGATGTCCTAGCTGCCCAAATAAATGGGCAGAACGCTCTGAATGAACTCGATCTTTAAAAATTATTCCCAATTAACAAAAACTAACCAATTTGGCGTGTGTGTTGTTTCATATGAGATGGAATCCTTTAGCTACCTACTATCTGTATCTCACATGAGCTGTGGAACCGCTGTTAAGCATAGCCTCGCCGAGCAGGCATAACTTACTCGGTTCTTAAAAAGGCACGTACGTGCGAACGTAAGCACAACCTCAACAAAAATTTTAATGTTTGGGAACGCATGATAGATGCTTAGGATCCCGTGTCTTTCTATGCTGAAGCGCGGCAAGGAAAACAAAGCAAGTTCTTCGTTTTTGGCAACTCTGCAGACCAGACGAAATAGGGTGTCCTCGCAAGACCTTCTTAGAGTAAAATTGATTTGGTTACACTCACTAATAGCAGTCGCCATCTTTATTACTTCCCGTCTATATTTGGCATCATCCTTTGCATAATCGCGTTTATTCCCAACGCCTTATTACTAACATAGATGACGCGTTCTTTGAACGACAGTCTCAACCTATTATTCATTTTCATCTAGATCTCTTACTCTTTTCACTGGCATCTAAAATATATCGATGGTAACCTTTTAAGCAGACAGATTAGGCGATAAGCAAACGGCCTTCGAATGGTTTTATCAGCTTCGGAATTAGTATTAAGTTTTTTAATTACCCAGATATTTGGGGAAACTGATTGTTGCAGGCATAAACTACATATATATATATATATATATATATATATATATATATATATATATATATATATATATATATATATATATATATATATATATATATATATATATATATATATATATATATATATATATATATATATATATATATATATATATATATATATATATATATATATATATATATATATATATATATATATATATATATATATATATATATATATATATATATATATATATATATATATATATATATATATATATATATATATATATATATATATATATATATATATATATATATATATATTTATATATATATATATATATATATATATATATATATATATATATATATATATATATATATATATATATATATATATATATATATATATATATATATATATATATATATATATATATATATATATATATATATATATATATATATATATATATATATATATATATATATATATATATATATATATATATATATATATATATATATATATATATATATATATATATATATATATATATA